>KK113770.1:145899-237999 GCA_000611955.2 Stegodyphus mimosarum
TGCTTTGAAATATGCAAAGAAGTCAATCCAATCCAGAAGCCTTACTGACAATATCGTGAATTAAATAATATGTTTTCATATCTAAAATCCTGATACTGAAAATATAAACAGTATGTCCATAAAAGAGTCTCCCAATTGTAAATTTTAAAAATATCAACTGTAAATGTTGTAGAATGTTGGTTCAAAGTCATAATTAAAGAGTAACTCAAACAATTTTAGATAAGCGCATGCGTGAGTGCTTTGTTGTTTTCTGACTTTCAGCGTCCCATAAGCAAAATGGGGACTCATGAGCGTAAAGCGTTTTGTGTTCTGCAGTTTGCTAAGAGTGAATTTGTAATTTCAATTAAACGTGTCTTTCGTTTAGAGTTTAATTTTGATCCTCTATGTGGCAAAAACATCCGTCGATGGTACAGGTAATTCGAAACGACCGGATGTGTTTGCAAAGAAACGACCAAAAGTGTCTGTAGAGGATGTCGACCGTCTAAGAGTATCTTACCTTCGTAGTCCTAAGAAATATGTTCGGAAATCAAGTCTTGAATTTCAGCTGCTAAAGAAAATAGTTTGGAAGGTTTTAAGAAAACATACCCATAACGTTCCCATAACGTTCGTATCCCATAACGAAATACCCATAACGTTCGTATCTGGGGGTCAGAACATCCTCATGAATTTGTAGAACACGAAAGAGATTCCCCAGAAGTAAAGGTTTTTTGCGCTGTGCCCCGACGTCAACTTGTACTGATCATTTTGTTGCGCTGAAGCTATAGTAACAGGGGTGTCTTATCTCGACATGCTACAAAAATGGTTCTTTCCCAGTTACCTGCAAACTTGTAAAGGTGAAACTGTAAACTTTATTTAGCAACAAGGAGCCCCTCCTCATTGGAATCTTTGTGGTTGAATGAGGGTTAATCTCGACCTGGTTGAACGTCGAAGTCTTTGTCCATTGGATTGGTTGTAATGGTCAAGACAACAGAGCACCTTTTCGCTGGGCCCCACGTTTACCTGGCATAAGGCCATATGATTTTCATTATAGAAGATCGTGTCTATGTTCTGCCGCTACTTAATGATTTGCCAGATGTGAGACACAGAATTGAAGAGGCTAATGCTTCTATTACTCCGGACTTGTTAACCAAAGCGTGGGAAGAATTGGACTATAAATTGCATGTGTGCCGTATAACTAAAGGTGCACATACTGATCATTTGGAAGTAAAACTAGATTAATTTACCTTCAATTCGATGTATGAATTATTTTAAATAGTCTAAATTAAATTATTATAAAAAATATACCATTGAAACTGGGACTTTCTTTTATGGGCACCTTGTACTAAAACTTCAATTACTTGAACTTCAGTTAGTTGAAATTTTTGAAGAAATGAATGTCGAAATGAGATACTTGAAGGCAAGTCAAAGTGAATCAAAACATCCTATTCGATACTGATGCTGAGTCGAATTTTTAGTATTTGTCTTTTGATGGGTGTGTTCCGTCAATGTTTGGCTTTTTAAAATTCAACTATATTTAGAATGACTCTTCACTTTTTTCCCATAAAAGCGAAAATCTTATGCACATTACACCTATATCGTAGTACGTAGTTTCCAACTAAGTATTTAATTAATAAAACTAAGCCTTAAGAGTTAAACGATTTTGGTCATGTCTCTCCTTTAGTAAAAATATTCGATATATAAATTTTTATATTAACCTTCCTAAAAAGAATGTTTCAAAGAGCTAAATTTTTTTAGAATCGTAATTGTACTCTGTATTTTTATGATTCCTTGATAAATTTATTTTATATTTATATTTGAAATGCTAATTAAAATAATTTACCGTTTATGAAATATTGACATCACAATTTCAGATTGAACTCTTTCCTAATGAATAACCCACGCAAATAAGTAATCATCTTAATATAATTACTCTTTCACATTGAGCCCCAGAAAGAATAAATTCGTATAACATTTCCTAGGAGCAAATTTATATAATAATTGATAATCTTTGAGCTAATTAAATTATTATAAGAGCTGTATTGGGAGTGATCGCATTGTACTAAGAAGCATCTTGTTAGCTATAGCGTTAATTTCTTGGGAGCTGTAGTTTTTGTTTCACTAGTGTTTTCATATCAAATTTCGCATGCTTGTTATTCGTTGTCATGCAGGTCACAGTCAGCTAACAGTTATAGTCAACTCATACTGTAATTAGTCCAGTACTTCTTTGCTTAATGTCATTACTCACACATTACTGACGACTGAGCCAACTCATAAACTCATATAATTAACCCAGTATACCTCTTCGCTTAATATATTTACTTCTACAGTATAACTAAAGGCACTGAAAGCTGGTAGCTCGACCTAGATTCGATTCCAAATGATCGAGCTGGTTTCATGGGCGTTTTTATGGTTTTTAACGTAGATACGAGCCAGTTTCCCTTAGAAAATCCTCCACGAAGGTATTCCTTCCCTTAAAGAGATAACACTCGCGTTTTTGCCATAATCAAATAAACTAAACCAAACCAAACCCACATTATAATCCTTAATAGAAGTACGCAGTAGTATAAATATTTTTGCAATTTTCTTCTGTCTCAGAAATACTTCAGTTACCACGGGCTCCTATTCGAAATTTGCTGCATTCAATATCTTCCATGTGTTCCTAAGTTCACTATATAATTTAGTAGACGATCCCAAGAAATTATCAGGAGATGTCTAGGCCTGGTTCAAGGCTTTTGGTTCAAGGCTCTTCCTTCTCCTGTACGGAAGGAAGCTTCAGTGTATTTACAAATAAATAAATTCATAAATAGACACTGAAAAAAAGAGCTTAGTGTAAAATGCACATCTAAGGGATATTTTATCATTCTTGTGTGACAATAAAAAAAAATGGACCGTAAAAAAATCATGTAAAAAGGACTGCTGGACAAGTAAAAAAGGACCGCTGGAGTTACCGTTCTGCGTAAATTCTCCCGAAATACAAAAATTTCGAACGAAGACGCCTAACATGCAAACGGCAGGTTGGAGAAAA
Source organism: Stegodyphus mimosarum (assembly GCA_000611955.2). Lineage (NCBI taxonomy): Eukaryota > Metazoa > Arthropoda > Arachnida > Araneae > Eresidae > Stegodyphus > Stegodyphus mimosarum. Next base: position 148,904 of record KK113770.1, read on the forward strand.
TAAGGAAATCAATCGAAAACGTACTACCGGCTAATCGGCTCAAAATGGCGATAGGTTAAGATTTTAGTTTATTATACACATTACTATATTGCTTAATTATCTCATTAAAACGGTGCTGATTTGATTATATAAAATAAAGCTAGATTTGGGATAAGTGATGAAGAAAATCTTCATTAAGTAGTAGGTCTTTTAAGGCCTCTATACTTCATATACCAATGAAAAACATAATTTTAAGCTCCAAGGGTCTATCATAGAATAAAACACAGCAATTTAAATTTGTAAAATTAACAGAAGCAGATTCTAGCGTTGGTGCTGACTAAGGCAACAGTGTGCTGTTTATAGGCTAGCAACAGTGCGCTTATGCTGAGAAAGACAAAGAATGGATTTAAACATATTGCTGAATTTACTTTGAAGAAAGTAAATAATTTAGAGAAAAAGAATGTTCCTCTTTCTTCCTAAACATAAAAAATGTAATTACATATACTATTTACTTTATTCAAATTTGAGATTTTCTTCAAATGGATGTGTTTACTATTTTTTCACTATAGGATTGTTACTTCGTCCTCCGAGTAAGTTTTACATTCATATTCTCAGTTTATTTTTGTTAAATTTTTATTTCAATTTGAAATTCAGTCAAAAAGATCTGATTTTATTCGTTTACTTGAATTAACATTAAATTTTTTTCTTTAACACTGAATTTGAGGAGGACTTCAAAATTTTTGGATGAACTGTAATAATAAAAAAACTTTAGAATAGTTAATCAGCTAATTTTGAGTACACAAACGCAAGGGTTTTCAAGTGGGAGGGGGATTGTAATTGAGTCTTTTTACCCCCCCCCCTCTTGATAACGTTACATCAGATTTAATTGAATACCTCTTCTTTATTCATTTTTCTGGCATTGGTATATATTTTCAGTTAATTATAATTTTTAAATTTTAATTTCACACGTATTTAATTCTTATTTTGTATATTTATAGGTTATTTTGAAATTTACTGGTATTGATTTTTTTTTCTTTAATTTTCGTGTAAAATGGTTCTAAATTTCTTACTTTTTATCTCTCTCTCTATGTGTACATATATAATAGTATCACTATGTAATAGCAGTGCACACACACATACACATATGTATACTACACACACACACACATATATATATATATATATATAGAGAGAGAGAGAGATAAATAGGTATAGATATACACATAGTGATGCTTTTTATCTTCGTCATTTATTAAGTCTGCTAGTATGTATAGAGAGTAACAGACATCTGCGGAAATTTCTAGATTCTTTTTAGCATTGAGAATTGCAGTATTATATGTTTTAAGCAATATTTAATACGATCTAATAGTTAAGAGATCTTGAAACGTGTGAAAGCATTTCGGGGCAGAGGCCAAACATGGATTTTCAAAAATAACTACACACATTGGCCAATGACTTAAAAAACTTTGAGATTTTCATCTGAGTGAGTGCTACGGATGAAGTATGCAATTTTTTTTATGACGTGGGTTACACGTGGTTAGAATGCTAGTACAAGTAAGGTGTAAGAGGTGTATTCATCATTTCAGTGTGTATTCATCATTTCACGATGAATGAAGTAAAATGGGAAAAACGACAGATCTTTTATCATTTGGAAAAAGTGCTTATTGTTGGTGCCTGTTTAGCAGGAGCCTCGATTTCGAAGGCAGCAAATCTCACTGGGTTCTCAAAGGCAGCCATATCAAAGGTTTTTAAAAGTTGAAATCAGCGTTGTCTCCGACGAATTGTACGGCAGAAAAGGGACTCTACTGTGCTTCAACTGACACAGATCGTCAACCAAGACTCTTCCTAACAGATTTCAGCTCTAAACATGCGCAGTGTCGGGAAAGAAGACATTAGACGTCTGAGGATTGGAAACGGGTAATATGGTAGAATGGGTCACGCTACACTTTTTTGACTGATGGAAGGTGTCGAATTTGGCGATAACCCCATGAAGGCATGAATCCATGTTGCCTTACTGGCACTGTGCAAGGTTCTGGTGGGAGTATCATGATATGGGGCATGTTCTGCTGGCATGGAAGTGCTGCTGCCCTGGTGTTCCTCGAGGTTAAACAAACAGCCATGAGATACCTAGATATACTGGCAGATCAAGTGCACCCTGCAATGTTGCATTTTGGCTCTGGTGGCGACGGATACTTCTTGGACGATAATGCAACTATACTTTGTGCCAGAAGTGTTCAAAATTGGTTCGCTGAACATTAGTCTGACTTCCAGCACCTTCCCTGTCCACCGCATAAACCAGATCTCAACCCCATGGAAAATGTGTGGGATATGGTGGAAAGACGCATCCGACAGCACTCTTCTCTTCCATCTAATTTACAAGATCTAAAAAGCTGCATAGCCAATGCATGGTATTCTCTGGACGTAAATGCACTCCAGAAGCATGTAGATTCGATGCCCAAACGCATGAGGCCAGTTATCCGTGCAAAAGATGATCCAATAAAATATTGATCTTGGGCTTCTAATTCATTGGGCAGTGTCTGTACTTGAAGAGTGTATGTGACTACAAGAATTCCAGCAAAGCTTCGAATTTACCCTGAAAAGACGGCATGTAACCCTGAAAAAACGCTGGACGAACCTGACCAGCATCAGACTGGCAACAAGGCTTCCATTCCACATGGGTAAAATACGGTTCTGACAGATGCATGATACAGACAGAGCTTAAACAGCTCTTCTCGGCTCGATTATTGGGACAAGGCATTCTTAACGACCGGGAACAAATCGCGTAATTTAACCAATCGCGTTTCGAACCGTTTCACCAGATGCAAAGATCTATGTGTGGAGAAAATCTCGTGAATTCATGAATGCCATATGTTAACGAAAGGTTCCAGATACTATAGTGGTTTAGTTAGCTAGCATTCACTGGGACTACTGATTTCATTTATGGACGTTTCTGAGAAATGAAAGATATTTGAGCATCTTTTCCGATGAGTTACACCAGTACATGTCATGTAACCATTCAGAAAAAGCTACGTTATTAGAATATTGAGCAGCCACACGAGTCTAGAGACTCCAAATTAGGATTAGAGTAAATTAATCTCCGTTTGAAATCTTAATATAGCTATCTAAGTCAGCAGATATTATCGTTAATCTTGGATGCCATGCAAAGTGCTACGGAACATAGAAATCCTACATCTCCGAATGAAAAATTATGGACTTCTGATGTTTAAAGTAAGATGCTCATTACTTACAGAACATTTCTGCATATTCATGGAGTCCATGCGTGATTATATGCCTGCAGTTCTACAAGCCCATGAGGGCTCTACTAAATATTAGCTTCATGCACCAGTTTTTTTAGCACTTTTCTGTATATATTGAAAAATAAATAGTAAACATTAAAATATGATGAAGTTTTGGATAGATATAGAATTAAACTTCCAGTGAGAATGCAGAAACAGAAAAATTAAACCTCCTAGAAGTAAAGGAGTTAGTAATAAGATAGTAATAATAGTAAAAAAATATACGAAACTATAAGCATGCATTTCAATATAAAAAAAGCTGCCAATAATGTTTTAAAAAAAAGGGGGGAGAATGAAGATGATTCTTTCCAGAGAATAACTGATTGTTCCCTTCGTAGGTATAGTGCTTTATCAGAAAAGTTTTTTGTCAACATCCCTAAAACCTACCTCTTAAGAAATGATTTTTTCCCCCTTTTCTCTGATGGGCAAACGAAAGTTTATGTTACTATAAAACTTTTCTCACCAATCAAAAATTAAAATGCAGAAATGAAGAGCAAATTTAGCTTACCCCAATTCGGTAAATTAACAAAAATTACCGTTCAGAAAAATTTATAAATATAGAAACCTGCTTTAAATTATTTGATATGTTCCAGATATGACAAATCGATCATAATGTGATGAAAATAATAAAAATTTTTTGGTTAATAATTACTCTTATTGCTTGAAAATATATAATGTAATCGATACACAAAAAAATTTTATATGGTAGATCTGAACAAAGATAACTTTTATCCAACTGTTCCAAGAGCTTAAACATTAGATATACTTCTACGTTTGAAACGCGAAGCTGTCGATGGTTATCAGCCGCCACACGTACAATAACCGGTTTTCGAAAGTAAGGCAGGAAGCACTCGCGCTATTAAATGATTTCTCGTCCCCCTTACTCTCTACTCACGGAAGTTATGTATGATGTAAATAAACAGAGATTTCACCCGCAGAAAGTGCGACGCGCACTTGATGCCTTTTCCCACGACAGAATATCCGTTTCAAAATGTTTTACATTTTCATCATCAGTAATGTGCCGACAATTGCAAAAGTTGACTTTTATGGACAAATTAAAAAAAAAAAAACAGCAATTCCGTATAACATATTTTGTAATTACTCTGCTGTTGAGAATTTCCTAGATGGAGCCAATTTTTTGCACACGTTCTTTTAATTAGCACTGAAAATTGCATAAGCTTACAGCATGTTCCCATAAAAAATATGAATCATTCTAAGTGCGGGAAATTTCATTTATCTGTTAACATAACGAACGAGGAGAGTTTAAACAACTTATTAATAACAGTTAAAAGCCACACACTACTGCAACAACACAGCTTTACCATTGTTATAACAAAATCAATTCATTTCCCATAAGGCACTCACTGTTTTCAGGTTCTTCTTACGGAAAGTGATTGAGTAATCAATAGTAAACAATGAGAAACATGTTAATAAAAACAGAAATTTAAAAAAGAAATTAAGTTAATTCAGAGACTGGTTAGCTGAGATTATTAGAAACTCATCTGTAACACCAACGTGAAATCTCAAAACACTATATATATACTGTCATTTTAAAAAAAAACCTAACAAACAGACTTATATAGATCCAGTTCCACGTGTTGGAAGTAAAATCGATACTGAGAGCACGAGAGCTCAATTTAGCGCACTTCGTAGGGCTACACCCCCTACGATAAAAGAATGAGCTGATCCCAACAAGGATTCTGACCTTGACCTTGAATCTGAAGACTTCCTCAGCACTGCTTCACTCGTAGCTGTAGTAGCATGGAGCGCGAACACGTGGAGGGGTCGTATACCGCAAGTTTTAGTAATTTCTAGATCTAATATCTTTCGACTCTTATCGTTAAAACTGTCTGTTTGATTCATTCCATTATTGCAGTAAATTTAAGAATGAAGGTATTTTCGTAGCGGTGAATTTAAGAATGAAGGTATTTTCGTAGCGGTGAATTTAAGAATGAAGGCATGCGTTCAGCATCTGAATTAGTCATTTCAAATTTGATTTTGGAAATGCATTACGGCGCGCATTAGAACCATGTTTATACGGAAGAGATCAATGCGTAATGAAATTTTTCATGAAAAGTATAATCTAATACCTCTGTATTCGAATATGAGGCCAATTAAATGTTCAGTTTTCCTTTCACATTAATGTCAAAGGTAAGATTGCTAGAGTCTCGGTTTTTGACGAGAACGTTAATTATCCCAAAATAATGTTTTCGAGACATCAAGTTTTTCCTTCTCAAAAGGGACCCACCAGCGGCCGAACGGTAAAGTCTCTGAACACTGTTAGCTCGGTCTGAGGTTCGAATCCCGCCAACGGGCTGTCTGCATGGACACTTTTGTGGTTTTCCCATGTGTAATGTGTATACGAGCCAGTTTCCGATAGAAAGTCCTCCGTGAAGGCATCCCTTTCCTTAGGCAGATAGCCCGCGAGGCTTTGCCATAATCACACAAACCAAAACAAATCCTTCTCAAAAGATTTGGTTTATTTAACTATGACAAAGCATACTAGTGCTATCTGCCTAGAGGGAGAATGCATCTTGGAGGGCTTTCTAAGAGAAAAAGGCTTATATCCACATTACACGGCTTGTATCCAGATTACACATGGGGAAAGCCAGCTCATTGGCCTAGAATCAAAGCCATGTCGAACTATCAGTATTCAATGCCTCGGTCTCTGGTAGGCAACCTCTTTCAAACGAAAATTTGTAAGATGGAATAGGAAACTGGATAAATTCTTAGTTCCTAATTTATAACTGGGAAAACTAAATTCTTTTCTAAATTTTACTTTTACTGGGAACTATTTTCTTCGTGTTCTGTCTGTCTGATTTTAGTTAGAAAACTGTTTTGTTTACAATGTCGAAGAATAGTGTCATGAAGTATACCTGAAACGCTTTAGGCATATTTTCAGTAAATTAGAAAAATACTGGAATATGTTTGGAGCATTCTAAGAATATCCCTCGAAAATCATCAAACATTCCCTGGGGGTTATGCCTCGGATATTCCAATTCCCCCACTTGCGAATGTTTTGGGAATATTTATTTATGGAATGGAAATAGAGCATTCCTGGAATGTTACCAGGAATATTACAAAATACATTATTCCGTTCCATGGAGAACAAAAGAATAAAAGTACCGTTAGAAAAATTATTTCGTTGCCTTTATTAACACTAAAGCATCGCTGTTGTAATGAAGTTTTAAAGAAATCTCGCCATTTTTGATCGAACAACCAACTTTATTAGTCAAACTTACAGACTAACTGAAAAATATTTTAAGCGAGTGCATCTTTAAGCACGGATATTTTATGAGCGGGGTTTCTTTACATTTCTTACTGGTATTATGTTGGTAGCGTAGCAACGCAAATACGTTACACTATTTATAATTTTCTTATATTCTTCATCAAAATTAATTTGGGGGATGAGCGTGATTTATTTCCTCATTGATATGTTTTCTAAAAACAGGTGTTCCAGTTTGTTACTCAGATTTAAGCCCAAAGCCCGGGTTATCAGTCAGAAAAGTGATAACTTTAGTCAGAGCTACTGTTAGGTTAGGTTACTTGAACAGGGCAAAGCTAACGAAGGCTATCCTGCCTAAGAGGTGAGGTGCCTTCTTGGAGGACTTTCTAAGGGAACCGGCTCCGCATTTTTCTTTCACATGAGAAAAACTAAGGAAACCAATTACATAGCCGACCCGAACCTGGGTCGAATTACCAGTATTTAGCGGGCTTAATCACTCAGATGCAGCGTCAGAGCTGTGGGTAAGGATGACTGGTATACTTATTTGCCAGCTATAAGATGTAAGTTTTAAATTCAAGTTAGTCTATAATTATTTATAGATATTAGCAAATGCATAATTAACCTTCGCGTACAAAAAATATACGGAGTGGCATTAGTTGTTACCCCTTTTTATTTTGGCTTGTTTGTTTAATCGAATACATCAAAGCACACAAAGGCTGTCTGGCTCAGATAAGGGTTATGTTATTTAAGTATGGCAAAGCACAAGAGTACCTAAGGGAAGGGACGCGTTTGTTGAGGACATTTTAAGGAAACTGGCTCGTATTCACATTACACGTGTGGGGGGGGGGCATTGGTTGAAAACTGTGTCTCAGCTGTCTTAACCTCTTTGTCACTAATGGGGTATCTGAGAAGAGGGATGCCTTCATGGATAATTCTCTACGGGAACATGGTTCGTATGTACGTCATACAGGGAGAAAACACGAAAAAAATTTAACGAACCTAGTATTACCATGTAGAGTTTATTTTCAAATAAATCGATAATGAGGCCATTTCAAATAAAATGGAATTCAAGATATTAAATTAGTATTCAAAGAATCTTATATATGTGTTTTCTTGCAGCAAAATAACATTCAACTGCAAAATAATCTGATGAAATTTTATTATGAAAGGAAAGCAAAACACAACATTGATGTTAAAATAATAATATATTGCGCCTTCCTAAATTCTAAAAATTTTGCCGTTTCTAAATCAGCGCAGGTTTCACCGACTCTGTCTGGCCCTAATCATATTTTAGAACGAAACGCTGATATCGACGTTAAAATAAATGTACTGCCTTATATAATCACGCTTCTTAGCTGCTTGCTTATGACTTTTCTCTGGCATTTGTTGGGCAATAACGCAAATCAAGCTCTGTCTAGGAAATTAAACTATTTTTGAGTATTGTTTTAATGACTTATGGATTTGTTTTTAAAATTAACTGCATACATACCTTTATATATAACTTCGTGTATATAGTATATATATTTTATATATGTGTATATATGTAATAGATTAGAAACGCTGGTGGCGTAGTAGATGTGTAAAAACGAAGTTCGCAGTCATGGCCGGATTAAAACACTCTTTTTACTTCTAGCTGACATGCATCTTTTATCAGTACCCTTACAATTTTCAAATATAAATTTGAAAACAGGTAAAATAGCAGGTTAGTATAATCAGATACTATTTTTAGGACAGAAAGGGAAAATAGCTAAATTAAAATAAAGCGTAAATGGACTATTACAAATTAAAGCTGTAATTTTGCTTTGCATATTATTTTTTATCTTATGTAATAGCTTGAATTTAGTTGCAGGCGTAGTAGATGCATAAAGAAGAAGAAACTTGCAGACGTGAGTGAATGTAGTTAGTTCCTTTTTATTCATACATTTTTCCTTAATCCAACACAAATAAAATGGTCGTTACAGAGCCTTGTTCTTCAAGACATTTTTATGTTGGTGATGATGAACTTATGAAATATATTTTCAAAGACAACAGGCAGCGGCAAGTTCGCAGGAGAAAAGCGGAAAGCGAAACCGAAGAAGAATGAAGAAGCAAGCATAGAAGAGACTTAAAAAGTTTGGTTCTCAACAGAAATCTTATCGAGTGATTGGGTAAAAGCTATTTGCGTTGCAGCGTTATGTAAGATCATGATACGTATTAATTTTGAAATGACGCATTTTGCATAGATGTATTATAAATAGTTATGGAAATACGTAAATTAAAATGAAGAATAACGGGGGTTAATGGCAATTAAGATCAGAAGTTTACATATTCTTATCTTATATATACCTAAGTGTGTATGTATGCAGTTGATTAAACAATCTTGAATGTGAGCATTACATAAAGCTCAGAAAAATTTATATTATTTATTGCAGTACATATTATTTTTAATGCGATCATCGCAAAAAAATTAATCACAGAACGATACATTTCAGAAGAAATTTTCTCATTAGCGTCTTTTTTAACTGGCCAGAATGTTTGCATTGCACATAGGGGTGCGAATTTACTTTTCTGCCTCAGATAAAAAAAAATATGTGGGCACGGCTCTGCTACCCGCTGACAAACACAAAATAAACTAACCAAAATCGAAGTCAGCATAAAGAGGACGGCTCGAGCATAAAAAGCTTTCTGGCAAGTTGCCGCAACTCTCTTTCTAAACTACAAATTTGTTCACTATTCGTTTGAAACCCTCGGCAACTCAGCCTAATTTGCACTATAGTATTGGCCAATGGAATAAATAAAAGGTACAGAAAAGAGTTAACTTAAAAATTACGTGTAAGTTGAAATAAACCTTACAATTGCTATCACCAGAATTTGGCTAGTTCAAAAATAAAGATCTTTAACCGCCTTTGCAGAGAATTATTAAATATAAAACTTTTTTAAGGAGCCGAATTTTAAAATTTCCTTTGGAATTTCGGATTTCCTGTTGTAGCTGACATTTATATTTTTTAGTAGAACACATCAGAATTACCTCCTTCCGTTTTTATTTTTAGCACAGTTTTTAGCGCTTTTTAGGACAGAGTCATTTAGCACATTTTATGATAAACACATCTTACGCAGCTTTATTCGTTTTAATTGAGAGTGAACTCAATTATGCATAACACAGCTAAATTACACAGAAATTCTTTTCCTCTCCAGACTTGTATCTGCACACTAGCACGGAACTTCTACCTCTTAGCACGACTAGCAAAGGTTAGTACTGGACATTGCATACTTCGAAAAGTAACCTAAAACAACAGCTGTATTAATTTAGAAGTCAAACAACAATACTAATGTCATCCTGTATCCTAATGTCTTTCACCAGAAAAAGTACTGACCAAAGAGCATAAAATATATTTCTCTAATAAATAAATCAAAAGTTATACTACAATTTTTAATATTTCAAAAGTTGTACTATAGTTAATTTTCGTATAGAAACACTGCGTCACAGTGAAAGTTGCTAACATTTATTCATTAAATGCCAACCTGTTGGCCACTAGATCATTAGGCTAAACTATTATTTTGCCGCAAGAAAATTAAAATGAGATAATGCGGAGCATTCTTTAGTCTGAAGCAGGTCAAGAAAAACTTGGAGAGCCAGTGGAAGCTGTAGCAGATTTTGCATTACCCAGCGTGCACGAAGACAAGGCCTGCTACGTTATACCCCAAAAAGCTGCTAGCATGCTTTATCTGAATTCGACTACTTACAGTCTTAATATAACAGCATTATGTTTGTGGCTACAACCCATTGTGGCAACTTACAATTCTAATTTTAAGACCTCATCTGAGGAGAAAGCTCAGACGTAGTAACTTATAATAATAACAATAAGATAATTTTATTTGGATCAGTGTAAAAAACCTGTCACTGTAGTGATAAATAAGGCAGTAATTTGGGAAACAGATCCAGCATTTTTTCCTTACTTTTAACCAACACGTGCTCTTCTAGAGAGAATACGGGCCACAGGACAGACTGGATAAGAAGACTAAGCTGTAGTAGTTCAACATGGTTTGGAATCTTGGTGAAAGGACTGGCTGCTCTGGTGTTTTCTTTATTTTCTCATATGTAACGTAAATGTAAAACAGTTTACCTCAGAAAGTCGCCCACAAGTGGACGAGCAGTAAAGTCGCTAAACACTGATAGTTCCAATGTGAGTTCGCTTTCAGAGGAACAGGCTGGCTGCAAGGGCGTTTTGGTGGCTTTCCCAATGTCTAACGTGCATACGAACCAGTTTCTCTTAGAATGTCCTCCACGAAGGTATCCCTGATTAGGCAGATAGCCTTAGTGCGTTTAGCTGTAATTTCAATAAACGAAACCAAATCAAACCCTCAGAAAGCCTTTCGAAAGGGCTCTCGCGTGAAGCTTTCGACTAAACAAATGAGTAAAGAAGATTTCAGAAAAAGAATTCGCCGGGACAGAGTGGGCTGTGAAGAAGTTGAAGGGAAGGTACAAAGATATTTCAAAATGCACGTTCAACATATGAAAGGTTATGCATAAAAATAGTAACTCAGTTTTTCACATGCAAATAAAGTGTCAGCTGTCATACGAAGACCATACCTAGCCTTAAACATTTAATTCATTATCTGATAGGAATGTGATCGTAAAATGTGTTTTACATTTTCCATAAAGAGTTACAACTAAACATACTGGCTTGTAAGATTCGAATATAGCGTTAGAGCAGAGTGTCGCTTATATTTATTTCTTCAGTTATCTCGACAATCACGACCTAATCATTGCCACAACAGTAAACCACAGAAATGGAATTATTTTTTCTTTATTTCCTGAATCACATATTTCCTGAAGCATATATATAAGTTATAACGACTAAAGTGCAATTAAAAAAGTTAAATAACTTTTTGTTAAAAGGAAAAAGTCTGATGTGGACACCACATACTTCCTTGTATGGCCCATTAAACTGTACACACTTTTTTGCAGCAGTTCATTTAAACTTATTTTCTCGGATTATTCTAACTTAATTAACTGATCCCTGAAAGGCAAGTGGAAAATGATAAAAATTGCAAATTTTGAAATTAAAGATCCCGGTTAATTTTTGTCATACGAAAGTCAAACTTCTTATAATTTTATTTCTTCATAATGAGTATAAAACTTTCACAAATATAGGTATAGGAACCGAGAGATTTCATTAAAAATTAGATTTCGTTATTTGTCGAAAACTATTATTATTATTTTTTAAATTTGACATTGCCCAAACATGAATATTTTCAACACTTTTGTAATTGGAAATATATGACTACGACCAACGATTGCGAAAGTAAAAGCCGGGTAAGCGAGGTGGGTATATGTATATATATACCGGGTGCGTCATACATTCGTGCAACGTTCAAAAATTCGTAATAAAAGAAGGAATGCACGGAACATTTTTCTGTTTGCGCCAATATGGTCAGGAAGACATTGGATATTTTCATTTGATGCAGATAACGTCGCAGGTGAACGAAACTTTATGAATGACTTTTTAATGACTAGACTACTTACATAAATACTATATTCGTTTTTAAGGTCAAAAGTTACTTGTAAATTCTGTTTCAAAGAACTTGTAAATTTGTTGCAATCTAATATTTATAGCAAGAACTAATTTACACCGGAATTTAGTTTGGATAAAATAGTTTTTAGAATTTAGTTTCGTAAATAGTAAAAAATAGGCGGTATTGATTGTCATTTTATTAGAAGAGAGTAGCTGTCAAGATTTCAGAAAACACACCGACCACATTTAATATTTGCAAATAATGGTAAAGCAAACGAAGACTATCTGCCTAGTGAAAGAGATACCTCCGTGGAGGAATTTTTAAGAGAAACTGGATCGTATTTATGTTGTTATACATGGGGAAAATCTTGAAAACTCCCACACAGCCAGCCCGGCCGCACAACCGGGATAGTGGTTAGTGACTTTTAATGCCCTACCGAAGTGCGCTTGTAAATGTATAGTGTCTATGCAGCACGGGGGCACTCTAAATACGCGGCGCGCCGAAAGTCTTCTGGAGAGGTTGGTGGCAGCGAAGGAGGGTGGTAGATCCTTAAACCTGTCCCCCCAGGATGCCATCAAATTTGCGGACGGAACTGAGTAAAGTCGTACTGTCGTCTGTATGGTGCTCAAGGCTCTTGCCAACGACGGGCACAGTTTTGCACTCTTTACCGCGATGAATTTCGTGGGTTTTTTCTGATGTTACTGTTAGACTGAGATAAGTCACAACAACAACAACAGTCAGCTCATCCACTGGGATTTGAAGCCAGGTCGAATTACCACTGTTTAAAATTATAGCTTACTTTATTGTGGTACTGTGATATTATAATACATATAGCATACAAAAGGTGACGCGAGCCAGTTTCTCTCAGAAACTCCTCCACGAAGTCACCCCTTCTCTTGACCTTTCCGGTACGCTACCTTTTAAAGTTGGAAAGAAAAAAATATGGAAGATTTCTTTGAAAAATGAGGGTCTTTGAAAACTAAACACGGCTAAAATATATGGACTGTTTGTGTTGTGCTACCATATAGCATAAATAAAGGTGGTTCAGAGAAACCTATAGTACCCTATAAATCCTTTTTCATTTAATTTTTCTGTGCGTACAGAAGGAAATTTTTAGGTGTACTCAGACCGGGCACACCGTGCCGCAAAAGGTTAAACAGATCGCCCGGATGCGATTTTTGTATTCAAATAACCTAACCTAGCATGCAAAACGCATATTAATCAAGTGTTTATGTTATTACTAAACTAGTTAAGTTTTTCGAACAGACAAAAATCATGCCCTTACTCGGAACTGCTCGTTATGCTGGTGTTCCCCATTAGTAAACCGACAAGGATTCAAACAGTAGTAATTAGGTTAAAGGGAACTGGCTAGGTCTGTGCAAAAACCGCAGAAAATCTGCAATTTTGTGCCTAGAAGATTTACAGGGAGTTGAAACTAACAGGAAGCGTGCGTTTTTGATTGATAAGGCTAATTTTCGTCTGACGGAAAATAAAGTAAACAGAGCTATGAGTGTTTGGTAGTTTATACGTGATGCATACATCTTCATATGACTGACTGTCAGGGCGATAATTATGCTACTGTCACATTTCATGTCTGTCTAAAATGTTTACTTTTTTCACTTTTATTAGTCTAGCTATCGTTTTTAATGGATTCGTTTATTTTTCTCAGTGTAAAGAAAGAACTCTGTTGAAAAAGGCAATTAATCTAATTCGCGTTGTCACATTACTTATTTGTGATATTTTGCATTTCTGTGAAGCAGTGTTGATCAGATTGTATTATGTGTTTCTTAATTTGTCCGTCATCTGGAAAGGTTTTTGTTTTGTACTCTGAGTGAGAAGCTTCTCCTGTCATACCTACAATTACTGAAAAAAATGGCATGTGTGATTAGGCCGAAAAAAAAAGAGAAAAAAGCTATTACCAAATAGTTTTCTTGTTTACAACATACACAGTCCAGTCACATTAATGTGACCATCTGTCAAAAGCCAGAATAACCACCTTTCGCAGAGCGGACTGCTGCGAGACGTGCAGGAAGAGAGTCACATAGGTCCCTGAAGGTGTTCTCTGGGATGTTGAGCCATGCCGACTCTAATGCCGTGGCTAGCTGCGCTAGATTACGCGGTTGAGGATCCATGGCGCGAACAACTCGATCGAGATGGTCCCACAGATGCTCGATTGGGTTTAAGTCAGGTGCGTTTGCTGGCCAGGGGAGGACGGTAAACTCATCCTGGTGCTCTTCGAACCACGCACGTACACTGGCAGCTGTATGGCACCTCGCATTGTCCTGCTGGAAGATGCCATCATCCTGAGGAAAAACAATGCGCATGTAGGGGTGAACATGGTCCGCAAGGACAGATGCGTACTTGTATTGATCCATTGTGCCTTCCACAATGATCAGTGAACCTAGAGAATGCCAGGAAAACATTCCCCAGACCATAATGCTCCCGCCTCCAGCTTGGACCGTTCCGGCAATGGTTGCAGGGTGGTTCCTTTCAGAGGTTTCACGCCTTATACGCCAACGTCCATCTGTCCGATGGAGCATAAAACGCGATTCATCCGAAAACGCAACCTGTCGCCACTCAGTGGACGTCCAGCTGCTGTACTGGCGTGCAAATTCTAGCCTTCGCCGTCGATGAACAGCAGTCAGCATAGGTGCACGAACCAGGCGTCTGCTTCGGAGGCCCAGACGCAGCAATGTTCGCTGAATAGTACTTTGGGAGACACTTTTGGTAGCCCCTTGGTTCATTTTGGTGGTCAGTTGCTCAACGGTAGCCCGTCTATCTGCCCGAACGCATCTCCGCAACCGTCGTTCGCCTCTGTCATCTATGGCCCGTGGTGCACCACATTTGCCACGTCGCTGATTTTGGACAGTCCCATTTTGCCATGCACGGTACACTTTTACCACGGCGGCACGCGAACAGTTCACAAACTCAGCCGTTTCGGAAATGCTTCCACCCTTGGCCCGAAAGCCAATGATCATGCCCTTTTGGAAGTCGGATAAATCGCTTCGTTTCTGCATTACGCCAACGATTGAAATGTTTTCCGAAGCCCTCACACACCCTTTATATACGCTCAACTGCACTGTGCTGCCACCTGCCTTCTGTGATTGGTTATTTAACTCTGACATGGAAAGTACGTGGTGGTCACATTAATGTGACTGGACTGTGTATATTAAAATAATAATAAAAAAATACGAGATTCCTTTGAAGACTTTTTATGTTGTCCAAACAGTAGCTATGTTATCATCGCTTCGTACTTTAACTTCCGAGAAGATACTATTATTTTCACTTTAGGAACAAAGCTCGCCTTGGCAAATATATATAAAATGAATATGAGCTTTCTTTTGTAAGAACCCCTTGAGTCTTTTTGAGACTGATACTTCCATTTCCATCCTTATAACGGAAATATGCCCTAATAAATCTTCATCAAGTGGGTCCTTTCAAAATTAATCCTTGCCATATGATTCTTATATAATGCGAACCATGCCATCTAGTACTCACGTAACGGCCAAAGTGAAATTAGTCTTTTATCCAATAATGATTAAACCAAACTTTTGCTAAGCAAAGAGTAATAAAGAGGTGCTATGTCTCCTTCTGCAGAGAAATATAGTAATTTCACCATTCTAAAACGAACATTAGAAACATAATCCTTGCTGTTCTCACAACAAACTCTGTTTTCTCCAGTGTCATGTCACAATCGGAGCGACACGTGAAATACCTATTTTTTTGTTTTGCATGAACATATGTGCATATGTGCAATGCGAAACACCTTTCTAAAGTAAGATGATTTTTAAACTCGTGCATACTGGCTACACTATTTTAAATGTTATCTTTTGTTTCTGTAACCTTTCATATTTCTTATTTCTTATTAAGTTAATATGTAGTGTTGACAGTAATCTGTCTTTTTTCGCACGAACTTCTGCTAATTTCCGTGTCCGAACTCATGAACAGATGTATAAAAATTACGATTCTGTATGACGCTGTTTTTCTTCTTTCTGAGAATCGATTATTTGGAGCGTTGGGAAATAGATCCATTCTGTTGCATATATATATTATATATATGCAAAAGAATGGAGATGTTTATTGCGCAGACAGAATGATGAAACCTGCAGCAAAATAGATATGAAACCTGCAGATAAATACAGCCGTAAACACCACATAATTTATTATTTGACAACTAATTGAGACACATATTTTGATTCCACATCATCATGGGCGCAATTTGCATCCCATAGTTTTGGAATCTTAGCACAGCTTCAGACAAAGGACAATACAAAGAAGCCCTTAGCGACGTGTTGTTTTTACGCAACGAAGCAGAAATGTGTATGAAATATTTAGGTGAAGCGTGGGAGAAATAATAAAAAAAAAAATGCTTCGGTTTCAACTGGAATCTTAATCAGTGATTGGATGAGAGATGTCTGCATTGAAGCGCTGCCAAAGATCTTATGATGTGGATTAATTTTGAAATGACACAGTTTAGACTGATATGTTATGAATAGTTACTATTTTTAGGACGGAAAGGGAACATGCCCAAATTAAACTGAAGAATAAAAGAGACTATTGCCAATTTATAATAGAAGTTTGCTTTACATATTTTTGTCCTGCATATATATACAGAGTCTTGCCCAGATATTTTTCATATGAGGCAAAGAACTAAATACGCATCCTATATAGAGTTAAATTAACGATATTTGTAGACTATTATATCCGCGAATGGCAGTTATTTTAAATCATAATATTCTACGTCTTATAACATTTTTAATTGTAGCTTTACATATTCAGGAAAATGATACAAGTAATGATTTAGAGTTTTTAAAAGAAAAGCATTAAGAGTGCGTTTCTGATAACTTGCAAATAACACTGAAATGAAAGAAGTAGTTTTCAAAATTACTGCAATAATTTTGATTTTTTATAATTTAATTTTTCTCATTATTTATACCCTGATAATGTTTTTTTAATAATTTTATATTTATTATTTTTATTTACCATTCCTATTTATTACTTTTAATTGCCTTCCACCACTACCGCAAACTCCAGTATCAACTGGAAGCTGTATTTTGGTCTTCATTCTATTCTGTTCTTCTCTTCTTTTTATTTATTTTTCTATTTATTTAGGAAAATTAGGAACTGCTCGCTTGTTTTCAATTTGAATCGATTTTTAATGTGCTTAAATTTTGCCAAATTTTGGACTTTTGTTTTTTAAAATGTTAGCTAATTTCTAATTTTGTTCCTCCTTTTATTAAATTAACTTATCCCGGTTTTAAGATTAAAACTTTTTTAGTTTTGTAACTTATTTTTAACTCCACCCTTTTAAATTATTTTTAATCGCTTTTTATTTTTTATAAATGTTTCTCCTGCCAATTTTGGAAAGTTTTTTAACTTAGCGGCCATACTGGTTTCGCACCTTCTATTTTAAATGAAACTCAGGCATTATCTGTTTCCATTTACATTTAAATTTCTATTTGTTTTTGGTTTGAAATTTACTCTCTTTGTGCTCTGAATTTGGCTATAGCTATATTACTGCGAATTCATAGGATAAAGCTATATTGGTGACAGAGTTGCACCATAGAAAGAGACATTTCATTTAATTGCCACTTAAAAATATTTACAAATATTTACCTTATCTTGTGTAATTTCAGAAATATAGTTTTTAAGGTTTAAAAACTGACGGACAAACCGTTTAACCACTTTGTCACGCCAAGTTTTATTTATTTATTTATTATTATTATTATTTATTTACTTTTTGTTTTCTTGAGAATGTTTTAGAATTTTTAAAAAACATTTTACATTATATATAGATATTGTATAGTCATTAGGTTTTTCGAAGCAGGAGACTCGAAAAATGCTCATGCCTCATCACCGGGACTCGAACCCTAGACCTTTCAAATACGCGTCGAGTATGTTTCCAATTACACCGCGAAGGCATGTGGAAAGGAGGGAGAAAATACCTTGTATACACTCCCTTTTGAAAGGGTGACTGGGGCTTAGGGGACCCAATTGTTCCACCACCTTTTAGTTTGGGCACCACTGTACGTGTGTGTGTAAGATTTAAAAAAAAAAAAAAAGATCAGATTAAACACTAACCTTGCGATAGCCCCTTAAGTTTCGTATTTAATTTGGTTATTCTCCATCCTAAAAATCGTGACTGTTTATAATAAATTTGTCTAAACTGCTCAACAATAAAACAAATATTCAACAGGTTGTAAGACCCACTTGTCTATCTTCTGATGTGACAGATAAAGTGCGTGTAGAAATCACACAGGAGAAGGGTAAAAAGAACCCTTTATTAACTCTTTAAAATTCACAGTGCATTTACTTGGCGCTAACACACTACGCCTCACTCGGGCGGTAACTCAATTAACAAGAACTAAACTAAAAATTAGAAGATATTAACAAGTAGTAGAATTACTCTACAGGGCTCAGATAATCCTGTTTCCTAAAACCGTGTCGAATATCTAGCGACAGTAAAGTAATAGCTGTTACGCCACGTTAACCAGCAATAAATGCAAAACAGAAGCTCACGCTACAAAAGTACAGCGCTCGCCCAAACTCTCTAAATTTTCCTTCTAGAACTCGGTATTTAAACATTTTCTTCTCAAGGTAGAATCTGCATTACTTCACTCGCGCTACCAAATTTAAATATTCTGGCATTGGCAATTAGGGGAATGAAGGCTTATAGAAAAGAACATAAATTTAACTGGTCATTAAAATTAAATATAAATCCCTACAAGGTTATGATTGTTTTACCATATTTACACTCAGTATCTCTGTAGTCATGTTCTCCGCTGCGTCATCAAATTCTAAATTATTGCATGCAGTGTAAATATCTCCAGAAATACTGAGAATTCAAGATTGATAAACTTTCCTTGTTAAATTCATCTACTGAATCAAAAATACTTTTACTATTCCTCTTTCCTAAAATACTTTTCCTACTATTTCCGAAGCTAAACTGAAACAGTAGTCTCAGGTTCTGGAAATACACCTACGGATAGTTTCGGGATAAAAAAAGCTATCAATTAAACAAAGAAAGAATTCTTTCTCCTCTATAATTAAAAAAAATATAATAAATGGTAAAGAGATGAAAGATGATAAAGCAAGAGAAAGGACAAAAAATTTGCTCCGTTAATAAGAAAGACAAAATGTATTTGAAAAAAGGAGCTGAAGGAAAAGTTTCAGAGGAAAACTTTCTGTTAGCTTAAACAAGAAATTTTTTAATTGTTTGAAAGTAATGTCGACAAACTTGCGCGTAACAAAATCCATTGAGTAGTCCTTATTAATACCATAATGCCTTTGTTTTAATGGATAGTGGTAATAAGTTTGATCTACATTTGTTTCCTTGATAACGCAGAAATTGTTGACACTCTGACTTTAATACTTTTAATAAAATTAAAGTAACCGTAGTAATAAATCGTAGAAATTTTTATGTTTTAATAAAGTTAAAGTAATCGCAGAAAGTTTGAAATAAGTATGATTTATGATGCTGGACTGTAATTCAGAAAGTTTGCTTTGAGCAAAGGAGTAAATATAAATCAACATCGTTTGAGCCTGTTCATCTTATGCAAATAATTACGCTGCATTGATATAACATACGTTTTGACTCCAGAACACATACATGAATATTCCAGAAAAAATGTGGTTAAAAAGTTATGTCACTGTCCTATATCTAAGAAAGAAGTTGAAATGGACGTGTCTAAGACATGACAATTCATTTTCTTTTCATCTTGCAAAAAACATGCACTGAGATGTTTTGCTCATAAATACAAACCAGTTTCCTTTAGAAAATTCTAGGCGAACGGATGTTTCGTGCCTGGATGTCTTCGTGGGTTACCCCATGTGTTGTGTAAACACAAACCAATTTTTCTTAGAAAGTCCGCCATGAAAACATCTCAGGCAGAGAGTTACCCTGTGTTTTGTCGTGCCTAATAATCTAACTTAACGTAACCATTAAAAAATCTTTTGCATAGATATCTCTCTGATTAGACAGACAGGGTTCGTATACTTTGTTGTATTAATTAAACAACAATCAGATGCATCGCTAGTGTTTGTTAAAACGAGCCGTAAGCAACAGCACGGTCGAACATTATCCATGTTGCCTTTCAAATGTTGTATAAAAATTTCCAAAATTCGCGAAAGTATTGACTGTAGTTCAATAACTTTCACTTGGGGAAAAGGTACAAAAGGTATAAGGAGAAAAATTTTTAAATTTAAATATTAAACATAGTAGGAAAGCTAAATTTGAATAATTTGAGTTCTAAGTAATATGGCTGAAGATACAATAGTGAATATTCGTCAAAATATCAGTGCTGCAAAAAGTCAGGTTAGTTTTAGTTACTTAAACATGATTATTAGAGAGGAAACTTCAGTCACTAAATTCTTGCGTTACCAACAGTATTTCGATTCATTTATCGAAGCGAAATGATCTCGAAGGTCGCCAAAGAATCCCCTGTCAATTTAACAACTGCTGCTTGGAATCCCTAGCCGATAGTAGAACAAAGATGGTAGTAGAATCAGTACGAACTTAGCAAACCCAACTGATGTATGGGTAATACAGACTTAAATGTTTCAGACATGTACTTATAAATAGTTATGTTAGTAACTAATGCTTCATTGAAACAACGGACCAGTTTAAGTCCTCAGTGGCTATGCCAACATAACTTTAAAGTGGGCAACGAAGGAAGAGGACTCCTCTTAGTCAGTTAAAGTTTGGCCATGAGAATTACTGAATTGACGATGGCATATTCCGGCTTTTTGGGATTTCTTCAAATCTAGTTCTTTTTCGGTAAACGGAACAGGCTAACCAAAAGTTAATTCATATTAGTTACCTGATCTACCGAATTAAAAACAAGTTAAAATTACAGAAGGTAATCTACATCGATCTTATTTCGCGCATCAACGTGTAGCACGCGTAAAGGAAATTTAGTCACATGTTTCTTTTAAAGCCATTGTGTTACTTTCTATTGCTTCTTCTTATAGAAATTTTCGCAACATTTTAAATTTATCTAATGATTATTGTGTACAAAGTATAAATATAACTTCCACAATTACGCGCATATACGTACTAGTCTCATTTTTAATTTTTTTCCATCCCTAAAATTTTAGAAATACTTTAGTTAGTATTTCAGAAAATATTTTTGCCAACTAAAACATTAAAAGCAGATTATGTTTATAATACTGATATCGGATTTAGCTCTGGATTAACTTCCTACGACAATTAAAATTCCTCAGTCATTTACATGCTATTTCATTTTAGAATTGCAAGTAAAATATGCATTTATATATAAAGTCGGCATGTGAAATAACGAAAATTACCAAGTGCGTTTATACCACTTTTCGTATCCACAATTACCCTTTAATGCTATCAGTTACCAGCTGCTAAAATTTGATAATAGCTTGCGGCCAATGACATTACAAGCACCGTGTCTAGACTAATCAGCTGCTTATCAGAGACGATATACGTAAACAAGTCAAGTACAAATTAAATTATTTTCTTCTGAAAGTAGAACAGATAGAGTACTTAAAATCTCTGACATGTGACGTAGAACCGTTAGCTCGTGTCATTAACACGTGCAGCAGTATAGATTAGAAGACAAAATGAATGTACTTGTTAGTGTTTTAAAACATACTAGCTTCCAAAATTAAGCACTAGAGGGTAAAATCAACGAAAATGGGAAGCTGAAGCTGTAATTAACAACAAACTGCACATGAAGCTAGCAAATATATTTATATATGAATGAAAATAAGCAGTATGTACAAAGATGAAAACAATATTTAATATGCGTGAATTATATGATGACGTCGCACTTGGGTCATTAACAAATTGATGTTTAAAACTAAACGCAAACTAGTGGCCCGGAGGTAAAGTCATTTTTCGTAAGGGAGAAAGTTGTTCACACTGATACGTACTCCCAAACATGGAAATCATCTACGATGCACATTTGCAACTTCTGGCAACGGCGAAATTAAGCACTTGTCAAATTTGGGGATAGCAATTTTACTGAATTTTTGCTTTATAACTTAGCCACACTGAATTTTATAAAACATCGCTCATTCCGAGTAATGTATATGTGGAGAAAGGGGTGACTCTAACCACTACATCGTTAAGTGCCTATTAAATAATAGTGTCTTTGCTAATAGAGGAGAAGAATTGTGCAATACAAGATAAACAAATAATAAGCACACTGGAATTTTCGAAAACTTAAATTAAAATTGACAAAAAGATTGAAGGACAGTATCGATGAAAATACAGACTAGAAGTAACAAAAAGACAAGAGCGTACAATATATATTTGAGTTTAACAAAACAAAAGAAAACAAAGACTAAAATTTCCGAAAATTAATTCACATACAAAATGCTCTCTGCATGTATGTATATAATCATAGTATTATGTACAGTGGCTCAAACAATTGAGGATACACCTTACTTGATAAATCTAACTTTCAATGGAAATAACACATTAACTAGAAGAGAAAAACGTGTTTTTATTTTCACACGTAACAAAAGGGTTAATTTACACTAAAAATAACGAAAATCAACAAAAAATATCTAAAATTAAAAATTTCACTAGTATTTGAAATAAACATAGGCAGATCTTTACCTCAAAAAATTAAGGATACACCAATGAAACTTTTGTGATATATCACATACAAAGACAGTGTCAATATTTGGTTGCATGTCCTTTGGCTTTTATAATGTCCTCCAAACGTCTTGGTACCGACTGGACGAATTTTTTGGAGGTATCTGAAGATATTTTATCCCATTCTTCTTGTAACACTTGCTTTAAATGGGCTTTGTTCCTAATTTGTTCTTTTGGGACCGCTGTTTCGAGTGTGGCCCACAAATTTTCTATGACATTGATGTCAGGGGACTGTGGTGGTGTTTTCAATTGCTGTTTACAATGAAAAAGACAGCATATTTTGACATTATGTGCCGTGTGTTTGGGGTCGTTGTCGTGCTGGAATATAAAATTTCTATATAAACCCAATTTTTTTTACTTTCTTTAAGATTGTTGTGGAGTATATTTATATAAAGCTTATGATCCATTATGCCATCTATAAAAACTAAATTTCCTACCCCATTTGAAGCCATACAACCCCAAACCATGACGGAGCCACCACCATGTTTAACTGTAGGACGTAATTTTTTTGGATCCAAAGCGGTGTTCGGCTTTCTCCAAACGCTGCAACGACCACCACTTCCAAAAATGTTGAATTTACTTTCATCACTAAATATAACTTTCTTCCAAAAGTTATCTGTTTTCAATTGATGAGTTTTTGCAAGCTCCAAACGCTTTTTCTGATTTTGTAAGCTTATAAATTGTTTCTTTCTAGCTATTCGATTGCTATATCCAGCATGTCTGATCACATTTCTTACAGTTTCAGCACTTACACTTCTGCACATTATTCGAGAAGTTTCTGCAGCTAGTTTAACTGCACTTAGTTTAGAATCAATCTTGATATCTTTCAAAATTTTCGTTTTGGCTACATCACTCAGAATACTTTTCCTTCCTCTTCCGCTTTTATTTTCAATTAATCCATCGCTTTTAAATCTTCAAATGATTTTCTGAACACGCGAGTGGCTTCTACCGACAATTTCAGCAATTTCACCATAAGATTTTCCTTTCTTAAAAACCTTAATATAAATTTTCTTACATCAATACTGGTCTCTCACCGAGGAGCCATTTTCCATTTAAAATTGCCACTTTAAATTCACATAACCAACTTCAAAAGACAAAAATAACAGTCGAAAAAGTTTAAGATAAAATTTCTCAAAGTTAGATTATGATAATAGCAAGCAGAAAAAAATCTAGTGGTAGTTAAACAAAACATTTCATTGGTGTATCCTCAATTTTTTGAGGTAAAGATCTGCTTATGTTTATTTGAAATGCCTTTGAAAAATTTTATTTTAGAATTTTGTCGTTGATTTTTCTTTATTTTTACTGTTAATTAAATCTTTTGTTATGTCTAAGAATGAAAGTACGTTTGCACTTCTAGTTAACGTGTTATTTCGATTGAAAGTCGGATTTATCAAGTAAAAGTAAGGTGTATCCTCAGTTGTTTGTGCCACTGTATGTATGTAAAAGTACTGTTATGTGTTTTCCATTATGTGTTATAACATAAGTTCGAATTGCCACCATCTATCCGAATTATATTGTAACTATATGCAAAACTGTAAATTTTTAAAAATTCTTAAAAAATTAATGTTTAGATCAAGATCGACAGAGTAGTGGACTATACCCACAATGCCAATTGGTTAACCAATGGGTGTCCGCTGCACTTAGTCGGTTTAAAAGTCGGCAGAAAATAGGGAGAGTTCATCTTCGATACACCTGATATGGCGAAACTTTTCTTTGAACTCAATCTTCACACGCTGAAGTTTACAAAACAGGCTCTCTTGAACATGTTTTATAGTACTTAGCACAAACTGAGAAGAGTGTCAAGACGTCGTTTCTTAACTGTTTCTCCCAGAGCAGTAATTTGCGGTCGAATGCTTTTACTTGATATTTTGTGTAGGCAATATTTGTAACCCTTATTTTCAAATCTGACAATTATTTCGTAATATCAGTCACACATACACACACACACAAAAAGATCTCATAACCACAAAAGATCCATTCGGTATCTTGTTCTTTGATTTAAATAAAGTGGCAAATTACGTCTCTCAAGTTCCAGAACTTTTCTGGAACCGCGCAGTTAAGCAGATAGCCCTCGAGTGCTTTGTCATAATCTAATAAACCAAATTATATATTTAGCAAAGGTCATTTAATTTTCATAGCCTTTTTATTAGATATAGCTTCACTGTATCTGTCTCTCATTTGCGCAAAATAAAATGGGTGATAAAAGAATAAGTAATAAAATACATTTATATGATTGCTTTATGGCATGCAAAGGAAATTCTACCACTTGTTTCTGAAGGAGTACTTCGCTTACGAACAATCGAGAGGGTCTCATTGATTTCGGCTGCGCAGTGACGGAAGTTTCTTTGAAATCTAGTACACCTGAGGATTATTTAAAATTAATAGCCGGATTCGTTAGATACAGGGAAAACCACAGAAGCTCCCATTCAACCAGAAAGTTTGTTGGAATTGGTGTCCGGGTCGATTTACCAGTGTTCAGTGATTTAACCTCTTTGCCGTTGGTAAGCCCGATCAATAACTTGCCAATACTTCCGCTTCTTGACTGCTGCAAATTTTTACAATGTGTATAAATCTGAAAGAAGTTCAGAAAAGTTTGCAGCTGATGAAACGCTTTAGACCATTCCTCTTATCTGTGGCTAAACTATAAACGTAGCTAATAGGCATTCCCGTTATAAAATCTATCTAATAGTAAAATGTGAAAAATATTTTTGATAAAAGTATTTGTTGTAATTTATATCGTAGCAATTTTTATAAATATTGCTTATAATTATTACTAACAGCTCTGGAAGTTTCCTCCGGGATCCTTAGCAATAGTTGGATGGAGTTGTAGAGTAATTAGGTTTTTTCAAAGCAGGAGAGATGCAAAGTAAGCAACGCTTTTGGGAATCGAATCACGGTCCTCTCGGTTAGGCATTGAGCGTGCTGACCCCTGCACCACGAAGGCATGCAAAGAAGGTGGGAGAAAGACCTTATATAGTAATGTTAACCTTAAGTTTGGTCACACTTGCTGATCTTAATACCATTAAAATCCACCGTTGATTACAGTTAATAGTTACTAGCATGATCTCAGACATTGGCTTAATAGTTACTAGCATGATCTCAAACATTGACTTAACGCATCCAGGAGGCCTTAACTTCTGCGGTTATGCAAAGAAGATTCTACAAATCCTCATAATCAAATTCACTGCATGTAATTTCGAGCTTTAATGCTTTCCTCAATCCAGGATGCTCTTTATCAGTAATGTTATATTTTCAAAGTACAGAAAGAAACCAAAGGAAATTTTTCCTCCATAATTTACTCCTTTTAGACACAGACGGCGAAGGAAATTCGATAAGGTTTTTGGTTCAGTTGAGGAAGGACTATTAAAAGCAACGAGATAAGCATGATTCAATGCTCTTCAAGTCCTTGAGATATCATGGCAAGGCACGTGTGGTGTATAATCAGCAGATATTATTCTTTCTAGGCAAAATTTTTCTTCGTCTCCGAAAATACAAGAAAACGTGGATAAGATAATTGATAGTTACAACTTTGTGGAGCCAGCGCGTGCATGATAAGCTATCTTGTAAAAGTTATGGAACTTGCTTTCATCTGTGAACGGCATTACGTGCATAGCTTTCTAAATATGATGGAAACTTGCAACCGGCATTTGTTATCTTCGTTTCTTCTAAATAGTTATCTATACATAAATTTAAGTATTCTGCATCTTCCTTATTTCTTGTTCTTAGTCTATACTTTATACTGATTTCTCGTTTTTTAAGAATATATTGGATAATACAAAGTCAGTAAATGATGAAAAAATTTGCATTTCAGTAAATCTGCAATATATAACACCGCAATTAGCGATGAAATGCATAAATTTACTGGTGGCTGAGTGCCTTTTAAGCAGCTTACTATGCAAAGTTTTTAATTGCATTTATGTCATCCAGATGACACTCCACCAATTACAAAATTATCTCATAATAAAGGGCGAATGTGATAGCCACCACTGATGAGAATGCTTGAAGATGAAATAAAACGGATTGCCGGCAGAAACAGCATTTTTTCAGTAAATTGGATAGTACAATCATTGTCTTTTAAAACTGCAGCAAATTGCTTTTAAAATTCCTTAAGCATATAGGAATGAACATACATAATGAAAATGACTCTTTATCACTGGCTTCTCGCAAAACTCTAAGAATAAGACTTGCTTACAAAGAATCCGTTAAGACTGTCATAAAACCCGATACTAAATTTCATTCCCCTTTAAGAATTAATATTGTTTCGCAAGAAATTAGCATAATTTTGACTTTTGTCACTAACAGTTACCAAGCAGAGCCATATATTTAGAATTTTCGGGTACAATATGTAGAGACATTAGGTATTTTTTTTTTTTTTGAAGCAGGAGAGATGAAAAATGAGCAATGCCCTCGCCGAGACTCGAATCACTGACTTCTTGAATACGCGCCGAGAGTGCTGACCACTACACCGCGAAGGCATGCTAAGAAGGCGGGAGAAATACCTTATATACTCCTCCCTTTTAAAGGGCGACTGGGGTTTTAGGGAACCCAGTCGCTAAGTACTGGTGGTGGAGAATCATCATTCATCATCTTTTTAGTTCGGGAGCCACTGTAGAGACATTAGGTATTTTTTTTTGAAGCAGGAGAGATTAAAAATGAGCAATGACCTCGCCAGGACTCGAACCACGGACCTCTCGAATACGCGCCGAGCGTGCTGACGACTACACCACGTAGGCATGCTAAGAAAGCGGGAGAAATACCTTATATATGTGAATAGCAGGACTGCAACAACTCAACACGACTAACGGTATCGCGAGTAACCTCTTGATTATCACTCTTTTTTTTCATTCGTAAACTAATGTACCTTCACCAATATCTAAATAAATTACTTAAGTCACCTAGATCTGTATCGTCAGCCTAGAAAATCCCCTACACGCCGTGTCCACATGGGACCTCGACCGGTTCTTCAATGAAGGTAAACTGTTCTTTAAGAATCAATTAAAGAATCTTTTGAACTCAGTTTAGATGAAGTGAAAGTAAAGAATCTTTTGAATTTAATTTTGATGAAGTAAAACTATATTTTTGCCGCCAGAACTTGTGTTAAAACCAGAACTTTTGTTTTGAATTCGAAACTGAATTTTCATTTTGCTGTATTAACTTGTTCATCACTTGTGTTCTTCGAAATAGTTAAATTGTAATAATGTCAACTCTAAATGATATACCACATATAGCTAAATCTTTAAAATCCGCTTCCACTAAGACAATTAAGTTACTGCATAAATTTGTGTTTGGTCAAGAAGGTGACCGTGCAAATCACAAACGACTTCGCGAATTCACAGGCCTCGATTGCTCTTTTCACACTGCCGAAGTTAAGGAACGTTTATTAAGTATTTTCACTCTGGCAGATGTAATTTCGATTCTTAATGTTCTTAATTTAGAATGTGCCGATGAATGTTATAAAACAATTGCGAATGCTTTTAACTAATTTCGATCTGTTACTAGAAACTACTATTTCCGATTCTTTTTTCCGACAGTGAAGTAGAAAACGCACAACAAAAATTAATTTCCAAAAATAAAATGGAGTCTCAAAAAAATACACAGTCAATTTCTTGTTCGAACTTGGCAACTAGCCAAAACGCGCAGACTTTCAGCACCGATGTTTGTTTACATAAACATCGAATAAATCATTCACCTGGTATGTCATCGATGGTAAATGAACCGCAATTCAGAATAACTTTCCGTGATTTATATGATTGTATTAAACCTTTTGTCGGTTCTTCTGATAGTTGAATCTTTTTTAAATGACATAGAAGAATTAATTATTTCAACTGAATAGAATTACGAAAGATGTTCACAAGATTATATTTACAAAAAAATGCTTATCAGGTTCTGCTAAAACTTTTCTAAATTTGTCACATGGTGTTAAAACTTTTACTGCGCTAAAAGAAAATTTGTTACAAGAATTTTCCTCTAAGCTTAACAGTGCAGATTTGCATAAACTAATGTTTAAAAGACGTCTAAAGCCAAACGAATCCTTATTCGATTATTTCTATTATTATTGGTTCTAGAGGTCAAATTGATATGTCTTCTATTTTTGATTATGTGATAAATGGTATTCCAGAAAACCCTAACAAAATTTTATTATATGGTTGTAAAACTGTAAGTGAATTCAAAGGTAAGTTAAAAATTTATGAAAAGCTTGTGTCTGCTTCCAAGCATACTAAATTTTCTAGTGATCTGAAATTTAAACAAAATAATTCTCATCACTTAGAGAACAAAATTTCTCAAAAGCCTGCCCAACCTATAGTTTGCTACAATTGTGGTTCTAAAGGCCATAAAAGTTCTAATTGTTCTCATAAACAACCCAAATGTTTTTCATGCAATTCATATGGGCATAAATCATCTACTTATACTCAGAAACTAAGTCGTCACCTCCATCGTCACAAAAATCAGAGACAGTTCACAAACAAGTTGTCGTACAGTCACCCCCCCTACATTCTATGATGATTCACATCAATATTTCTGAGGTTATTATTCCCTCATTGAATGACACTGGCAGTCAAGCTACTATAATTAACACATCAACACATCAAAAAATTGGATCTCCAACGCTTCAAAAATCTTCTATAACATTATCAGGACTTGGTGATTGCATTTTACACCCCAATAGGATATTTCACAAGTTGTTTCAAAATTCAAAATACAAATTTTAAAACTGACATTCATGTTATTGAGGACAATTTACTAGTTGACGCAATTATTGGAAGTGATTGTATCCAACAAGCTGAATTTTCTATTGGAAAACATAGTATTCGACTAATAGAAGCAGAAAACAAGAACTCTGAAAGCGATTCCGAAGGGCATAAAAATGCTCATTGCACTGACAGTGGTTCTGAAAAAGGATTCGGAAAAGTTGTGAATTCTTGTTTTTCACTTCCAAAATCAGAAATTGATCTTGTTAGTATAGTTTCTGCTACAGTACAGAATGTGAGCAAACTGGACACTTCATCTACAATCAAAGAAAGTGACAATGATTCCCTGATTGTGAATTCTGACGACGTCCTGAGTAATGCAGATTCTGTTGTAAATGAAAATGATGCTGTCAACAATGAATTAGTGCAAAAAAGGAAACTTAAGTACAACGCACGTAGATTCGAAGCCACCGAAGAGAAACGCCACCGCAAAAGGATATTCTGAAAAGAAGCATTTTCCCAAAGAACAATCTCAGCTCACAGTTTATGATGAATTAACTGCTAATTCCACTAGAAAAACTTCAGTAACATACCTTGTAACAGACAATCAAAAGAAACCGTGCGAAACGAAGAAACTACAGAGACCAGCGAAGAAGAGTAGAAGGTTGAAAAGCAGAAGTCAGAAAATTTGATGACAAAGACGCGATAAGAAAGCAAAGACGGAGCAAACGAAACTAAAGAAGGGGAGAAAAAGAACCGGAAAAACAGATAACAATATAACAAGCGCCGCAAAAACACCATCCTTATACAAAGTTGGTGATCAAGTCGCACTTCAACGCACTCAATTTGGAACTGGAATCAAACCGTCCCCAATTTTTTGGACCCTACAAAATCACAGCTGTTAAGCCAAACGACCGCTATGAGGTAGAGAAAGTTAGAATACATGAAGGCTCTAATAAAACTTCCACAGCTGCTGCTTTTCAACAATGAACTCTTTGGAAATTCTATTTAGTATTTACTACCTTTCATTCTTTTTTGTTCATTATTTTTTTAATTAGTTGAAATTTCTTTTTCTTTACATAGAATTTTTATATGTACAAGATGTATTAAGATGTTAAATTTTTTTCCCTTGCCAAGAAGTTCCAGATATGCTCCTAAAGACGCTTCAGCATTTAAGGCGGTCTGGAGAAATAACATTTTTTCTCCTTCAAAACGTTCCAAGATGATCCATTGACACTCAATGAAAATGACGTTTTATTTTTTTCTTCAGGACTTTCTAAGACGATGCATGCAAAGGAACATTTTTTTAAATTACTCATTTCAGATTTTGCTGTAACTCCATCATCGCCAGGAGGGCCTGTCGCGTCATGCCCGAGTGTGAATAGCAGGACTGCAACAACTCAACACGACTAACGGTATTGCGAGACAGATGGATGATGGAAGATAAGACGAGCTGTTATGTTTTCGACTAAGACGTAATGATTAGAAAAAAAGATGTAACCTCTTGATTATCACTCTTTTTTTCATTCGGAAATAGTCACTAATGTACCTTTACCAATATCTAAGTAAACTACTTTCTGTATCGTCAGCCTAGAAAATCCCCAAGACGCGGAGTCCACATATATATTATATAATGGTTATAGCTGTAACAAAAAAATTCAGGTAATAAAATTCTTTATCCTATATACTGTATATTGATTCCGTGCATTTTATGCACTTCTGTGTTGGTTTCATTACTATACCTTGTAAATTCATGAAATATAAATTTTTTAAATATTTAACTGACTTTCGAAACATATACTCCTGGCCAGCGTAAATGCAACACCCTGAAGGAAGCATGCAAATAACATGAAATTTACAACATGCATTAGCGGAGGTGAAATATGCAAATGATTAGGATTTCAGCACAGACGCACAACACGCGCGCCTGTGGCGCCACTTCAAAGCGCTATTTAAGGCTTGGTCTGTCCGCAAAGCGTCCATTGCTTCGTCTACCCTTGACGCAGAACCACAGACGTCTCCGCCGCTAATGGTGCGATGAAAGAAGGATATGGACGGCAGAATGGAATGAAATTGTCTTTACTGACGAGTCACGCTTCTGTCTGGAATACCACAATGGTCAGATTCGAGTCTGGAGACACTGTGGAGAGAGGATGCTGAACAGCTGCGTTATGCACCGCCACACTAGTCCTGCACCGGGTATTATGGTATGGGGCGGTATTGGATACCTCTCTCGCACTCCTCTAGTACGCATTGCCGGTACTTTAAACAGCCAGCGATACATCTCCGAGGTGCTGCAGCCAGTTGTCCTTCCTTACCTTCAGGGCTTGCCCATAGCCATATTTCAACAGGATAATGCGCGACCACACGTGGCACGCATTGTCCAAGGGTTCTTCGTCAATCGCCAGATTGAACTGCTTGCCTGGGTGGCTCGCTCTCCGGATCTTTCGCCGATAGGAAACATGCAGTCCATGGTTGCTGAACGATTGACCCAGATTACATCTCAAGCTGCCACACCAGATCAACTTTGGCAACGTGTGGATGCTGCTTGGTCTGCTGTACCCCAAGAACACATCCAAAGTCTCTTTGAATGAATGCCAAGCGGTGATCTCTAACAATGGCGGCTACTCTGGTTACTGATTCTAGAAGGAACCACACTTCACAGAAGTCTATAAATTTAATCATTTGATACTTGGTCAACATGTTATCTACTAAATAAATTTTGTTGTGATATCTCTTGTCTTTCTTGGTGTTGCAATTTGGGTGGCCAGCAGTGTACTTTGTATATTTTTGTGCGGCAGAAACATTTTCAACCTAATCATCTCATTTAAAGAAAGATTACTTTTTCATCTTTTACCAAACATTTCATTTTTAACTCTCCTTTTATTTATTTACTTATTTTTTTTTGCAACGTCAATATCGAACGTTAAGTATTATACTGTAATGTGCAAAAGTATACGGTATAGCATGCAATTATTATTATACATTAAAACATTTCTTAGGTTGAATATGTATGTTTCGGTGATGTGATTCTCACACAGTATTTCATCATGGAATTGTTTTGTAAATTTTTTTAGTTTACACAAAGAAATTTTTATTGTTTTAATATGAAATTTCGCATAATAATGCTTCCATTTTATGATGGTCTATCTACAATGTGTTCTTCGCTATGGTTTCGTCGGAAAATCAATGAAAATTGAGGGACTATACTTTGAGGAGATTAAATCGATACAAACTCCATCGACTTCTTCACATTTTGCGGACTGTCTTCGCAAACTTTCTTAAAAAGACCACTGCATTTCTGAAGGCTTAATCCTTTACTGATCTTTAGCATTATTATAAATGATATTAATAAATTTGTAAGGATCTTAAATTTGACTAACGTTTATTTTATTTTAAAACTTTACTATCATCTCTTATTTTCCACTTTCGGCCAGAATTAACGCGTGAATACGTTTATCCAAACTGTACTTGCTAACTCTTAAGTTGTGGCATTTTGCCAAGAGCAGAGTAGAAGGAGAGAGAGAGTGAGTTATCTGGCCACGAGATTTCACGCGAGCTTGCCAGCAGTTTTTGTCCGCCTTTAAGGCCAGAGGTTTTAGTCCTCTTGAAAGCTAAAGACATATTGTAGTTTTTTGCAGTTTGCGTACTACATACGAAGAAATTTAAAAGGCCAGTCTTAGTTAGTCATCTGTGTAAAATATTAAAAGTTAGCTCTGATTTAAATTTTAGTTAGTTAGTAGTCTTATATTTTTACCTTCAGACCACAAGTGGTTAGTCTTTGTATCTCGAAGTGCGAGAGCGACTGTGAAATCGTGGAAAAATAAAGGGTAATTTTAACCCTTCTCATCTTGTCGTCTTTACTACACTCCATAGGATATAGTTTGCAGTCAAACTGACTGTCCAGTCAGGACAAGTCATGTTCGCCAAGCAGAAAAAAAGAAATACCAGTCCTGATAAATTTAAGTATAAAAGGTTTTAAATTTCACTTTCTTTCTATTTCTTAGCCTTACTTTGTCACAGTTTATTTATTAGGTGAATGCTGTATTGATTTTTATAATATACCTTTTAATTATTATTTTAGTTATAATACTTTATATTTATCTTGTAGCTAGTATGTGATGCGAGCATGAAGTACTGATATATATTAAAAATAATACACAGTAGTATTTTAGTATATTAAATGAGTAAGTTATAAAATAATACTGGAGCAGAACAGTTATCAATACTTTTTTATTGCTAGAAATTAAATTTGATAAATTTACTCATAACGCTACTCATTTGCTAGGAAATATTAAAAAAAAAAACAATTCTTTGATACGTAATGTTATAAAAGGACTTTACTGAGTCTTGAGATGTATGGAGTAAAACAAGAAGTGATTATTTATTCCTCCATTTTATGTAATGCAATCTCGTCTGGAAAGTGCGAATGATTTCATTGTTATGTTATTCCAATATTAAATAACTGATTCTCAAATGTAGCTATCAGAATCTTAATTTAGAAACTGAAACACCAAACACAGCTTAAATGGACATTCCGCAAAGTACGCAACAGTTTTTTTTAGAGGCAAAAGCAATTTGAGACCTGAGAGGCAAGTTACACATTTAGTGCGTAGTTAGTAACTGTAGGTAAATTAATGAGAGACTAACATCAAATATTTACATCTCTCAGCCTATTACAGAATCTCAGTTATTCAGTTTTTTCAAAAGAACGTCCAAACAGTGTAGCCCTGTAACCGCCTTTTTTCTGGACATTCATTATTCATGTACATATACATAGTATATATATCAGGGTCGAGACAAGAATGAGGCGAGTGAAGCACTTGCTTCGGCTGAATAAATGAGAGAGGGCACCAAACTGTATACAAAATAATAATAATAAAAAATAAAAAACAATAATTTGTAACAAAATTAATTTAAATATGAACTGATCAGTTTTCTATCCTCATAAATATTTTATGTAACTTAAATAATTTTTTTAACATATACAGTTTTACAATTATGTGTGCATGAATTCCAAGAATGGGACAGTAAGAAATTCCGTGCAACGCAAATTCTCTATGCACTTAAGTTTAAACTTATTTGCGTTCTAGCTAAACGCTTGTTTAACCTTGCTAGACTACGAACGCAATATCATCCTGTCTTTGCTCTTGAACCCGAGAAACACTAAATGATTACAACAATCATAAAATCAACTAAAAGTTTATTTGCATTTCTTTTGGAAGTTACAAATTTTAACAATCGCTTTTTATTGGCCTAGAATATAGCAATGCTTTTATTATTACAACCCAATACTAGATTAAAGTCTAATAAACTTGGTCCTAATTAGGATTTGACAACTAACGTAATTACTAGTAAAAGCCAAAACTCACCGAAAAATAACATAGCGATTACAGCAAGGGAATATGAGAGCTGCATCGCCCTTGGCTGATTTGCCAGTGCCCTCTTTTTAACTCGCTTGTTATGGAACTCTTATCCTCGCTTGCTATGGAACGCTATTGGAATTACTGGGAATGAAAAAGCACGTGACACTAGAGCATGTTCTGAAAAAAAGCTTTTGTGTATCCGAAGCTAAGTAAAACATGCTACCCCCCTTGTGCCTAAAAGTCAAGAAAAATCTGAAATTCACACAGACGAAAGATAATAAAATCTAAATCTAAATTTTATATTTAGAAACAGAAACCAAAGACCACCTCAGTAGGTCAAACCCTTCAATGCCAAATCGAAAACATTCATTAAAAACTCATTGAAGCCCAATGAATCGACTGTGCTCATCGTCAAAAGAAAGAAAATATTCATTTTCTAAAGTCACACAATACTGATATCATGTGCCTTACAGAAACACACTTAAACCTAAGTGAACAGTTAAAAATCCATAACTGCCCTTTTGCATACAATAACGGAATGCTTAACACTAGTGGAAGACCAGCCATCCTCATTAAAAAACATTCTTTAGTTTTCAAATGGATGTCATAGGCCGTATTGAAAATATTGAGGTATATAGTCATACAGCTGCAATAGAAACTATAGTTCTATTCTAATTATTTCTGTACGTAATCCTCTGACAAACAAAGATTTGATTCAAGACTCTGAAAAACCTGTTTGGATATCCACATAAAATTACTGCCGGTGGCCACTTTTGTATAAAATCCTGTGCAAATTGTAATTTCCTACATAGTTATGCTGATTTAAATGGACTTTCAGTCGCCTTTCAGCTCAGTTCAGAAAAGGGGATGGTGACTCTCGGATCCGTCTCCCAAGGTATTTTCCATCAAAGCTGGTATGAAATTCTTTTCTCGAATATATAAAATCAGTCGGCCTCTGTAGGGCAACGTTCTTGGTGATGAGATGGCTAAATGAGTGATGGGTATTGGCCATTTCAAACAAAAACATATTTTTCTTCATGGCTTCAACGGCTTGCCTCCATACTAACTTGTGCACAAATTTACTTTCATCCGAAAAACATATTTATTGCCAAATTCAGGCTTGGTACTGAACTCTTTTGAAAATTTTTATCTCTTCTCCCTGATAGCTTTTTTTTATAAATGGCTTTCGTCCAGGTAGTATCGCCCAGCACGATATCCAGAATTTTTTTTTAAACCAAGATTCTATTTATTCTCGAATAATGTTCTTTTTTGGTATTTTCCCGGAGTTCCGACGCAAAGAAGAGCCTAGAAGAGGATTTAATATAATTTTCTTCAAAATTAATGTTTCGTCTCTGTTACTTAGCTTCAATGATCTTCCAAAGTTATACACATTTTCTACAGTTGGAGTATTTTTTTTAACTTATTTACAATATACAGTATATTACCATGATTTTATTTGCTGCACTTTTTAATTATATTACAGATTTTCAATTTTTCAACAATTTCATAATCAGATTTCTGGCGTTAGTTACTATTTAACCTGTTTTGGTGGTCATTTTCCCAAAAACATAAAGCTTCACACAAGCAACTTTGTAAAACGAGTATAAGTAAGTAGTTGTTGAAATGGTAACAAAAATTTTGCATTCGTAAAAATTGAAACCTTTTAATTGTATGAAAACTTTTTTTCCTTTAAAATTTTAAGTATGCTTGATGTTTTAACAATTATCGTTATATTATGTTATTTGCTAAAAACATTTTATGCATGATGTATGGATAATTTACAGGCTTTGGTGTCGCTATTTTAGCCCTATATCCCTAATAGTCGTGAAACGAGTTTTTGCTATTTCTGAGAACAATGACAAAGTCTTAAGAAGGTTATAATAACCTTTTTATTTAAACAGAACTTGGAATATAAATGCACGTCCTTGTGTTACAATAACCACAACTTGTACTGATGCAAACAGATAGAACAGTCCAACTTAAATTAAACGTTGAACAGTAGTCAAAGGCTATACAATTAAATACTAAGCTTGAAGTTGACTCAATAACTCTACCGGTCCGTCAGAATTAAAGCATCAACAACCGCAAAGCCGAATAATTACAAATATTAGAGCTTGCAGAAGCTAGCCACACAGCGCGCACGCGACGGCGCAACCTCTCGCTCATTCAAAATCCAAAAACTTCAGTTTAAATACTTATAGCTAATTTGCATTCTGGTGAGGACTACGGAAAGGAGAAGTTACAGTAAATGTTAAAATCATAACAACTGGTTAATTAACATAAGATTTCTTACAACATTTTCACCCTTATTATCCGTTTCCCCCCCCCGATGATTGCC
Source organism: Stegodyphus mimosarum (assembly GCA_000611955.2). Lineage (NCBI taxonomy): Eukaryota > Metazoa > Arthropoda > Arachnida > Araneae > Eresidae > Stegodyphus > Stegodyphus mimosarum. The sequence goes on from KK113770.1 coordinate 185,924, forward strand.
AAATCTCAAACTAATTATCCTTAAGCATTCGAGTTATAAGGTATTTCTCCCGTCTTCTTCTCATACCTTCGTGGTGTAGTGGTCAGCACGCTCGGCGCGTATTTCAGAGGTCCGTGGTTCGAATCCCGGCGAAGACGTTACTCATTTTTCATGACTCCTGCCGTCAAAAAATACCTAATGTCTCTACAGTGGCGCCCGAACTAAAAACAAAGGTGCTGGACGAATTGTTCTCCACCTCCAAGATTTGGCGATTGAGTCCCCAAAACCCCAGTCAAAGAACTTCTAAGGAGAAGAAGACTGCTTAGAATTTCTTTGCGCCAGTCGCCCTTTAAAAGGGGGCGTATATAAGGTATTTCTCTCGCCTTCTTCTCATGCCTTTGTGGTGTAGTGGTCAGCACGTTGGGAGCGTATTCCAGAGGTCCGTGATTCGAATCCCGGCGAAGGTGTTGATTATTTTTCATGACTGCTTCTGTCAAAAAATACCTAATGTCTCTACAGAGTATTTTCTAAAGGTAACTAATTCATGTAAAATACTAGATGAATTCAAAAGAATTAGTATAACTACTATTGATATTAACGTATTCAAAGATGGCAAAGAATATATGATTGGAAAACATAGTTTTGACTTTTGCAATGTAACTCTTTCAGTGTGTGGTAAAACGTCCGTAAAATGCGTGTTAATTTCTAATGATAAATATCTATTAGGAGACGACGTTTGAAAACAGATTTAATGTGCATATGCAAAACTTACCTTCTTCTATGAATTTATGTATAGGAAGAGCATGAACATTGTTTTATTATTTTGATGAAGTTAATGAAATACAACGATCCACACATTTTGTTTTACAAATTATATTTGTTTTGCTACCCACATCTACACGTCTGTCAAAATTTTACGCCTTCTTTTGACACTCCGAAAACAGGCCACTTTGAAATCCTGCACCTGCGAGGACTAGATTCAAATGTCTGGTTGTTTTACGTGGGCAGTTAGCGATGTCAAAGAACTTACGGAACTCTTAACCTTCTACAGTAAAATACATCGTAGCCGGCACCCAATTAACCGGCAATATTAAAATAACGGCATTTTTGAAGGACTAAATTTAAATCTGAAATTTGGGCCTGTGAGATAAATATATACATGTAACGGGCTAACAATCTGAAGACTTCTAGAAAAAATCTGTGTTAGGTTCTTGCCGCCCAACATAACAAACCACATGCTATCAATTAATCATCCAGAATATAAAGATCCTTTTTGATGCGTTGATGTCCGAATTTTGAAGTCAGTGACCATTATTTTCAAAAGAAAATTATGCATTGAAAGACGCTGTGTTTACTTTGGCTCTTCTCTCAGAAAACGCGTGGAGTGATGAAGATTCTTAAAGTTTTGAAACACATCCGGCACCAATATCCGACACCTTGGATTTAGTTACACGCTCGAAGAAGATTAGTGTTAGTGAAGAGAAAATGCATACTTGGATGGATTAGACAAAAGATGACGAAGACATAGTCGGACATGTACTGAGAAAGGAGAATGATGATGAGAAGGAGAGGGAAGGTAAAGAGGAATACAACACGCAGAATAGGAGAGTTGTATAGATGGAAGCTGACGAAAGGTTGCATACTTAGCATCAGTACATAAGACGTGCCAAGAAATGTTCATATATGTCAGTACATGATGTTATGAAGCCTCATTGTGCAACAGCTAATTTTTAAAATTCCGGCAACAAACTCGTAAGCCTACAGACATTCAAAGTTACATGTCGTCATATTAAGAAATTCGTAACTCTCATGTGATAATTCCATACGCTTTAATTTTATTTCTTTTTAAACATAAAATCATGTATTAATTTAGAAGTCAAACAACAAAAATCAACGTTGTATTTTCAAATTTTCACAGGACTAGTTTCGATGGTTTTACCGAACCACCATCCTCAGCTGCAAAAGCGCAAATGAACGATATAAGATGTAATATTTGTTCGGCGTGTTATTGTATCTCAATTATAAAATGTTCATGTGTATGTGTTTTAATTTAAAATAATCTGTACGATTTGGATAATTGTTTATTTAATACTGGCCGATATACCGAAAAATATGACCAACGGACTTGGCATGGTGCTGTTTCTACAGATGCCATCACTAAACATGAACAGGTAAGTGATCGAAATATATCTTTAAGTATCCGGAAAAACCTCTTATCCGGAATCGGGAAGACTCCGTTTCTGCCGGTTAAGAGATATTCTCTTGTATTATAGGAGCAGAAATAAGAAGAATGTTCTACACTAGATTGTACTTTTTAAATTCTTTCACTGACAAGAATTCTTGAATAAATTGTTGATTTGTTCACGACCGAGTTTGAGAGTTTTTATTTCAGAATTTGGACGATTTGAAATTTTTAATAAAAAATCTTTGATAAACAGACTCAGAATTCAAACTGAAAGGGAAAAAAAACCTGTTGTTTAAATAATTTAAATTCCCACCGAAATTTTTGTTATTATTTTCATATGACTCCATCGATAAATAAATGATACTGTAATACATAAGTAATTTTCCCTATTTTAACGGAGTTTAGTGGGTTATCTCTCCTCCTCCCGCGAACGAGCTGTTCGGATAGATGTTCTTAAGATATCTCTCAAGTATGATGTAAATACAAGCTGCTTTCCTCTACAAAGTCTTACTCAACGAAAAGACGCAGAAATTATATACATTTCAGGAGGACGGGATGGGGGGCAAGAGAGAAAACTAGAAAGACACGAAATCTTAGATCTTTGGTAATTAAATCAAGAAATAAAAGGGCCTTAAAAGTGGATGTGCAAAAATGTAAAGCACGAGGCATTAGGTAATGAAAAATTTATTTATACGATAACCAAGGTAAATAACTTGCCATTCTCAGAATACTTGTATCGTTAGCTTGCAATTCGTAAGAAAATATAACAAATTTGTGGTCGAGTTAGGTTAACACCAGTTACCATTGGTACTACGGGCTCTACCAGTGGCTTGAAATAAATATTATTTAATAAAACACCTGACTTTATTAAATAAGCCTATTGATATTAAGATATATTATTCATATTGCTTAATTGCATAAGGTTGTAATTGTACAATTTTGCATGTTATTATGAGTGTTATCGCACGAAGTTATTGAGTTCAGTCATTAGGACAGTTTAGCTTTAAGATTACGTCATTTTTTCTCTTCTTGGCGCCTTGCATGGCCCGAATGTTCATTACAGTAACCCTGTTAAACGCTCGCTCAGTTTTTTTTTTAATTGTTGTTGTTATTAGTAGTAAGTTATCGCTTGAAAGATGGCACGCATGTGATTAAGGTTGTAAAATAAAATATTAATTAGTAAAGTCCATTTCTTCAAAATTGTATTAGTTGTATATCAACGCCCGCATCGCATGGACACGCCCCTTTGGACGTAATTTAAAATCTGAAACCTTTCAGATATTTTTTTTATTTATTTTAATTTTTAATTTCAAACGTGTCCTTACATTTCAGGAAAAGAACATAATGCGTATGGAACTCATAAAGCTAAACGTTTGAAATATGGAATTGACATTTTGGAATTAGCATGTTGAGTAAATTATATGGAATTAATCCATATTTGAACATTATCCTTATCACTGAAAAAACTTCCGGATAGACTGCGACGAGGTATCAGTTATGCAAACTGAGTTAATTTGTGCGTTCACTTTTTTATTATTAAAGGGATACGCAAACAGATACGCTAAGGAAAAGGTGAAAATTATCAATGCATAAAATTTCGTATTTTATTAAGTATTTTTAAATGATAAATAAAAAAAATATATACATTATCACATACAGAAAAGTTTGTCTATGTAGAAAAAGTGTATTGTTTTCATATTAAATATGTACCTAAAAAGCAAGAGCTTTTGATAAGTTTGGTTTATTTGTGTCTAAAAGAGCGAAGATTCTCCTCCTATAGTAAGGGATAACTTTCTGGAGGATTCTTAAAGGAAACTGGCTCATATTCAAGCTACACACGAGGAAAGACACGAAAACTGTGATGCAGCTAGTCTGTTCACCGGGATTTGAACCAAACCACCAGTGTTTAAGGACTTCATTGCTTGGTCGCTGGTAGACTGAAGAACTCTTGAAAAATTAGTCTAATGAAATGCTATATGCTGAACAATATACTAAAGAAAATAGGAGTTACGATAACATATAAATCTATAATTCAACACAAAAGTGTGCTGAATTATAGATTTACACGTTTGGTAGATGAGTTAAATGTATCAATATGCCATTATGAAATATTATGAATATAGCATAAAAATATCAGTCGTGTTTTTTCTTTGTTCACCCTTCGTGCATTAAGGTAAGGGGATGGAAAAATTGGCTATTGTTCGTTGGTGTCGGGAAATTCGCACATAGATAAAGCCCCTACAATTAACTTTCACACACTTACTAGACCACCCAACGAATAGTCGAAGGTTGGTCTCGCTCGATGTATTTGTCAAGTGTGTTCGTTGTGACGACGGTAGTGCAGCTAATTTTGTGCGTTGCATTATGCCCTCCTGAAATATGTGTATCTGCCAGTAATCCATCTTACATGATGTGTAAATCATCGTAAAATGTCTGTTTGTGTCAGCAGAATATACAGTTACATTTGAATTTGGTGTGCAGTTATTATTTCATGCGTGATACCCCAAAACCGGTTGCATTGAACTGCTTTCTTTGTTATTTTTAATCTGGATTATGGCAAAGGACACTAATATTGTCCAATGGAAAGGAATCCTTCATGGATGTCTTTTTAGGAGAAATTTGCTCATACCCTGTAACTAGTGTGGTGTTTTACATTTCTGTTATCCTGTTTATTTTATGGTTATCTAGCTGAAATACGAGCCCTGGAATTATCTCTTAAAATATTCCCTGCATAGGGACAAAAGTCTGCGGTTTTTCTTTTACCCCACCAGCGGTCGAGCAGTAAAGTCGTTGAACACTGATAGTTCGACCTGCGTTCGAATCCAAACGAATGGGAGTTTTCGCGATTTTCCCTATGTGTAACGTGGATACGAGCCAGTTTCCTTTAGAAAGTTCTCCACGAAGGCATCTCTTCCCTTTGGCAGGTAGCCTTAGAGTGCTTTGTCATAATCAAATAAGCCAAGCCAAATCACTTTTCCTTCATGTACTCTTTTCCTTTGGAAATATTTATTTCATTGAACTTGGTGTATTAGGGAAATTTTTATTGAGCGAGTGACGACCCAATCGGGCCATAGGCTTTGTACACCTATAATATATCCATGTATCAGTATCTATGTTACAGACGGGAGAAAACTACGAAAGCTTCCATAAAGTCAGCCTGCTCGCCAGGATATGAGCTTGGATTGAACTACCAGTGTTTAGCGACCTTACCACTCAACCCGCTGGGGGCTACTTTCTTTGTTGTATTAATTTATCTCATTTTTAATTATCTTGCTGATGTTGTAGAGCTTTGACAACACCCAAGCGATTTTCAAATGTAGCTCTGAGAACATTTCATTATTTTCTTAGAACTTTTACATATGATTATTGATTTAAATGTTTTCCTTAATTTTCTTACTTCCTGAAAGTTACCACCTTTCTTTACAATTTGACTGGCGTTTTCGTTTCATCAGTGAGTGGAAAATCACTGGGTTATGCTACCTTCGTTGGGTTTTTAATTAACACTCTCATTTCTTTTTTTTTTTCTCATTTGGAAATTTGAAATTTCCGTTTCTTTTCATGATTACTCAGATAACATAAAACATAGCATTATAAAATAAATATAATGCTAATATGTTACACGACTTGCACAACGTTACGTAGATATATTAATATTCTAAAACAAGCGGGGTAAATTTTCTTTAATTTAAAAAAAAAGTTTGCCCTCACAGTCAAAGAATTTCATATTTATTCTCGAAAAAAATAAAAAAACAAGCCAAAAAAAACATCTCTTAATTTATGCATGAATGTGCTATGAAAAGTAGGAGTTTTTTGTTAAGACTCTAGTGCTGCATGAAAATGAGATCACGGCCTTGACTCATGACATGAATGTCTGTCTGACATGAATGCATTATGCCTTTCTACGTATTTACCATACTTCATTAGGATTTTTTTTGTTTTGTTTGTAAAAGGTATTTTATAGTTGTTCATTTTCCAGCCTGGCTAAAAATAGGCTTATCGCGCATTCTTTATTGCTAAGTGCAGGCATTCCACACTGTACGTTATATCATTTCATAAAAAGTTATTATAATACTGACATTTGTATTTAAGACATTTACTCTGGACAGGGTGTTTATTCTTTAAAAGTACCTCTGATGCTTGATTTTTAAACTATAAATCAATTATGAGTTTTAACTGGTTACATGTCTTCCAGCAATCTGGTGAATTATGAGAGATGATATTTTTGTAGTAAAATGTACATAATTCTCTCCATAATGCGTGACGTAAGACGTACGAGAATAAAATGTAATTGATATAGTTAAATGGTGCCTCCAGATAATATCACAGGAGTGATTTTCTGTAAGTTTAGAATACAGATAGAATATTTTAGGTTTATTGTACATTATTTTTGTAATATTTTACAGAATAGCATTTACTTGGCTCAGAAGGCTTCTTTTCGATATTATTCAAAAATGATGATTCTGATGTCCAGAATTCGAATTTGCAGAATACAAATTTATATAATACAGAAATGTATCAAAATGCATGCAGGATATTTAAAAAAAAATTGCATGACTAAATACCTTTTCAACAATAGAGATTCCGGTATCGTTGGTCACAAGATCCCTTTTAGTAAGAATGTACTAAATTCAATCCTCTCCACAAAATTTAACTAGTAAGTTGTTTCTCATACTAATAAAGATCTTTTAAGAAAAGAAAGGCATTGTAATATGCAAAATTGGTTCGAAAAGCAGTTGACAATAACTTTGTGACTTAAGCCAGTTTCACCATATGAAGAGAAACGGCCACTAATACACTGGTGAAATAAATTAAGAGAATTTTTATATTTGATCTACGATTTCCAGAACTACTGGACAGATTTAAATCAAATTTGGTGTGAACATAGGTTGATATAATATAAACAAGATGAACATTCAACAGTTACAATAGACACACATGTTCGCGTGTAACACTCATGGGAGTCTGAAGGTCTGAGACAGCGGTTGCAGAAAACACAAAAGAAAGGGGTTAATAGGGGTATAGTCCCCTCTTACAGCCATACAGGCCTCGCAGAGCGATGTCATATTGGAAATCTGTGGCAACTGGTCCCACTCATTCAGCAACGCTGTTTTCAGTTCCTGGATGGTTCTCGGAGGGGCGTTGCGAGTTGCGATTGCCCTCCCCAGAGCGTCCCAGATATGCTCTATAGGGTTGAGGTCTGGAGACCTGGCTGACCAATCCATCCGGCGAATATCATCACTCTCGAGAAATTGGTCGACCAGATGAGCTAGCTCTATGTGGCCTCGCGTTACCGTCCTCTAAGGTGAACTTGGGAACCACTGCACCCCGGAAAAGGCAAATATAGGGCTCCAAGACCTCATCCCTATACCTCACCAGTCACAGAGCCTCTGTCAAAGACGTGGAGAGGTGTGCGGACATCCAACATGATGCCTGCCCAGACCATTACACCGTCACCGCCATAACTGTTGATTTCGCGGACATGGAGGGAAGGTAGCGGCTCTCTGGCTCTCTTCATATGAAATTACGGCGAGAATTGCTGTTTAGGCTAAAATGGGACTCGTCGGTGAACAGAACGGCCGCCCATTGCCCGTACTCCAATCACTATGCTGCCTGCACCATGCTAATCGGACTCTTCTGTCCATAGATGTGAGCGGACACAAACAGCCGGTCTTCTAGCAAACAATCCTCTCTCATTCAGTCTTTTGGAAACAGTTACCGTTGTTATACGGGTTCCTGTGGCTGCATACAGGTCCCGAGCGAGCTGAGAAGTTGTAGCTTCTCTGTTACGCCTGGATAAAATGGACAAATAGAAATCTTCTCTGGCCGTCGTGGCCATTGGACGACTTTGACCAAGCTTTCTTTCGATGGATCCAGTATACTGGAACTGTTTGCATAGGTTACACACGACACTGAGCGTTAAATTAAAATCTCTGCATGTCTGGACTTGCGATTAGCCTCCCTAAAATTCGCCACCATTCCATAATCTAAATGTTGGTGGTTACTCATTTTTACTGTTCCGATGTGAATTTAATCAATTGCTGCAAGACAGCGCTTCGCCAAGAAATTCGCCGAGGTGTGCTAGCGAACGCAATTCGTCTTACGCTCCACGCGCTTATAAAGCCTGTTTTTCTGCTGGCTCCGGCTACACAAACGTGTACGCTTATGTATTTGCCGTACAAGATTTGCATTTTTATCTAGAAGCAGTGATTTTTCCTTCAGTTCAGTTCTCTTCATGCAATTCGATAAAATGTGGAAATTCTCTTAATTTATTTCACCAGTGTATTAGGGATCGCGTAAAAGTTGAATATATTTAGGTTAAAAACTGCAAGTCTTACGATGTTGTAGGGTTTCAGTTGATCTGGTAAAGTTAATTATTTCAATAGCCCTAACAGACATGAAGCAAATTATCGTATGTCTGAAACAACAAAGCCCACCAGCGGCCGAGCGGTAAAGTGGCTGAACACTGGTAGTTCGGTCCGGGGTTAGGACCCCTGTGAAAGGACTGCCTGCATAGACGTTTTTGTGTCTTTCCCATATGTAACGTGTATACGAACCAGTTTCCCTTAGAAATTCCTCCATGAAAGGCATCCCTCCCTTTAGATAGATATCTTTAGTGTGCTTTGCCGTAATTAACTAAACCTAAACCTAAACCTCATAAGGTATTTCTTCCTCCTTCTTCGCATGCCTTCGTGACGTAGTGATCAGCACTCTTGACGCGAAACCGAGAGGTCCGTGGTTCGATTCCCGGCGAAAGGGGTTGCTTATTTTTCATGATTCCCTGCTTTCAAAAATTACAATTTAAACCCAAGAAATGTTCATCTTATGATAATAGATCCTTTCCGTCCTGAGTCTGAATGAGCAAAATGATTTTGCTCACTCCTTTTTACTATACTCTAAGCTTCTAGTTAAGCGTATTTTTATGAAAGGTGTAAAGTGACTAAATTTATCGCTGTCTGAAAGTCTACCTTATTTGAGTAATTTCTTTTAACAACAACTACGGGTCTATGACCATACGTCCAAGATCTATTTAGCTGTGCATTCTTTCATAAAGATTCTACATATATGCTGTAATATTCATACTACGAAAGGGAGAAAGAAAAGAGGAGCTTCATAAAAATGGAAAAAAATATTAACTTCTTGTTTTGAAAGCTCTCGTTTGTTTTTATCATCAGAGAATTGATCGTAAGAAAAGTAGGTGCTCATTGCTTCTGAAACAATAGTTGATTAAATTCTTATACCTAAAATCTTTTTTTTTTTCGGCTTCGTTCGGAAGAGAAAAAAAATCCTCTTGGTCAATGAGCTGTACAGTTCCACTTTATGTCATTCACTTAATTATCTTATTACATTCGCGTTTTTTATACACTGCTATTAAATATACGCTTTGAATAACCGATAAAAATGAAAACAGCTAAGAGACTGGACAATTAGTGATCTTATTGTTATCAATCATTTTATTTATTTAATATATCTAGCGAAATGAAGTTTTCTAGTTTTTCAGTAAACCAGAGATTATATCACTTTTTGAGACAGAACATTTAGAAAATCAGGAGAACTTTATAGGAGAATTGTAGGATATCAAGTGTGGCACTAGTGGATTTGAAATCTAATATTGAGTGATGCGGCATACCAGGAACGCGAGTTTTAAAAGAAATTCAACTATAAACGGCTTTAATATTCTTTCCTTACTAGATATTGCTCATTATATAGAAAATCTGGTATAAAGAATAGCAAAAAAGGATATGTTAGTCAGAGCCGGGACAAGGATGAGGCAAGTGAGGCACTTGCCTCAGGTGAATTCGCCAAATTGGGTCGCCAAATTGGCTATGCGAAATTATTTTCGAAAATTACTTTAATTATGTTTTTAAATTTGTCAGTTATTATTAGGGGAAAAAAGCTTCGGCAAACTTAAATTAATAAAACAATAGGAAGAATTGCAAGAAAACTTGGAAACTAATGTAATGCGTACTTCAATGTTATTTCTTATTTATCAAAAAAGCACATATTTTTAACATTTTGATTTAAAAGTTATAAATAATTAGCTATATTATTTTTTCTGAATTTATAATGCTACGATTAAAAAAACTTTAAGAATTGTGATATTTTGATTTAATACAGTTACTTTTGTTTAGTACAAATATAGCTATTTTGATATAAATATAGGGTCGCGCATTTACGTTTATGCCCCAGGTAAAAAATATCTTGGCACGGCTCTGACGATAGTGTATCTTTTATAGGAAAATACTTTTTCTATAGATTATACCTGTTTGGAATTTTTTAGTTAGATCGTCTCTTAATTTGGTTAAACTGTTCGTGCTGGCATCAGCGTTGTTTAACGCCATTGCTCTTGACAATAGAAATATCGTGCTTTCTTACTACATTCCCTTCACCAACGGCCGAGCGTAAAATTGCGGATAAATGGTAGTTTGACTCCGGCTCAGACCGCGACAAACGGGTTGGCTGCATGGAAGTTGTTGGGGTTTTCCCCAATTCAAGCCAGTTTTCCCTAAAATGTCCACGAAGACATCCCTTCCGTTAGGTAGATAGCTCTCGTGTGCTTTACTGCAATTCATTTTATTAACACAAAAAAATATGCTTTGCACGATATTAATTGCTTCTAGTACTATCGCAACTGTGTAGATTTGGGGAATATTTTTAAGATTTATTATTTATTAATTTTTCATTCCTGAAGCCGAAATCCAGTGACCTATGAAGTATTAAAATTATTTTACTCAACATGTGACAATAACCAGAATGACCTCGTAAAGTCCCCCGTGACATACTTTTATGAAAATTGCGTAAGTGCCCCTGTTTGAATATATCTGAAATACAAATTTCAAGTTGATAGACGCAGGTGTTAGTTAGTTAAAAGGAAAGTAATAGATATCTACGTGAACACTGGCGTAAATGAGTGTTCGATATTTAAATCTTAAACGTCAGATTTCGTGTGAAAATCGTGATGGAAGATGTGATGGATGACGTCAGAAGCAGATAGGCAAAAAACAAAAATGTCAGAAGAATGTTAGCAGATTGTAAGCTGCGATGCGGTACAATTAACAATTAAATGCCGGACTGATAAATTAAAGAGTGCAGATTAATAGCGAGGTAAATTGATTAATTTTAACTGTAAAATTGGACATGTGAAAGATTTTTGTGAAGTTTTTTCTTCGCACAGGGAGTCGCTCAAGGCTCCATGTGAAAGACATTCTGGCTAAAAAAGCTATCACCCAGTTGAATCATCTAGTCTATTTCTCTCACTTATCTTTGCGTGATTTCTGGCTACTTCCAAAATTAAGAGACGCGCTTGAAAGAGCAAAGATTCTCTAATATAACTGATATCCAACGAAAGTTTGGTTTGGCTTATTTAATTACAACAAAGTACTCGAGGGCTATCTGCTTAAGGGAAGGAATGTCTTCGTGCAAAACTTTCTAAGGGAAAGTGTCTCGTATACATGTTAAACAAAGAGAAAACCGCAAAAACACCCAAGCAGCCGGCCCGGATCGAGCTACCAGTGTTTAGCGACTTTACCGCTCGGCCGCTGGTGAGTTCGATTTCTCGCAGAATGTGAAATAAGCACTCAACGTTATTGTGGTAAAATTGAGTTCCAGAGCTACTTCCAGAAATACGAGGGTTGGAACTTTAATAGTGGCAACTATTTATTTACAAGGAATACAAAAGTGATTCATGTCACCATGTTTTACAGTCCTTCAATATAGTCGCCAGCATTGTATACAACCCGTTTCCAAAGATGTGGAAATCGCAGAATATCTGTAGCAGCGCCTGATTTGTTGATAGTTTGCATGGACCGGTCTACTGCCGCAAGAATCTTAGGAACAGTTTGGAAGCGAGTGCCACGAAGTGGTTCCTTCATCTTAGGAATTAAGTCATAGTCACAAGGGCTTAGATTTGGGGAGTATGGTGGATGGTAAAGCACTTCCCAGCCCCATCGCTTGAACAAATCAGTCACAGCTTGCGCTGCGTGCGGCCGAGCATTGTCATGCAAAATGAGAGGGGCGTTTTGCAGAAAGTGTGGCCGGCAACAGCTTGCAGGTCTGACACTCGGACGACCTGGCCGCAGCATGTCTGCCACGTTTTGGCGTCCTTCATTGAATGCTTTCACCCATCTTGCTACGGTTCTGTAAAGCAATGCAGATTTCCCGCAAGCTTCTTGAAGCCCTTGATGACACTGTCGTGTTGTACGACCTCTGGCACATTCAATTTTTATCCAACATCGTTGTTCTTGTTTTGAAAACATCCTGACAACACTTACTTTAGACCGCGAGCTAATACAAGGATCCGTTCTTCGCGTCACTCCGCATGCGCATGACGTAGGCAGGACGAGTCTTTTTGCGGAGATGTAAAGTAGGTATCTAGTTCACGTGTGGTATATGCGATATTCTTTGGTTTTGTTGCGTAGCGTGTTTTCAGCTGTGTTGCCACTATTAAAGTTCCAACCCTCGTAGAAAAGCCGCCTACACCAGAATATATATTGCTACGAAATGCCTAGTTGTGGTAAGACAACTTCCCCGCAAAGCAGTTTTAGGGTTGCTAGAAAATAGCAAGGAAAGGCATGGTTGCCAGACTTGATGTGAAATCGGCCACTTGGCGACTAAATTGGCAGACTGTCGACACTATCGACTAATACTATCGAGTGTATCGTCGAGTTCATCGTCAGTTGTCGCGTGGAGAGTCTCAAGAGTACGTTGAGTTCCGAAGAACGACCGAATCGAGTCGGGAGTGCTTCGCCGTGAAGCTGTTTTCACCCTGATAGCCTGAAGGCTGTGTTGCTGATGGTTTCAGCGTGTTAGTCGTAGTTTTTGACGACTGTAAACTTGTTTTTTGAGCTGTCCTGAGGAATACTGGCTAATAAATTGTGTTTTCATTCTTCATTAAGCGTTGTTGTTAATCACTCGAAATCCACGAACCCGTAAAACGCAATACTATGCATAAGGGAGAGATAGTATCTATTTGCATACAATTGTATATTGTTTAAGGACCCATTTCGAAAATTAAATTATTACGCCTTGTAAGATGAATGTCATATTTGCCTAGAAAAGATGCAACTATTATAAGTATTTCAAGTTTATTTTTTTGAATACACCCCATTTTATGCCAGATTTATGCTGTGTGAGGTGAATCTTTCATGTAAAATAAGTTTAACAGTGTTAAAAGTTTAAAATAAACATCGGTATTTACGCCCGAATTGTTTTCTTTCAAACTGTAGAATTTGTTATTTTATATAATGAATTTAATATCTTTAAAATAAAAAAACTTACGTAGAAAAGTAACTGTTTTTACAGACAATCTAATACTGTAAAACAGAAAACATTTGTCTTTGACTTGAATGAAATCTAGAGAACCATTTCTAAGAATTCGTAATAAGTTTGATTTAACTTCTTGATAGACTGAAAGGGTTTGTATTACGTTTTAAACAGAATTTTTGTACAAATTTCTCCTCTGCTGTTTTACGTTATTTCTAAGCAAAGTGATTCTTTTCAGTCCGTAAGTACTTTTTGACTGAAATATGTTATCTGCGAATTGATGTTATGCATAAAAAAAGGCTTTAAAAAGGAATTATAGAAAACTGTCTTTTATGATTTTTATTCTCTAGTTTTGCATTTTAAGTTAGATCTTGTATGTTAGTCTCAGCAAAATACTGAGATGATTTTAGTCATTTGTACTATTTATGTTCGATGTGCTTCATCTACGAAAATTTACTCATGTGAAAATGTAGAGACTGAACAATGTGAGCTAATTTCCATATACAGGTCTTTTGCCTTTTATAGTTAACGCACATACATAAGAAAGAAGTTCAGTGTTTTTTGCAAATCGGGTTGGCATTGTACTTATAACGTTTTTGTTTACTTGGGGTGTAAATATTCCTCTAATTTTTAATTAACTCTGATTAATACAGACAGAAACTTACAAATCTTTGCTTGAGTTTTATTATTTTATACCACTTAATTCTTGTGCTCACTTTCTATTTTCACTATTTCTTTCAATTACATGAATTTCTGAGCTTCAACGACGACATCGGAACTTTTCTATATGTAATAAATGAAAAATGAAGGCTTCTAAGCCTAAGAAGCGTAGAAATATAAATGGTTAAAAAGGAGAGACGATCCCATCATGATGAAGTATTGTTACTATCAACAATTTCTATCAATGTTACAGTCCCCGACTCGGCGTAACAATGCTTTTAAAGTGGACCTAATAAGATCTAATCTAGCTTAATTTATGCCGTTCTCTCGTGGAAAGACGAAAGGCTCAAATCCTTGACATCGCCAGCGTCATTCGTTTTGAGTTTAGCAAACGAAATGCCTTAGAAGCTAGCTCTAAACTAATATTTATAACCTTCATTCGCTGTTATATAACGTCATCAATGGAATAAATAGAGATATGCATGATTGAATATCTTTACTCTTATGAAAAGAAATTTCAATTGTTCATTGTTACAAACCTGAACTCCGATTATAAATATAACTCTGCAAAAAATGTCCTTGCGAAATTAATTAGAAAGGTTTAAGAGTATTTTACGCACACTGAAATCATAGTCAACACAAATGAAGTCTGTGGCTGTTCTGCATGTAGGAAGAGCATTGCAATGTGACATTTTAAACAAACTCCTGATTTTTTATTTTCATTGATTACAGTTGCTCAGACATACGAAAGCTGATATTGCATAATATGAAAAGTAAAAACATTGAGTTATTTACAGACAGAAGTTAAGACAAAAGTTATTTTCAGTTTCTTAAGCAGTTAAAATATCGAAATCTTCAGACAGGATAAGAAATTTCCTTATCCAATCTCATCAGCCAAATAGAGCTACAGTTAGTAACATATGTTGGGAAAAGAAGTAAATACATAAATAAATAAAAATGTCTGAAAGCTTTCAGATTTTATATTACTCCCAAAAGGGCGTTTTTTAACACTTTGTGTGTTACCTTTATTTATTAAATATTATGTTCTTCGCACTTTAAAATTCAATTCAACAGCAGTATCGCAAAATAATTTAAAAAGAGCATATCTTTAGAATTTTCAATACACAGTGTCTCGCGCTGAAGATAAAAACATTTTTCATTCCGTACATGTTGCCATTGCTCGCTTTGAAATTGTTGAGTTAATTAATCAAAAATTCGTTAAGTTTTACAAATAGATAATAAAACAAATTCCAAAATTGGGCTTCCAGAGGCCCATATTCGAGTGGACGACTACGTTATTCAAAATTTGAACACTGTAAATAAGGAAAAAAGAACAGTACCTAGAAAAGGTACCGTTTTCACAGTGCGAGAAACATACATACATTCATGTAGGTTCTTCATTATTTGATTTCTTTGAATATAATGCAGGGCTCTAATATTTGGCAGCAACAATCTGAAACGTGTAACACCGTTTATAGTGAATCAACGCAAAATGCCAAAAAGAAATTAATAGCCCTTCTGGCCAAATTGCCCCTCTAGGCTAAAAATACATGAATAAAATAATATTAAATAACAAATAAAAGAATGAAAAATAAAATAAATGAATAAAAATAAAATAAGTAACTGAAACAGGGAAAAAATTCTAAGTATCTGCCACGCTATTTGAAAATTTTTTCAGTTAATTTGCTTTAAAATTTGTTTTCCTAAAACTTACAGTGGTTTAGTTATTTTTGTCGCACTGTTCACGAAAAGTTTGCTTTTTTAAGCGGATATTCAGATCACTGTTTACGAAATCTTTTACCAGCGTGACTTGATTTTCGTGAAGGAAAAATAAAAAGAAGATTAGTGGTTTAGTTTTAAGGCATACATAAATAAATATTAGCTTTATTGTTTATTTTTCAGAGTAGAAGAGTTTTGTGCAAGCAGAAATAATTTTATTAATTTAATGATTTTAGGAGTATGATTTGCATTTTAACGTTGTCATCTTCATTAAAACAGTTTACAAAAAAAAATTGTTTCAGTTGCGTTATTTATCCTACAGAAAGAGAAGAAGAGGGGGGGACTAATTATCCAACTTCTTTCTGAAATAACCGATTGAGATGCGAATATCGACTGTTTAATTAATTTAATTCGAATATCGACTGTTTTACCCGTTGACGGAAAGTCCATCCGCATGGCAACTCAAGTTCACGCTTGATGGAGTTAGAATAGAGTTTAACCTTGAAAGTGCTATTATCAGAAATATCACACTTCCGCAGTAGTTTCGTTTTATTCTTAGTTCTCGATACATCCAATGACATTATTGATACTTTGTTAACTGCGTATCAGTAGGGTATTAACGGCGATAACTTTGATATCAAACGCACTGTTTTGATATGAAAAAAAGGAAACGCCGAAATGTTATATGGCACTTCTCTGCATTAGTCATTCACTGAATTTCTTAACATGATTGAGTAGGATCTTTGAAAATTGTAAAGGGAGGGGAAGAAAGCCTTTTCCCGCTTTTTTTTTTAATTTACTTTTGAAACAAAGCACTTAATGTTGAAAACTGAACTGTCCTCTTGCACTGCACTGAAAAGTGTATATACAGACATCACCATGCTTTTCTCCCAAAAATTCCTTCTCGCCTCGGAGCGCTTGAGCTCGCTTTGATTCTCTCTTCTCATCTCCACCTTTCGCCCAAATCACTTCCCCCATCGAAGGGGTCATCCTTCGGTCAGGTGAACGCGGTTCGCTGTGGGTGGGCTATTGCTATCCCAATATGTGAAGTTGGCGATTTTCGGACATTTGTGAATTTCTAAGTTAATATTGTTGCGTGCGTACAGGTTCGCAATAGATTGAATACACAAGTACGGTAAAAGGTTAATAACATTTATTCTTATCCAAAGAAATGTAATAGAACGCTGGAATTTGCCTCAGATATATTCGTACAAGTGTTCACAATATCACGCAATATAATAAGTAGTTATACTTCAAACTACTAAAAACGTTAAATAGCTGATCCAATTTATCTCAGTTACGCGGACCAACTCGCAACAACAATAATTAAGCAGCTAACTAAACAACTGAGCTGAGATGTCTCTCTCCGGCTTTAAATAATTTTCAACCGGCCGCGCGAGATAGTTCTAGCATTTTCTGCTTCTCGAGGTTTCTGGAAACCAATAAGAGAAGGGAATTACGGTTACAGCTAGCACAGAGTTATTCAATTTCAATACAAATTACCGAGATATCCATTTATTCAATGTTAAATGCACGTGCTCCTGTATTTTTACTTTCCGGCATAGCTTTCTCTTAAAATTTGTATCGCGCGGCATTGCACGGGGAAATAAAACAATTATATTTACAATTCTACTAAAATTAGCTATCTTAACACCAAATTCGTAACAATTTCAACGGCAGAAGTTGATGGAACAGGAGATAAGCAATTATATACGAGTAAGCTATGAAACAAGTGATGGACAAGAGATAAGCAATCATATAGGAGTAGTCACAGGTTCAAAGAAGATCTCAGGTCGGAATCTGAAAAGTACTAGAAACCAAAAAAAAAAAAAAAAAAAAAAAAAAAAAAAAAAAAAAAGATAATTTGGCACGTCATATTACTGCCAGCCAGATCCAGCGGGAGGAAACTTCGGTGACATCTCTCAGAGAGAACTTGCTTCTCCCTCGTTCTATATTGCCTTGCGTTCCCTACGGGTTAAGAGCTGTCTGCATCTTCTTTGCACAAAATATTCTACACAATGATGCAGCATTAATAACAGTATTTTATGTCGCATTATTATTTACACGATTATTACTAAAACCAATAGACGTATACAATATTCTAAGTTATTTCATAACTACCTATCTATCTAAAACATTTTTACGACATTGCGAAAAAAATTAGGATTATACGACATTTATTTAACTCATTTATTAACAATTTACACATTATGCTATAATGACAAATACTTTTAAAATGTCAAAGATGTAACCTTCTGTTGAGGCAAAAATTCAAACAGATTCTGAAATTTAAGCGATATTCTTAGAGACATGCCATTTTGAAACTATATTTCTAATAAATTTTCAATGATACAGCTGAATAATTTCAGTTTTAAGGCAGTTTATTGCTATAGCGATTTCTTCTTGTAACTCGCGAATTATGATTTGATTTCATTATGTATGACCACGTATTTATTATATTGGTTTTTAATTCAATAAACTTAGCATCAAGTGAGTTCTATGATGATCTTCTAGAGCAGAGAAAGTTTCTTGATTTCATAAAATTAAAATTTTTTTGACTGCACGTTGTCCCATTTTTGCGCAGCCTCTCTAGCCTTCTTATTCTAAAAATTCTTTAAGTGGAACGAAAGGATGAAAGTCTAATGGTGATAAATCACCTTCAGCCTGTTTTTGTAGTCTTGAATAAACCGAGTCGTAATGACACCTTCGATAGTCATTTAGCTAATGACAATCGATGCTCAATATTTCTGCCAATATCCTGATTCAACATGTTGAATAAAACTAGTAGAGGTAAACTAGCACTACTATTGATAAAAATCAAATGTGTGTGTTTAACCAATGAATAGTGATTACAATAAACTCTTTAAATGACAGCAATATGAAAATTTTCGTTTATATCTGGAGGCTCCTTGTACTTTTTTTTATCTGAAATAACTTCTAAAATTTCTTTAATAAAAAAAATACAATGAAACCTCTCATGATGATTACCTCAGCTGTTCGGCTGTCTCTGAAAGTGAGCAATATTTCTGAAGACATAAAGAAATAGTGGTGATCATAATTAAGTTTTATTCTTTAAGATGACAACGTTTTACCTGATAGAGACCATCAGATATTTATTAAGATGGCCATTGAAATGTCTAATTACTGTATCAAATTAAAATATTTATGCGCTAAATAGATCAAAATGTTCGTTAAAGAATTGTATTTCTATCAGCGGGAGATATATTTTACCAAAAATATATTTATCATGCACAGTAGTAAATTATTATTTGGGAATAATTATTTTCAGCCCCTTTAAATACGTTAAATGTACCATATAGCCTCATCAACTCACATTTAAAAAAGTAATCTGAAATCATGGTAAATGAATGTCATAATTATGTAACACAAAGATAAGAGTTAAACTAACGCGTCGTATAACGATTATTGGAGGAATTAAAGCAATAAGAATCTGCACAATATCAGAAATTTGAAGAACCAGTTTCGAAGATTTAACTATAGAACCCACTCCTTCAGCTTCAGAAATGCAATCGACGAAAGAAAAGGCCAGTGATAAAATAAGATAAGAATGAGAGGAAGGATAACAGGCCACTTGTGCCCTCTATTAGTGAAAAAAAAAAAACTATGAAATAATTTCCTTAAAAGCTGAGGGTAAAGACAGATTGAAATAGGGATCATTAGATATAACTGAAAGCTTTTTGTGAAAGTGAAACGCCCCAAGAAAATCTGATTCGGGAACGGAAGATGTTTTTTGAATAATTTTTGCTGCAAAAAAATGGATGTGGTTTTTCTGACCAACAGTATTGGTCAACAGAGGATTTATATGCTTCTTTTTTCCTAATATATGCCTCATATTATTTAGCGCGAAATTTTAAGGCTATTTTGGTTTGACCAATGTAAATTAAACCACACTGGCAGGGAATCTTGTATATATCCCAGGAGTTCATATTCGGATGGGGCATTTAAGTATGGAACTGCGAATTTCATAGCCATTTTTACAGCTGTCCGTCATTTTGCTGTTTCATGTATTCCTGTGTTGCAATTATGCGACTGACTTTTATGTACTTCAAATTTGAAAGTTTTAAATTCTATTTACAATCGAAAATGGTAGAGTTTGGACATTTATGATAGTAATGAAAGCTATTCTAAGACTATATACATAAGCTACAAAAACAAATTATAGGTTCCAAACTTTTTCGCTGTTTGTTGATTTTCTGAATTTCCAATTTAGTAGTATGTGTCCTTTGAATGCTGCCTCCTTTAAGGTCTTTGCTGTTGTTCAGTTAATATTTTTTTTCAAATACTTCGCCAGGTAATAGATAAGGGCCAACTTTGATAGTAAAATACATCTCTTAAAATTAATAACTTTATGTAAAAATGCGGCTGGCTTTTAAATTTTATTAAGGTGAAAACTGTTTTTGTTGCGATCATCTTCAATCTCAAATTATTTGAAACAAATTTTTATCTTATTAATTCTGCTAATGCAGAATTTAAAATAATAGCGACAGCAAATTCAAAAGAAGGAATGAAATTACAATAAATTCTGCCTAAGATGATCATGTAGAGTCATTAATTTTACTTTGGGCAAGAAACATAAAAAACTGGCAAAGCCTTCCCCGGAATTTGAACTCTGTATCTCCCGATGTTAACCAGACGTGCTTCCAATCACACTATGAAGGCACACGATAAGAAGAGAGAATATTCATTACAGCTACTTGTGGTTCCAGCTGATTTGGTCTTCTGTAGACGCGTTCGCCTTAAAGCGTTCAATACCGAAGTTTATTTAGGCTATCAGGAATTGAGTCTCTTACAGGGAAATCTTTTACAGTGATGGCGGTTTTCCACGAGAGATTTCACTGCATTTAGTATAAGACAGTCTTTGGGAATAGAAGATATGCATGAAATAAGTGAATTAAAGAGAATGAATTTGAATGAAGAAAGAAAAGCTTTTTTGTTAAAACCTTCTCGGGGTAATTAAACTACGTTTAGAGGCAAACTTTTCTGAAAAAAATACATATCTATATCTGCATTGTTACACTTGCGTACTTCGTAAATGTAATTTATTTTGTCCATCCGGAAATATTTATTCTTACATGTAAGTTTTATATAAGCTTAGTGAAGGTTCCGATAAGTGATTTGCTTCTCTGCCGGATATCATTAAAACAAAAAGAATGAAAAATATAGTTCATTCTTTAATAAGAAGCTGTAAACGACTGTGTTAAAGTTAAGAGGTAAAGCTATCACATTTAAAACTATTGATGAATCTCTAAACCTTCCCAGGTATTAAAAAATACTTGTTTGCCTTTACAGACGTCGAAATGAAATATACGTTCAATCTCCTCTTGAAGCTGAATTCTTAAATAAAAAGGTATACAGTAGTATCTCCTTTAAGGGAAATTTCTGTTGGTTTCGGTCCCTTTGAATAAAGACCTTTATAAATTTACCTGTGATTAAGGGATACTCTATTTAAGAGACACTGAAAAAAAGTTTAAAAAATAAGCTAATTGTCGATAAAATAAAAATAAAAATAGAAATAATCTTTTTTAGTAATCTTTTGAGGTTTCAAAGAGAAGCTCAGTGACAAGCGAACAGCAAAGTTAATCCATCTCTTTTGAAAATTGCTTTTCAGTAGCGAAAGGGGGAACAATATATTGGGGAAAAGCAAGCTGTGGTGCAATCAAAAAGATATTATATATTCACAGAATTCAAAATCAGTTGTGCTTGCTACAGTTCTCAATAGGGGGAAGAAACAGTGTTAGCAAGTTGTAAGGCAATCCAAGACAGGGTCTAACGGGAAAGAAATGGTGGAAAGATAACTGGACTACATGCCTCAATAATGTGGGTCCACAGAAAAAAAAAACACCCCGCAAATTGTCCAGCCAAAAGACTGGATGTAAAGTGCTGCAGTTGTGACGAAACCGGACACACTGCCAACTATCGCGGTAGCTCTAAATTTCCTTTGGGTACTAGAAATGTGAATCTTACACATTTCGAAAGGTCCAGTAATACAACCTAATATTACACATAACACCAGTTCTTCTAATATCACTCAGGCTGCTTCATTTGCCAATGTACTAAAAAATGAAATACCTCCTAATGAACCAAAGAAATGGAATTCTGAACCAGCTTTTGGAATTTTGTTTGACAGTTTTCGTGATATTAATAAATTTGTTAACGAAATTAAAAGCATATTTAACGGTGTGTTACTAATGAATGTTATTCCCAAACTATCTATAAGACAACCTGAACTCCAGGAAACAAAGAATTCATCGATAAGTTCTTTATATTGTTTTCCATTTTCGAAAGTGTTTTTAGTTTATTGTTACAAATAATGCCAAATAATGTATATGTATCTCTAAATGTTATTGCATGGAATGCAAATGGACTTCCAGGAACTATCCAGGAAGATTAATGAATTTCGGGATTTTTTAAAGGACTAGAATGACCACATAGAAGACTCTCAAGAAGAGGTGGTACAATTATTCTTATCAAACGCTGCATTCCCCATTACCCTATTATAATACCACAACTTTCAGACATCCAGGCCTCAGATATTACAGTCGCAACAAACACTGCTATGACATACACTTTGTCTCCACTTATATCTCTCCAAATCGGAACGCAGCATTAGTTACTATCGATCTCGGTATATTATCAACACTTGGACATCGTCATAGTATAGGTGAAGATCTCAACGCGTGACACCGCACGTGGAACTGCTATAATGTTAACGGCATTGGAGGCGTAATTTACGACTTGGGCCAACTCGGCTGTGTTACGCATAGCAGCTAAACGAATCCCGACAAGATACAGTTCTGAGTGTTTTGGAATCATCAATTTCTTCCTACTCAGAAATACCAGTGATCCACTGGATATTTCTGTGCTGGATGAGTTTTCTTTTGACCACAGCCCGGTCAAAATTATCCTGGACATCAGTTACTATATTACACCAGACAAAAGAGCCTTTACTGGCCAAAGTTTGCCGATGCTCTGGACAACATTCATTACACACTATCAACGGTTCCCACGGTAAATGGCATTTATAGGTTGGTTAAGAACTTCACTGATTCTGTGATATTTGCCCAAAGGTATGCAACCAAATATGTAAAAAATTCCAAGCCTAAGAGGAGCACTGAACGGTAAAACTTGGTGAAATTAAGGAATGCTGCTAGGAGGCAATATAAACGCTTTCGGCATCCATCTGATAAACAACGGCTAAATCGCCTCAATGATGCTGTCAAGTCTCTCACAAACAAACAGACACAAAACAACTGGACGAATTACTTAAATTCTTTCTTCTCTCGGAGAATGATTCTATCTGGGGAGCTATCTCCAGATGTAAGAAATGCTATAACAAAATTCCACCCGTTAAAGGCACAGACAGGATCCATTACACCGAAACTGAGAAAGCAGAACTTTTAGCTACGCATCTGGAAACTTAGTTTTGTATAAACAACAATCATGACACAGCAACAGAACGCATAGTATTTGACTTTTGCAAGTAAGGTACATAACAACCTTACTTGTAAAAACATTGTTCAAGTCCTTCCTTTGGAAGTTTTTGGCTACATTAAATCCTTGAGATCCAAAAATAGACCTGGTTTAGACAGCGTCACAAAAAACGGTAAAGATGTTTCCCCTGAAACTGGTATTGAAGCTTACGAATATCTTCAGTCTCATTCTGGAATGGTAACATTTTTCTGATGTAAGGAAAACGGCTACCATAACATCGATCCTGAAGCTTAATAAATCAGCCACCGAACCAGGATCGTATAGACCAATTATCCTGTTACCCTGCTTAGTAAACTATCATTCCTGCCAGAATCAGAGATCACGTGGACGCCAACAACATCCTCATCCTTCATCAATTTGGATTTCGTAGGAACATTTCCACATCGTGCCAGCTCTACAGAGTAGTGGAGCACATCTAGAAGAGTTTACGGAGCGGCAAATTTAACGAAAGCCTTTTCATAGACATTGCCAAAGCTTTCGATCGTATGTGGATGAACGCACTTATTTACAAAATACACAAGCTGGGCTTCTCATGCTGGATTACGCGCATAACTAAATCCTACCTTACAGGTAGATACTTTGTCGTTCACATTTCAGACACTTACTCCACCAGTTGAGTTATCTTAGGAAGAGTTTCTCAGGCGTTTTTATTAGGCCTCACATTATTTAACATTTATGTGAACGACATTCCTCACACACCCAAAACTACACTAGAATGTATGTTGATGATACAGTGATCCTTGTACAAAACGCATTTCTTCGTCCGGTCATTCAACACCTTCAGAACCATATACACGCACTGGAGACCTGGCTTAGAAAATGAAAAATACAGCTTAATGTAGACAAGACAATTGCTATCTTTTTCACACGGGAAAAGAAGATTAATATAAGAACTTACAATTTTATGGTACAACATTGCCATGGGCCAGGCGAGTCACTTATCTTGGGGTAATCCTCCTTTGTTTTTTGTTTTGTTTTCACGAAATTCCTTAAGTACTTTTCCGGGCCAATTTTATTTTGGCCATCCTGTAGCATGGATAATAGTTCTGATATGGTACACTGTGGAAAAAAAGAAAAAGGACAGTTCTATATCTTCCGTTTTACTGGGCCGATTGACGAAATTCAAATTGCATTTTCCATGTCTCGGAAGCGCGACTTAGTCTGTACATTAGATTTATATATAGCTTTGTTCTAATATAGGTATTTTGACACAAAATAGGATTTTTTCTGAAATATCATACCAATTTTTTTCCATATGTCGATTCTACGGCTCAAATTATGCCTAAATATTAATTTTTGTAAAATTTAGTACGAAATTTACGGAGAAATTCAAAAATTTAACTTAGCGAATTTTTTTGAGCCAAGATTAATTCACTTGGCGAACTTCTTAATATGTGGCAATCTATTTTCCTTCCTTTCCATTGTGCAAGGGGAGGGAAAAATGTCACATCGTTCGTGCCTTTTTACATTGTGGATGAGAGGAAGAAAAGTCACATCCTTCCTAATTTCAAATAATTTTAATAAAGTGCGTAAACCACATTTTTGTTATTATCGCTGTCAACAATTTGCAAATTTCAAAACGCGCCAATATATAAATTCACGTATATCTTCGGAAACTTTCAATAAAAAGCTCCAATTTTTTGCAGGTGTGCTTAGAAATACATGTACTTTAAGATGATAGTAAATATTTTACAGGTTATATATCAAAATTTTTCTCGAAAAATTTATAAAAATTATTTTAAAATACAAATTTTAAAAATAAATCATAAAAAGTCGGGGAATTTTATTTGGAATGAAACTAAATTTCGAAATGTGTAGGAAGGAATCAAATAAGTTTCATAAAAAAAAGAGATATTAATAAATACATACCAAATTGAATTAACATTGAGGAGCTAAAATTTTGAGAACTAATATTTTAAAAAGTACTAGTGCGATTTTTACGAAACTTGGCAGTTTGGTATAATTTGAGTCGTAGAATCGAAATATGGGAAAAAACTGGCATGTCTTTTCAGAAAAATTCCGATTTTGAGTCAAAATGCCTATGTTAAAATAATGCTATATATAAATCTAATATATATCCTAAGTCGCGCTGGCTTTCGAGACATGAAAAACGCAATCTGAATTTTGTCAATCTGCCCAGTAGAACAGGAAATATATAAATGTCCCCCCCCCCCTTTGTTAAAAATTTTTTTTTTTTTTTTTTTTTTGCGCAATGTACCTGTACCAAGCACATTTTTGAAAATCGCGCATAACTGAAATTGGTTAAACTTGCAGTTTCACACTGGTTTTACGTAAGAGCTTTCATAACTATCCAATATTTAAAAAAAAATAATAATTTAGGATTACAGAATAGTTGCATAACTGTTTTCAAAGTGTCCGACAAAATTGATTCCATGATCCAAATGTTGGATATTGAGGAATCATGTACTCAAGAGAATCAGACAGAAATATTTGAAGAGCTTTACAACTTCGTATCAGGAAATTAGTTTCTATCACTTACGAAGTCAAAAAGATCATAATAACCCACTTCATGCAGCTTCAAGAGCAGTTCAAACATTACATTCTCATACGAAGTGAGGAGGACAGCTGGATTTCAGAAACTTTCGATGAAGAATTTTTCTAAACAGTTTTAAAATTATCATGCTGTGAGAAAGAAAAATTTATTAATTATATTTATTGACTTTATTCATTGGAATGTATAAATTTTATGGAAGTAAAACAGTATAATAGTAAGATATATTGAGGGAATGCTAGGGGAAAAGAGCTAGAGGATCATAGGTTGTGAGGGTGGATGTTAGAGGCACGCGGTACTCACAAAATTTTATTAAGTTGTACACGAAAGAAAAATTTGGGATCTGCTATTCTAATAGAAAACTAGAAATGAAATACAAAATAAATACAAATACGATTAAAAACAATTAATCAAGCTAACCTGAAAAGACAACTATAAAAGTATAGTAGATCGTTGGAACTACTTGGAAACTCTTAAGACATTTTGAGTTACGAAATCTTTTAACTTATGCGTAACAATTTGCTAATGATAAAGCCTGCCAAAATAAAGATGAAGAAACTAGATTTACATATGTGTTTTCGGAACGGTTGTAGAGACATTAGGTTATTTGGAAGCAGGAGATGTGAAAAATGAGCAATGTCCTGGCCGGGACTCGAATCACGAACCTCTCGAATACGCGTCGAGCGTGCTGACCACTACACGAACGTTATATACTCCACCTTTTAAAGCGTGAGTGGAGATTAGGAGACCCACTCGCCAAATCCCGGTGGTAGAGAATCGTCATCCACCACCTTTTTTGTTCGGGCGCCACTTGTAGAGACATTAGGTTATTTGGAAGCAGGAGATGTGAAAAATGAGCAACGCCTCATCGAGATTCGAACCACGGACCTCTTGAATACGCGTCGAGCGTACTGACCACTGCACCACGAAGGCATGTAAAGAAGGTGGGAGTAATACCTGGTTATAAGGTAACCAGTCAAATATGAAACTGCTTAATAATAATTTTATAAGCAAAATATAAACTTATTCTTCAATAATGAACTTTATTACAACAGATGAGTTATTTTAAACCAAAATTTACAACTATTAGAAACAGTAAGACTTAATGTGCTACAACAAATTTTATTCTTCATATTAACTACTTAAACATTTTATGTAACTACGCCACACATTAAAATCAAGGATCCTTTTTAGTCAGCAGATAGTAGATCACAGCTTATTAAGCCACCCTATTTGAGTGACATGAAGCACAAAATTAGATTGGTATTTCGAAAAATTAATCTCAGACAAAACTCGTATCTTTTTTAATATCGTGTTATAAGGTATTTCTCCTGCCTTATTAGCATGCCTTCGTGGCCAGTACGCTCTGCGTGTATTCGAGAGGTCCGTGGTTCGAGTTCCGGCGAGGGCTCCTGCTTCCAAATAAATCCTAATGTCTCTACAGTGGCCCCCGAACTAAAAAAAGTTGGTCGATATTGATTTTCCACCACAAGGGTTTGGCGATGGGTCCCGTAATTCCCAGTCGACGTTTAAAAGAGTGAGTATATAAGGTATTCCTTCCGCATTATTAGCATGCCTTCGTGGTGTACTGGTCAGCACGCTCGGCGCGTATTCGGGAGGTCCGTGGTTCCGAGTCCCGGCGAGGGCACTGCTGATTTTTCATGTCGCCTGTTTCGAAATTATCATAATGTCTCTACAATGTAGCTTCTGTACTCCACAATAAATAAAATGACTTAATACTTTTATATTGTTTGTTGTGCCTATATATTGTTTGTTAACCTTCGCCTTCAGTCTTATGATTCATAATTTGTTTTATATATTTTTATTTGTCTTTCTGTTAGAGAACTGCTTCAATCTATAATCTAGGATGACGATGAAGCTCAGTACTTTAAAAATTGTGGTCGAGCTAAGGTTAAAAAAAAAATTCCTTTTACAGCATAATACTGCAATTATGGGGGGGAGGAAAGCATCAACAGTTACTTAAATACCAACGCCTATCTTAAGCTTGGGGTAGAGAACAAATAGGAATTACATATCGTATGTCAGATAAGTACTCTGGCAAATCGCCAGCTACTATTTATATATTCAAATTGCAGTTTTTATTGTACTCATAAGAATAATAATTCTTAACAAAATAACAACATCAATGACGGTTTCTAAATTTTCATGTAAAAGAAAGAAGCGGCTGCCAGCAGTGGAGAAAAGTAGCGGGTTTCAATTTATGCCCGAGAAATGCATGCAATACAGTGAGGCAAACAAAACCGAAACAGGAAACGCCATTAAAAACTTTAAGTGGGTTGATTGATCAATGGCGACACATACTACTTTCGTCCACGACTAACTGCCCAGCTGTCTCGACTTACCACGCAAGCCACTTTCGATGGGAGGAAGAACCACGTGAGAATCGATGTTATTTTATTTTACTTTCCTTCTTCATTTACTGGTGGCTTATTTCATTTTTTATTCAATCATTACCGGAGAAAGTTTTTACAATAGTCTAATGCAGTGTCAAATAAATTTCGCGCCGGATTTGGCAGATGACCAATTCCCTCCCCCCCCTCGTCTTCCCCAACACTTCTTTTCTTTTAAATGCCAGCACGGAACCATGGAGGGGAGGTCGCACTCTTTGATCGTTCCCACGGCATGCAGTTTGCCGAGTGTTAAGTAACATGTTACTGGAAAACCGTTGGAAGGCAGAACACGTTCCTTGACAAAAACCCAAACAGTTTATTTCTCTCCTACCGTCTCTCTTCGTTTCTTCTCCTACCCCCATCTTATCTTTACTTTTCTCGTTCTTTTTTTTCCCCCCGACACGTGTGTATCTTTTGCTATCGAGATGGTGGCCTAATTATTTTCCTTGTCAAACTTTCCACATTTTTCTCCTTTATGCATTTTGACTTTCCCCTTTTCTTCGGAGTCTGTTGCCGGAGGCTCGCCTTGCGTCAGCATTATGTATACGTTTACGCTCGCTTGCGTGTCTACGTGGGTGCGCGCACGTGCGCCTACTTGCGTTATTTGCGAAACGGAAAGTAAGACTATTCTGTAAGACAACGCCGACTTAGATGGGGAAAATAGACATACAGGCAAGGTGAAGTCAGGGCCGGCGCCAGAGCTGGTGCAACCGTACCGGGCAACAGAATTCAGAGGCGGAAAAAGTTTAAAAGCTCCGGGTAACAAAATTTCGAAGCGACAGAGACGCCGGCCGGGCGGCAAAAGCTTTGCGCTGTCCAAAGGTGAAATTGTATGAGTGGAGTATTGTTGAATGAAGTTCGATGAATGCATGGAATGAACGATTGATCATTGTTTACCTTGTCTATGATGTAAAGAAACAGAATATTTTCGAAAATCTAATGTGAAGGACTAGCATGTTTAGACACCCGTTATTATATGATAGTTTTCATATGTTACTTATATATTCTTACATGTTCACGGACAAGATCACGATTTAGTTAATTATCGTTTCCTAAACGATGCGTCATGCGAGTTTCTCAAATGTTATGATGAAAATACGGAATTTAAATAAATCTTCAAATTTATTCATTTTGAACGTCGTACTTAAGCGAATGAGTATTTTTACAATTTAAACAATTATACCTGAGAGACCGGTGCGTCTTTAAAATTATTTGCATATTGGTTTTTTTACTGTAAGAACATGTTTCCAGGTATAATAATAATCATAATAGCAACATCATCAACATACAGTGAGCTTAGCGTGATTCATTGCCTTCCTTGTTGACTCATAAGGCTTATTTCGAAGCAGGAAACTTGAAAAATGAGCAGTGTCATTGCCAAAATTCGACTCCCGACTTTTCAACTGATAACCGGGTATACTTTCCAATTAACAAGAAGACACGAAATAAGGAAAAAGTAAATTTCTTATATCATAAAATAAGATAGATTTGCACGATTTTATTACTGTGTGTGTTCCAATAGAGTCTAAGTGGCCAGGACTTTCGGGGTTTCAGGTTTTCTGTGGTGACCATCGTCATTCCAAGGGCCTAGTGAAATGAATAAATAAATAATAATGAAAATACAAGATTTGCTAGACCTAATGCACATGACTCACTTTTAGAAATTCATTATGATCGTTGTAGAAAGAATCCGTATTCATATCTTGTTTATTTGTTACATCGCTATGACTTCACTTGGTCACAAATCAAGCAAAGCAACTATCTGGAAGAAAACGAGTTCAGAAAAATACAGTTGTGTT
Organism: Stegodyphus mimosarum; assembly: GCA_000611955.2. NCBI lineage: Eukaryota > Metazoa > Arthropoda > Arachnida > Araneae > Eresidae > Stegodyphus > Stegodyphus mimosarum. The sequence continues at coordinate 215,960 of KK113770.1, forward strand.
CCGTATCCGCTGATTTTGCATCCGTGGTTTCAGTTATCACTGTTTACAAAGAAACCGAAAAAAAATGTCAAATCCTAAGTGCCCACTGCCCCACCAGAGGCCGAATGGTTAAGATTGCTGAATCCTGAGAGTTGGATTCCAGGCAAACGGGTTGGTTTTAAGGTTAGGTTTTTTTTTTTTCTTTTTTCTTTTTTTGCCGTGTGTAATATGAATATGAGCCAGTCCCATAGAAAGCCCTTCACGAAGCATCCCCCTCTTAGGAAGATAACCCTCGAGTGTTTTTTCTTATTAAAATAACCCAATATAAATGCCCGTCAGGTGAAAATGGAGAAAAAGAGAAGATTAAACATGTTAACTATTGTAGCTCTCCAACAGTAATCATAATCATGAATCCATGCATTCTTGTTTCAGTTCGATGTGACTATGTAAGCACCTTTTATCTACTTAGATTTTAATTAATTTCATTCGTTTACCTCCGTGGTAGTTGCAGCTGGAGTGCTGCTCACTGCTGCTTAGAAAATGTGGCCATTAACGTGAATGTTAGGTTAGGTTAGGTTATTTAATTATGGCAAAGCACACGAGGGCTATCTGCCTAAGGGGAGGGATGCCGTCGTGGAGGACTTTCTAAGGGAAACTGGCTCGTATACACGTTACACATAGGGAAAACCACGAAAACACCCATGCAGCCAGCCCGTTCGCGGGATTCGAACCTCGGACCGAACTACCAGTGTTCAGCGTCTTTACCGCTCGGCCGCTGGTGGGCCCCATTAACGTGAATGATTTTAGCATCAGTTTAGTTACTTTGTTTGCTTGCTTGACAATCCCCAGGGCTACAAACAGTTAGAGGTGGAACCATTTTTAATACATTCAACCCCCTAATATTTTATCCTTTAAAATGTCCATCTCCAAACCAATATTTACAACCCTATATGGTTACGTCATAACCAAATATGATAGTTGAAAATATTCACTGCGAAGTTATATGTTCTCAGCTTACATATAACCCCTTAAATTCGTACTCTTTTTTTTTGATGACACCCTGCTTTATAGCTAATGACTGAATCAAAGTTTTCAGTCATTACAGAATATCTGACTCATCTTCGTGTGTTTCCTTACCCTCATTTCTTCAGTAAGTTTGCTGTCACCCCATTTTTGCATTCTCCCTGTTCTTATTAATAACTAGCTGGCCATTTTTTCATTGTTTTGCTGCAAAAAGGAGTTCATTGCACTATTGTGAACAGAAATTGCGTATCTTCGTTCCTTACTCGTCGTTTGAGGATTATTGTTGACACAGTTTGTTTGTGGTTCTTGTGATATTGCTTTTGCCTCATATATCTCTGCAGTTTTTTGATAAATTTCAGTGTAGTTAAGTTTTTTTTTCTCTACAAAAATCGCACTGTCCTTTGTATTTCAGCCTTTGAATAAGTTTCCAGTTAATTCATCGTTTTGCTGTCATACTATGATACATCTCATAAAGCTTTAATGAGACTGTTTCCGTGTGAAAGCCTGGACATATGAACGTTATCCTATGCACACGCCAATCTTGTTGTGCAATTGTACCAGGTGATAGCGACAGTTTTAACTTACGTTTTGAATCTTCTACATATTATGTTTTGACTTTTAAGTAAATGTTTAGTATATAAAAAATGTGAAATAAAATGAGAAAGGCGAAAGAAGAAAGAAAAATAAAGAAATGAGAAAGAAGATGAAAGAAGAAAGAAAAATAAGGAAATGAGAAGGAAGAATGAAGAGATGAGAAAAAGGACGAAAAGATTATCAGAAATTAAATAATTGGGTGAACAATAGATATTTACTCAAAGTATTTGGGAAATTTGATACAAATAATGGAAAAGCGTCATGTCAAGCCGTTTACGTTTCTGTGTCAGAAAGGTTTCGATCTGAATACTCTTAAATTTATTGTGTGCAAATGTTTCAAGCATATTTGAAAAAACATACACAGTATACATCATAGTTATCTTCGCAGTCCACTTAATGATAAAAAAAACTTCTCAAATAAACTCGCTACTTAGAGAATTGGTGATATCAAAAGGTGCAGTAATTTTGTGAGATATCCAAAGAAGTAGTTGAGGAAATGAGAACTGATAACAAATATCCGTTAACAGATTTTTCAGAAATTAAAAAAAAGGAAAGATTATAAGCTTTCGAGAGGATTTTCGAATTAAACTTTATAACATAATCATGGATAGAGTGATAAGAAATTTTAACAGTAAATGTTTAGTGATGAACGTGCCATTTATACTGACTTTTGTTTCTAAAGCCTGAATACTTTTAATTAGACTTTTATGCTATGCTAATAAAAATTCCTTTTGATTACACCTTAGCTCCCTGCAGCTGCTAAGTTGTGAGCTCATTTGATTTATGATGTTTTTAGAATTTTTCTAAGAGGAAAAAAAAGCAGATTTACGGGTCCACAGTCAGCGGAATCATGCATTTTCCCAGGTTTCTGTGTATTAAGATATTAGCTTGTTTCCAGGCAGTTGGGAAAAGGAATAGAATAAACATACTTTGCGATTCTGTTAAATTTTGAAATAACATTGTTGGGCAGATTTTTGATCATACTGTAGTTTAAATTGACTAGACCAGTCAACTGTGGTTTAAATTGATCAGACCTAGTTTAAATCATCTAGACCTTTCTTGACTTATATACCGTCTTTTGAATCTGAAAGCGTTATAGTTATACCATTAACAACCTCAAAATTAGCGAATTTTGGAGACGATTGGAGAAGTTTGCCATTCTTGAGCATTATCTTTCAGTTCGTTCTCGAGTTCAGAATCTAAAGGTTGTTAATTCCTTAAGAATAAGATAGTTTCTGAGATGTTCCACATACATTTCAGCTTTCGCTTCCTTTAAATATGCATATTTATTATTATTATTGATAAGGCGACTATTTCGGGAGTTATTCTTGCGCTTCTTTATATAATTCTAGCACAGATCACTTTCTAATTTGAGATATGTCATCTTATTGTTATAATATGCAGCTCTGTATTTACCGAAATTCTTCTTTTATTAATCAATTAAGCCTTTTAATTGAACCTATTTGTCTTTCTACTTTAAATTACAGATCCCACTTTTTATTGTACATCTACCGTAGTCTATTTCTCAGCTGAATATTACCTTTGATAAATTTTAGATGTTGTCCATGCATATATTTTTGATTGACTGTATTTGTAGCAATATTCAGAGCGTCATCTAAATTATTTATAAACGAACAGTGGGCATTATTGGTATCTATTTTATTCTTGAAAAATTCCAGTATTTGATGGATACCCAACACAATATAATATTTTGAAATACTGATCATTCTATATGATTTACTTCCTTAAATATTAGTCCTAGACATGTTCTTCTAACTACATAACTTAACAAAATAAAGTTAGCGGCTACTTCGACTGGTCTCTCTTGAAGCGCGATAGCCCAGTTGCTTTGATAAATAACTGCTACTCTTATAAACTATTATAACGTATATGGCCTTGAACACAGAGGTACAATAACTTGATTTTTAAGAATAAAAGCTTTAATTTAAATTTACTATTTTTAACCTTCATTATTATTTCTAAATGAATATATCAGATTTTTTCCTTTATAATCTTTAAATTAAGCTACAGTAATAAAAACACAAGTTAATTTTATCAATCCCGAGTACAATTCTAACTATTGGACACGATCTACAGTTGTGATAGTAATGGAAAAAATAATAAGCTGACTATGAAGGGGCATCTTTCACTAAAATTATACCTGAAGCTAAAATTTATTGGCGGAAATGGTAAACAGATGTTAAAAATGGAAGATCTGGTACGCAAGAACGTCAGACATGGAGAGCGGTATGATTTAATGCGTAAAATATGAAAGAAAGTTCTGTTTCAAACGACTAGGCTAGCATCTGTTAAGCATACGTTTCTTCTGCGAAAATATGGCGCTTTCTACACATTCATTTCATCTTTTCATATGTTTTCCGTAGTTATCATTATTTAGAAATTTAATAAAAATGTGCACAACGTTGCGCCTGTGAATATGTGTAGTTAAAACTGTTTCTCCAAGTAAAGGGGAACATTATAAAAATCTTACATAAGTCTAGATATAAAGTTTAAATTCGACATTCTTTTAGCTTCTTATTATAGAAAGAAGTGAGCCTCAGTGGTCTAATTAGAGCTTTTGGTCCCTTACGGGGAAAAAACATTCCTGGGCCCCCTTCATTATGATTTTCAGCACTCCAAGAAAAAGATTAAAAAGGGGGGGGGTCAAAGTCAATAAAGTTTAAGAAGGGTGAGAATTTAGGCTTCTTTCCTGGCCTGAGATTAAGACATTACACGGTCTTATTAAATAACCATTTTTGATGAAATTTCTTTCAATGGGCTGTGTTACGGCGACAAATAAATAAATTTGTATAGAAAAGAAACACGCCACGTAAAATGTACAGTTGAGTTATGTAAAATATAGAATTAAAGAGCAAAGGAACCTTAGACTGGCTGTGATTTTATACAAAATTATAGTTTGAGTTTTATATGAAATTTACGCCAATCTAAACTACTATTATTGTTTACGTCTATACTATTATTATTTACTATTTTTTAAATTAATTAAAAAAATTTTTTTGGTTAAATAAATTATTAGCTCGTAGGCAGAAGACATTATAGGCAAATGTACAAAAAAAAATTACTCTAATAATGCACCACGATTTACTTAGATCACACAAAATAAAAAATAGAAATAGTAGAAAAATAGAATGTGTAGAAAATAAAAAGAGCGTTATGGGTTGTAAGCGAAGCACTTAAAAATACTATCACTACTCTATAGTCATTTTCCTCCACATTCATCGCCTTTTCCGAAACATACCTTTAACCAAAGAGGTGTGGAAGGGTTTTTGGAAATATGAAGTGAATGTGCTTAGTAAGTTGAAACTTTTATATGAACATTTCTGTGCTTGTGTACAATACTTGTTCTCAGATTACGGGACACAAGCATATCTTTTTTTAAATTTTTATTCTTTAAATGCCACGCAATTTAAGGTACTCAAAATTTCGTCAACCAGAATTCCTCTAGAATTTTATTTAAAGTAAAAGTGTCTTTATAAAATGTGTAAAAAAGTACATGATGCCAAACATCACTAAAATATTTCGGACGAAAAGAATTACAATAAAATATTATATGCGATCTAGAAAATCTCAGTGATTGATTTTACGAATAAATCATGGTAAAGACAGTGAAAATACTGGATAATCAGTAAAAGAATAGGTAATGCCACATAATACAAAGAACTCTGCGTGTTTTTGCTTTTGAAGTATTTGATTTTATTAACCTCTGGAGTAAGAATGAGGAGTCTCGCCCGCATACATTTTCTGTGCCAAACACGAATTTGAATGGCGACGCCCGTCGCATATTTCAATGTTTATATATATACATTTCTTTGTTAATTGAAGATGTTATTTTTCATTTTTTTTATTGTTATCATTATTTTATTAATCTGCTCTATTCCAAATGAAATGGTTTCCACATTAATGTGAATATACTAAACAAATTTTAGTTTTATTCTGTGATAATACCGCGCACAGAGTTGCACAAAATTAAATTGTTTGCGCACTCTTGCTTCTTTGAAAGAAAACCATAAAGTAAGGGGTTAATCACCTGTTCTCATTTGCCAAAATTTTATAATCAACGTAAGTGAAAATTAAACGCAAACGAATAAAACCGTATAAATGGCAAAAAGAGAATTAATTTGCGAAAACGCTAGGGTTTATATGCAAATGATAGCTACAAGACAATTAGAAAAGCATTAAGTATATGTATAAAAAAGCTTCATTATAATTTTAATTGTTTTCAGGGAAATCGCACTTATCAATAATACTTATACGACAAAGTAATATAGCGAGAGTTTCGCCTTCTTCTCCACCCTGCAACGTGCGATGCAGAAAATTTCGAAGTAATATGTTCCTTGTCTATATAGTTGCAAATGGCCATACTCCATACTTCAAGGGAAATACCAAGAATTAATAATCGAGAAAATGCAGAAAGAAATTCTGTATGTACCTACTACTAATATAAAAGAATTATCCCCCCCCTTTTCTGTGCTTGTGTGTGTGCTATGTAAAAGTTTATAAACTGCTGGGAAAAAATAGATATTCAGAATTTTGAAGTAAATATTTGCAAAACTTCTTTTCCCTCCCTTTTTAACGATTCTGCTTATCTCAAAATCTAAAGCCCTTTGTCATCATTAAACATAGTTTGAGTAAATTTTAATACAGTCCGTTTCATCAGATAATAATTAAATTATAGATATCAAACTGCAGAGCAGTGCCTAAGCCTTTTTTTTCACTTGAGACTAAATTTGCTCCTCTATGCAGAGTCAAATTAACTATACCTATGTACTTCTATATTCAACGAACAAAGAACTTTTATATTCAAATCGTGGATTTATACTCTAAATTATACCATAACTCCTATATTTTTAATCGTAACTCTGTTCAGAAAGTAAAACGTCCAATAATTTATAATTCGTTTTAAGAAGTATATTTTTGATGAACACTAAAAGACGTCGCAATATAAATAATACTACAATTAATATGTATTGCATATAAAATGTATAATATTAATATTCTATCCTTTATTCCGCTAATTTAATTTTCCATCCTTTTAAGGAAGTAAAATCGACAGTAATATTTCAAAATCTACTAGGCTATTTAATTTATGCTCTATGCTTTATCAGAAATAACTGAAAGTATTTTTTATATAATTTATTATTTCAAGCTTTTCTAAGCCTCTTTCACCTTAACAATAGTAACTGGCAATTTTAAAAAATATTCTTAACATGCACTTTCCTAATTCAGATATAATTGAACTAAACCGTCTGATCTTGCTTTAGCACCTAGAATTATTGAAATAGCGTGGTTTTTAAAACTAGATATTTCTAATGGAATATCTATCGCTTTTGTACCATTTGGATATTTAAGTTCTATGTTATAAGCTTCTTTTTATAAAATATCTAAATTTAATGACAGCTTTTCACCAGTTAAAACATGGAAATCGGAATCTATATGTTCTAATTTTTCATGTTTCTATTTTAGTTGAGAGATTAAAATATATGTCACTTCTTTAATATTTATTAAAGGAGAAAAAAATTCTGAAAAAATAGTTCTTTTATCAATTGATTCTTGACAAGCTCATTTACTGATCTTTTCTTTCTCTTTCTATTCTGCTGATATATTAATATTTAAATCTAAATTTTCAAGAATATTTTCCTTCATTTTCTGTAAAGAAAGAGGCAATCTTTCCATTAGATTTGTTTATTCAATTATTGCAAAGCATACCAGGGTTATTAACCTAAGGACAGGATTTGCTTAATACTTCTATTAAGCTTGCAGCTTTATATGTAATTAGAGTTTTTGATTGCAAGGCTTTATTTACCTTTTTTTTTGTTTATTGCAGTGTTAAATTCCAATGAAATTTTATTGCTTACTATACAGCTTCAGCTCAAATTTTAGGCATTTTTCCCTATGTTTTTCTTTTTAATTACTTTTAACATATATATAACAATAAAGAGCTGGAAGTTATATAAAATATGCGACAATAGTTTTTCTGTCTCTCTCTAAATATTAAATTGTTAATAATTAAGTTTGGTTAGCTGATGAAGGTAAAGTAAACTAGTGAGCAAGTCCTCAAGAATGTAGTGCCCTTCTTATTGCTTCAAATACGATATTTTAAACGGTGCTCCTTGATACGTTTTAAAATTAAAATTTAACAATCATAAGTTATGTTTTCCAATTTATTAATAAAATTTCTCAGTTAATATGGCGCCTCCTCTTGCTGTTTACCTGAGATAAGTCTCACCCTTGCTCAGTCAAATTGTTTTCTTTTCATTTACCTTAAATGTAGACAATCCATTCAGTTTGCACTAAATGAAAAATTACCTGTTGACTATATTTCAACCAATATTTGAATATTGATTTCTTAGTGTTGATTCTTACTTATATCGCTGTCTAGTGTCTAAGACACAGGAATGTGAAAATCTGCCAAAGAATATGCCCAGGAAATCATATTATCTTTGCATAGTCACTCTTTCTGCAATACTCTTTTGTTACGGAGACCGGATTCTGAAATGTATGTATGTACGCACGTGCCTATGTATGTATGTGCGTATATATGTGTGTGGATATATATACACACATAATATGCGCATACATACATACGTACGTACTTACATACATGCATACATGAACACATATATCCATACACACATGCATACATACAGGGTGATCAGCGAATAAGCCCTGATTTAAAAATTAATTATCTCTACAACAAAGATCGATAGAATTATGCGGTAAACTGTACGTTTATTAGCAAAACTGTAAAAATGGTGTACAAAAGTTTAGAAAATTTAGTTACAAAAATCGTTGACAGCTGGCGCAATGACCTATCAATAGCCTTTAAAATGTGCTTTGAAGTCGAAAGTGAAATAATGTATTCCTTTGAACAACGTGTTTTTTTGGTTCTGGAATTTCACCGATTAGAACACAGTCTTACGGCAACACGTCGCAGTTTTGAAAACCGATTCAGTGTTTCAGTTGGACCAGATGCGAAAACCATTCACATGCTCTTCGCGAAATTCAAACGGACTGGTAGCGTGGCTGATGATCGAAAGGGAAATATTGGGCCTAGGTAAACTGTAGTCCCTCCTGAAAATGTAGCCAAAGTTTCTGGAATTGTTCAGCAAACTCCTAGGAAAAGCATCCGACGGATTGCATCAGAGACAGGTTTGAAGTTCACGAGCATGCAAAAAATAGCCTACGGCTGTTTCCATACAAAATCCAAAGTCTTCAGGCCATACCCATGAAAGCTGTGCAACAAAGTGTTGACTTTACGAATCAGATTCTAACAATGATCGACAACGACAGATTTGATGTGAGCTGCATCTGGTTCACAGATGAGGCACATTTTCATTTGAACGGAATCGTTAATAAATAAAACTGGAGATTTTGGGGTTCCGAAAATCCTCATTTGTGTGAAGAGAAAGCACTGCATTCGCCTAAAGTTACTGCATGGGCTGCGGTATGCGACAGAGGCATTACGGACCCTTTTTCGTACGAGAAACGATAACTACTGAACGTTACGTTACAATTTTGGAACAATTTGTCAGCACTCAACTAGCGTTGGAAGATCGACTTGTTTATGCAAGATGGGGCTGGAACAGATAAAGTTTTTCGTTTTCTTCATGAATACTTTGGGAACAGAGCAATTGCCTTAGATTATCCGCACTTTACTGACTCAGGAATAGCTTGGCCTCCATATTCTCCCGATCTGAGTCCTTGTGACTTCTTTCTGTGGGGCGCATTGAAAGACACTGTCTATCGAAACAATCCCGCTACTCTAGATGAGCTTGAATCGTTAATTGGTGTTGCATGTGATTCCATTTCCGTTGAGACATTGAAAGACGTGATGTCAAATTTCATTGTTCGTTTACGCCACCTCATTGTTTCGAACGGTGAACATTTTTAAAAAATTGTATTTTGATTCCAAAGGCTGCTTCACTTTTTTTTTTACTCCTTTCAGAGAGTTTTCAGCGCAGAGCGCCATCTGTTACCGAGTTTTGTAACTAAATTTTCTAAACTTTTGTACACTATTTTTACAGTTTCGCTAATAAACATACAATTTACCGCATAATTCTATCGATCTTTGTTGTAGAGCTATTTAATTTTGAAATCAGGGCTTATTCGCTGATCACTCTGTACATACATTTCTGAATCTGGTTCCGATAACGATAAATCCCCCCCTTTCTGCAAAATATGTGAATATGTATATAGTGCACCGTCTTTTCCAAGCATTGCTTTATTCCAGGCGCAGAAATAGGTTTCTACATTTAATTTTCAGTGGACACTAAAATAATTCGCAAGCTCTGAATATTTATTTAATTCGTGAAACAGTTTACGAGATACAGCTACTATATATGGCTTGAAGGCTCGCAAAATTCCTTTAGTGCCCTATAATAAAAATTGTTTCCTATATTAAAGAAATATTCGCATATTTTTCTTACAGTAAAATTAATTTTATGTTCAACTGTACAGGAGAAATATTCCTTACGTGTAGCAGAGACCTATGTATATTTAAAATTACACTTTTTATATAAAAGACAAATGTAAATATATTTAATTGTTTGAAATATTTGATGTATACTAGATGGCAGCACTTTACACAATTTCATTTCAATGAGTGGTGCCATCATTTCATGGTAGTAATTTTAATAACATTCATTCATGCGTCAGGACGTATGAATCACGATTAAAATAGCATCTCGTTCAGCTCACCCTTAATGCTTAAAGCAATGCGCAGTAGACAGTTTTTGATATTAAAGTATGGTAACCTTTTATATTGACTTGTGGAAGATTGCAGATTTCAGCTACACATTGTCAACTGTGAAGCATTGAGTATGGTGACGAAGAGAAATTTAACTGAAGTTTCTTTCCCCATTCAAAAAATAGATTTTGTAAATGATAACCATAAGCTAAAAGATTACATTTATTGTTGTCTGAATTAAGAACCACTGATTTATTACTTACATTTGCTGGAAACTCGGATAAACTTTCGAAAAGTAGAAATGCTACTGTTTTTCCATTCTACGCTGATGTAAAACCCAATGGCGCAAATAATAAAATGTTAAACTGTGGGTAACTTGATCTCACGACTCGTCATCGAGTCGTGTTGTCTGAGTTGCGGTAAATAACGTGGTTCTGCATAATATCAAGTAAAAAGCACTTTATTGATCGAGCATAACTCTGTCATTTATTTTTGATAGTATCGATTCTTTTGAATCCCATATAAGCCATACCTCCATACCTCACCTACTTATGATCATTATTTATGACCTTGCTTGACCTGAAAATTTATCCTAGTTCTTAAGCAAGTGTATGACTTCACGTTCAGTCAGGACTAAAATCTATTATTTGTATTTTCATGCGACTTACAATTGCATACTTCTTCATATGTTCAACTATATCTGTCACAGTCGCATTTTAATTCGTTCATTTAAATATTTTACTCTGTCCATAAGCACTGTCAGAACCGTGCCTACATATTTTTTCACCTGAGGCATAGAGTTAAATGCACTCCCTTGTATACAATGCAAGGTGTCCTGTGTTTCGAGAGGGCGGAGGGAACTAGTAATTACTTCACTACACCTTTTCTTTCGATAGGATAATCAGGATTCCCTTTTCGAGCCTACCTCAAAAGAGCTAGGTTTTTCGCCGCCTAGTGAAAACTATGGGGCTTTAAATTCTGCCGCCCAGTTTCTTCCTAAATTCTAAAAAACTTGTCTCCGTTAAATTCTGGCGCCGACCCTGGCTGTCTTCTTTGCTGTGGAGTGCTTTGCCATAATAAATTGACCTTGCATCACATTTATTTCGTAATATATTTTTATTTAATATTTCATTCCATATTTATTGTTATTGTAAAATTCCTCTTTTTATAGGCAAGCCTTTTGTAAAATCATAAACCTTGGTCCTTTCTTTTCAAATTAACTATCAAATTATTTTACCTGCTACTAATCCAAAAGTCATATCCTTTATGGCATTAGCTCTTCATTGATTTTAAAAGAGCTCTGGCCATTAGCCGCTGAGCAGTAAAACCGATAAACACTGGTAGTACGACAGAGGCTCAAATCCCAGAAAACGAGCTGGGTGCATGAGGGATTTGACGGTTTTCCTCATGTATAACGTGAATATGATACGATTTCCCTTAGATAGTCCTCTCTGTCTTGGGAAGAAACTCTTTTGTACTTTATCTCAATCTAAATAATCTAGTTCTACAGAGGCAGTTCCTGAAAAAGCTCTTACATGTAAATTAATAATACTTACCAACATGTCAGTATCCTTTAACTACCAGATTCTATGCTTTATATCTCCATTAAAAATATACTGAGTTTTCACTAAAGTGACTTCTCATAGTTCCAGATAATTTTAATTTTCTATTGAGAAGTTAATGATGTAATTATCAGTTAGCTCTACTGATTTACTTTTCAAAGCCTTCAGTGAAAAAATACTAAAGTACAGTACATTTTGCATTATTACAATTATGATTTTTCTCCAAATATAATTAACGAATAATTCGGGAAAGAAAAGCCTTCTGTTTTCTGAAATACTGTAACTGAATAACATTTTTAATGCATATTTTAAATATAAAATTGAAGAATATTATAAAAACTAATAAGTTTTCATAACTTCAAAAATGCTTTACACCAATATTAATTACTGTATTTATTCAAAGAAATCTCTTTACATAATTTCATCTTTTAGTTAATCCCATTCTTTTCTAAAATAATTCAAAGTTCATATTTGCTAGATCATGATCTAACTTGCTTGCATAATTTAGAGCTTCATGTAAGGCAGCGGTCCCCAACCCCCGGTCCGCGGATCAAATGGTACCGGGCCGCGGACCGCCCATTTCATTGAAACTGAATTTCAATTCCTAGGTTTCTACCCCAAATTAAAAACATCTGTGTTTCATTAAAATTAAACTAAGCAACACACTTCGGGTGTCATTGTCTCCGATTACCCCCAGATGGAACCGTCTCATTGCAAAGAAACAAGTTCAGGGTTCTCGTTGATTTAACGTTCTAGTAAGTTAAAATAATAAATCACTTTATATTTATTTTTGGTGTAACTGTATTTTATTTTGAAGGCAGGTATAAAAGCAATTAAATTAAAATTAATAAATCAAAATAATCTAAAATATTAACAATCAACGGTTGCACATAATAATGCAGTTAGTTCATTCAGCAATTTTCAGTTGCACATAATAATGCAATCATAACAAATATCAAAATACTTGGAAAACATTAAAAAGCTTGACCTAGGCTTCTTGTCGCCGAGTGCTAACTCTGCAAATTGTAAATTCTGCCACTCGGTTTCTTCCTAAACGTTTTGTCGCCCGGTGCCACTGCATCGGTTCTACCGGCTCTGGGCCAGTCTCTGCTCAGCCATTTTACTGCACGCAAATAAATATTATTAGCCATAGTTTTTCTATTTTAATTTTAAGTCTAACAATTTTCATTAATTTATTTTATTCCTGCTAAAAACAAGTAGGTTGTCATTTTCACCAGTCGTGGGCTTTCTATTCACTGTTTTTGTTAGTTTTTACTATATGTGACGCTTCTGCAATCTTTGCTGATACTACATTGTGCCACCTGGTGACTTTTCCATTTTTCATGCGTACAAAATTAATATATGGGAAATTCACGCGACTGACAAAATTTAATAGAATAACACATCTTTAGTAGCTCATTTCGTGAAGCACAGCTAAAAATGTATTGCAGAAGCTCTTAAAGCGTTAAGGGTATGCTGAAACTAGACGCAGTCCACGGTTAATCCTCTAGCACGTCATGCATATATAACAGACGAGTCTTCAATTTTTTTTTTTTTTAAATTCTTCTCAAATTTTGCGAACTGCAAGAGATTTTGATACTGGCAACGTTTTAAAGGAAATGAAAAAGTGAGGCTTTTTGATCCTTGAAACTAATGGTTGGTTTGGTTTGGTTACTTACGGCAAAGCCTCGAGGACTATCTGCCTAAGAGGTGGGATGCCTTCGTGGAGGGCCTTCTAAGGGAAACTGGTTCGTATACACGTTACACATGGGGAAAACCATGAAGGCGCCCATGCAGCCAGCCTGTTTGCGGCATTCGAAACTCGGACCGAACTACCAGTGTTCAGCGACTTTACCACTTGGCCGCTAGTGGGCCCTCTTGAAATGAATGATACTTTTTTATTATAATTGCTATGAAATGACTTTAATGTAGTCTGTGGTAATTTTTAAGACACCTTGAAACATTAAAAAACCTTCCAAACCTATTTTCCATCTACTGTATGAAAGAGATTTTTCGCGCCTTAATGCGAGATTTCTAAAATTTTTTAAATAATGTATGATTTAAGGGGTGTCGGAACCCCCTATACCGACAATGTTAAATTGGCCATTTTCGATGTACCTTTTCTCAAAACTCTTGAAATTTTTTGTGTAATTAACGTACACCTATCTGATTATACTGAAATGAGCTTTTGAAATATTTTGAATTTTAGACTAATTTATAGACTATTTTATTAGGCATGGTAAAATTTAGCACTTTTCTCACGCAAAAAAATTTGTGAAATTTTTTTATGTTAATTTATCACAAAAAGCTCAATCACAAAAACATTTCAGTAAATATTAGAAAATATAATAAATAGGCCATAAAAATTTTATGTACCTTGGAGCAGTAGTTTCTGAGAAAAGGTACATCGAGTATAAAAAAATAACGTTTGGAGAAAAACGCGTTTTTATGTAAAATTCCTCATTTATCAAAGCATTAGATGATAAAATAAAACTAGATTTTTTAAAGTTCTAATTTTCATAGAGATTAAAGTATAGTATTTTTAGAAAGCTAAAAGTGTAGAGAATTTGAAAATGGAAAAATCCCAAATCAATATTTTTTGAAGATTTTTGGCTTCCAACACCCCTTAAAGTTGTGGGGATTTATTTAATTTACTTAATAATTATTTTATGTTCAAGTAGCTTTCAACTCCCACTTTCTTGCCCGAATGCAAGTGATCTAGCGCGCTTTTCTTCAAATGAGGTAGAAAGAAGTAACTGTTTAAGGGAAGGTGAAATCAGAGCGAAGACCATGCTGTTATCTTTGACTTTCTAGCATTTAGAGTTCCGTATCCTTGAGCTAGTCTTGACATTAGGCTTGTTTGTGCTGACGTTTCGAGTCAGAGCCAGCTTGCGCGATATTTAGCCTTGGAAGCCGTTAGGCTAACTTAACTTCATTATTTTTAAGATATTTTATCTTTTAGTTTACCTTTTGAGTTAAGCCAAAGTGTTGGCTTTTGTAAGCACGAGTTGTTGTAACCTCATTTGAGTTAATAAAGTGTTTTTTACAAATTTCTCCTAACTCTGTATTATTTTAAGACTTGGTGATTATTCACTAAACAGTCTTCTAACGTCGAGCTCACATTATGATAACCAAGCATACAAGACATCATAAAGTTTTTTTGCAGTTTATGAGTTATTTAAAATGAATTCAAAAATATTATACGCATATTAAGTAAGTAATGCGAATAATTAATGCAAGCTAACATGCAAATAAATGTATCAGATATAGTATGAACACACAGATTTTTATATTTGATACTGAAGTATCACTTTTCCCCAATTATTTGAATACTTTTATCTATTACATGTGCACTGAGACAGTTTTCATCTACTACTGTTGCATAAATAACCTGCAGCTCATAGCAATCTTAAGAAAGAGAAAGCTAACGGAATAATAATGGTTTCAATAAAGCATGGTTGATAAAAAAATTATATACCTCTTCGTGAAGACCGAAGTGTCATCGATTAGCAGATTTGGATTCACCATTAAGCAAAGTAAGCACGTGCTGTGGCCATCAAGGAAAGAGGACACGACAAAAAACATTGCTTAGGGAATCAAGGAAAGGCTGACAACGAATAGTAAGGTGCTTAGAGATTCAAGGTAAGCGGACACTGCAAAAACTTCCCATTGCGGTTTTAACATAGAATCTATGGTGCAGCTAAACTACCTTTATAATTCTGCTAAAATTTCTACTACCCTCGACCCGCTCTTTGAGATGCCTTAGTCTAGAATTTACTTTATCGTATCGTCAAGAGTCTTAATTAATGTCCCATCGAATCTCATTGTCACGTGAAAATGAAAAGCAGATTTGATCTTACCTTCAGCAAATGTACACGGGATACGAAATGCGTTACCAACATTCAGATTATCGCACAATGAATTATTAAGAGAGAAACTGATGCCATGAATTATTCTTCACTTCATTATTTGCTCGCTTGTACTTTGCCATGTCCTTTTTTTTAATATCGTATTTTTAAGGAATCATTTTCATTTTGATGTGCATAGATTTGAAAATGTCTTCTATTAACCAGCCCGGAATACTCATAATGGTCATTTTATCCGATCACCACACTGCAACCTTCGATTTCTTTCTGGTTTTAATGCGATTCGATACATAAACATCTTCAATTTTATGAAGTAATTCAACAATTAAAGCTAATCCTGCATTTCTTCAAAACTACTGATATTCGAAGTGCCTTTTAGATCTTGTATAATTCAGCTTTAAACTTCAACCAGTCCTTCATGAAAAATCTCTAAAAATCATTGTTAAAGTTTGGAAAACACCAAAAGTAATTTCTATGCATTTGTGATCGCTATAAGTCTCTTCATTAAAGACGCTGCATGTACATGTGTTTAGTATATCGATCAATGTAAGATCCATCAATGGTTCTACATAAAAAGGTAAGAGCAGCCTTTCTGGTAATTCAAAATATTTAAATTGCAATTATTTGCAAAATTCACCACTTCGGATACTCTAAGATAAAAAAATTTAGCCATTATGGTACGCACATTTCATTTTATGCATTAAAATCACTACCTATTAAGAATATTACTATTTCCCTCATCTCCAACACAAAAGGATCTCGTTGAGTCTTAGTAGTAACCCTCTGTCCTCAGCCGGCGCCCGAGGCTATAGGGGCATGGCCTCCGGAAGTGACGTAGATTGATTGGATGACGTAGACTGAGTGACGTCATGCACAGTTTCGGTTTTATTCTGCGGCAACGATTTATGTTTTCAAATTTTTATTTTTTGTGGCAACGACAATATTTTTTTATGTTTATGGCAACGAGATCTTGAACCACGTATTTGGAATGCAATCACTTTTAATTTACTATTTTAAATACCTGATTAATTGCTTTTAATTATTTGATACGTGATTATTTTTAATTATGTTTAATTATTAATCATCATTTTTAATAAATTAGTGCTTTATTATTTTTTATTATTATCTGTAAATAATTTTTTTATTAAATTTAATATCATTTCCCCTGAATTTTAAAAAATTACCCCCACGGATGGGATTCCAACTTGCCATCTCTCAGATGGGATATCTCAACGTTACCTCAAGGTAACCTTTCGTACCTCCAAGCTTGTTATTTTACCATGTCCACTGTTTCTCCATTTGACTTTGTGCAGGGGGAAACCGCCATGATGTCACTAGGCTGAAGGATAACGCATGCGTGAACCTCACTTTTAGCTTTCTAATCCATTACTTTATCCATTACTTTGCTGCTTTAAATGTAAGATTTTCCCACAGTTTATTTTTTTTCTCTTTATTATTGGAGTACTTTTCATTGTTTTCCTTTTTTTTTTTTCCTTCTCGTTCTTACTAAATTAAATTTATATGTTTTGCTTTTTCTAACGTAAATTTTACTGTCGCAAATTAATGTTTCCACAATTTTATATCCATAGAAGTAATTTTTTTTTTACATTTTTTTTTCACTTTTTATTTAGCAAATTTTTTTTTCCAAATTTAATCCTTTTCATATTTTTATTTTAAAAACTTTTTTACGTTTAACCTTTTTTGGTTTTTAGAAACATAATATTTATTTTTACAAGTTTAATTTTTTTTTCCTCTTCGCTTTTTATTTTAAAGAAGTTGTTACTACATTTTTCATTTTGTTTCCAAAAAAGCAATGTTTATTTCCATAATTTTTTCCACTTCTCTGTTTTCACAAATGCAGTTTCCCCCCTTATGTATTTTACTTCCAAAATTAAATTTATATTTTTTTTTTACATTTTTTTTTCGTTTTAATAAATGTAAATTGTTTCTATTCTTTAAAATTTTTTCTTGTTACTCTTTTATTTTATTCTTAACTTCTTTCCCTTGTTTTAAATACTTATTGATACTACATCTCCATTTCCCTCTGGAGGCCTTTATGGATAGTATTTTCTGAAACTTTAAACAGTATTCTTCTGTGCAGCTTAATTGAATATTGTAACAGAACTATTTAACCGTAACCGAATTATATTGAACGCCACCGAGCGGCGAAGACGAACAGTCTAAGTCAGTCGACTTCCAGCCGCGAACACGTTAGGTTGTCATATAGTAGATGTCTGTAATTCGAATGTTTAATGTTCCGTGTTCGCGGCTAACGTGTTCGACTGACTTAGACTGTTCGTCTTCGCCGCTCGGTGGCGTTCAATATAATTCGGTTACGGTTAAATAGTTCTGTTACAATATTACATTTCTTACTTTTCATACTACTAAATAGGAGATACTCAGAACTTTTCCTTCTAATCTATTGTACTAATTACTAATGACTGTACTCCCTTTATGAAATACTACGGAAAACCTTAAGAATTCTCTTTTACACGTCTTACTTTTATTCAAAGGATTCACCAAACTGTGTCTGACAAATGCAGATTTTACACTTTGCATTTCCACATTTTTCCTCAGGTTTAACTTTTATCCTGCTTTTAAAATATATTCATGTTATGATATGATATAAAAACTGAAATGACAAATCTATATGTCAAAAGGAACAAGCCAAATTCAGTTGTGCCGAAAATTTTAGCAACTACAGTGTTATTAAATATGAATCAAAATGAAAGAAAAATTAATTTTCAAAATGTGTTGAGCGTGGCAGTAAAATGTACGTTTGCATTTCCACGCTGCCACGTAACAATAAAAAAATAGCTACAAATATTGCATAGATAATATAAAAAATTATTAAATATGGAATTTTTTATCACTTAGGAAGAACGTTCTCTGTGGAAATTTGTAGAATTTATAAGATTTCGTAAAATCTCCAAAACAGGTTATTTTGGTTGACTTGATTATGGCGAAGTACTCGGGGGCTATCTGACTCAGGGAAGGGACAGTCTTCGCGGAGGACTTTCTGAGAGAAAGTGGCTCGTGTTCACGTTATACGTAGGAAAAAAAACGAAAACGTCCATGCAGCCAGTCCGTTCGCTTGGAATCGAACCCAAACCAAGCTACCAGTGTTCAGCGACACCGCTTGGCCACTGGTAGGCCAGATGCAGGTTAGATTTGTATATTTTTAAATTTCCTACTTACATCGATTCAGCAGTTACTTTTTGTAGACTTTTGCCTTTTTACATAAGCAAAAGTATTTATTTTAATTGCTTTATTTCCAACAATTTTAATGTTTTATTGAAAATGCTTCCTCAGTTTTTCAACAAAACTGCAGTCTGCACGTACGTGATCCAACTGATTCTGCGGGGGGGGGGATGCTGTTGATTCTACACACACACACACAAAAAAAAAAGCTATTGTATTAAAAATAACTACTAAATTCCTCTAGAAGAAATAGAATTAAAAAAAAAACAAAAAGGAAAAAGATTTTAGTCACTGAAAGGAAAATTCTCTCAGCGTTTGCTACGCTTTAAGTTATTTTTTCTTTTGTGAACTTGGATAAAAAAAAACTTCCACAAAGTTTCACTTTGTGAAATGAAACGTAAATACCTTGAATCGATTCAGGACATTTAGATGGGCATGACACTTTATCTAAAGATGTCATGAAAAACGACTAAAAGGACTGCCCGATCTACTTCAGAAAGTGACAAAAACAATGAGATAAGTATGTTAGGAGGACTTTTCTGAAGGGGATTAACAACAAGCACGTTTTTTGTTGCAATAATGAATTCTTTACTTAAACAGCAGCAGAATATTTTTATCATTGTAACCACATTTTCCTTTTTAAGTAATCGGCTGTATTTTTGTGGTCACCAAAAATTGTGGAGCTAATCTGCTGAAATTCCTCAAAGAATTTTAAGAGAAGTTGATCCAGTTTCAGTCTTTATGAAAGCTTACAGAGTCTTTAGAAATTCGTTTCACATAGGAAACGCACCCTAGCTTCTCAAATCAAAGCTTTGTAATTAGGAAATTTTTAGGTATTTTACTATCTCAGGGCATCAAGTAATATTCTATGAGGTATTATTATTAATTATTAGTTCTTAAGCGGTGAATACTAAGTATTGGAGATCTTTTTGCGAATCTCACGGTAAAGTTTATGGAATTTACGATAAGAAGTCTGTTCCAAAAGTTTGAAACACTGATGTTTGTAATTCTTAATCAAATAATGCATTGGCTTCTTGCAAGTAAAAAATTAACACTAGAAGAAAAATTAAACACATTTTTTATAACTTTATCATTTTCAGATTATGTGAAGAAAATTTCTCCTTGACTTATATTAATAAGCGTGAGATAATACTGGAGACCTTATTTTTGTCATTCGAGAATTTCTGGTTTAATATGTTAAGGTCAGATTGTAAGGTTTCAACTGTAATCTCTTGATCTTCTTGCTAAAAATACGTTGTGAAACCCTATGTGGAGGACAATGAGCAAATCTAGGCTATGTCCTTTAGTGTTGAAGAACTGCAAGTCAGAAGGAGGGTTTAAAGGACCCTTTAGTTCAAATAATTACAACACTCCGACTTGAGAGTAAGCCACTACTTGGGCTGAACTAAAATAATATAAAATAAAGCGTGTTAACAATTCAATTTCCTAAGTTTAACTTTAAGTAGGACGGCGAGGGAAGCCTAACTCTCAGTGAAATGCAATAATGCGAATTTCACGAGTAAGAACTAGTAAATGCAATTGCTTATGAAGGCGAACTTTCACTAGACAGAGGAAATATTTGCTCGCACAGCCTTACGGCGATAAATCCAAGACTCTGTGTCTTTTCCTCGTTAACTCCTGCCTTTTAAACTGCTATCAGATATCTGTGATTTGCATAAATATCTCGCTCGCGCTAAATTCGGGCAGCAACTGAGATATCGATAGGAAAGTTCAAACTAAAAATAACTTGGTTAGTTAAAATAATGAATGCTACAAAATATCAAACGGAAGAAAAATTACGTGTGGAAAATAAGACTCTTATCCAGCTGCAATCTGTTATCCACCTTTATGAAAGATTTTTTTGAGGTGAACTACTTTTTATTTATGTAGTACCTTAGGAACTGTATTAAAACCCTATAAAACTATCGAGTTCAATCATATGGAACGAATTTGCGACAAACCATTCTGTCATCCGTGATCAGTTATCTACTCTACCGTCTGCTATCCATTCTGTCATCTGTGAGCCACTGCAATTTGCATATACTTGATAACGGATAGTTGAGTGTTAGATGAGGGTAATTCCTTTCCGGGGTCAACCGGATATTTGAGTGTTAGCTGAGGGTAGTTCCTTTCCGGGGTCAACAAGTGCTGTCCTTCAGCTGCTGTGAGCTAAACGTTTTTTCAAAGTGCATTACTTCTCCAGCATTTATGCTCATGCAGATTTCGGAGAATGAATTCGTAGTATACGTCTTGGCCTTGCATTTATGACGATGCAACGCTTGTGACGAGTTACTTTGACGATATTTGCCTGCAATGTAGTTTTTGAGAAAACTTGTAAAATGATACCTAATGACTTAATGCATTTTATGTATACAAAAGACCTGGGGTAAAAGGACGAAAGGCAAAAACTGTTGGCGTAGTGCAATTTTTCTTCAGATAGAACCGCTGTTTTGGCCGATGTCTTCCATTTCAACCTTCTGAAGCCTACTACAAATCCGAAAATGAGATGAGAAATATACCTGAAATGATGTCATAATGACTTTGTTCCTCAAAACTTCATTTTTAGACAATTTTTAAATATAACATTAATGCCATATAATGGTGATTGCTAATATAGTAAACATGAGAAAGGTTTTTATTTGATTAATATTCAATGTTGTTGTTATCTTACGATATGTTTTTGTCAATTTATAAAGAACAACTAAGAACAACTACAGCTTAAATATAATGAATTCTTGCGTTTACAAGTTATGTGATAACACGAAAGCAGGTGAAAAAGAAATTAACATTGCAAACCAACAGTGTTTGACAAAAATTTGAAATGTGAAAGAATAAATCTACAAAGTCGAGGTTTTCATTATATCTCAAAGACATCATTTTTTTATTTTATATGCGGAAATACTGTAGAAAAATTATAAAGAGGAGAAATAGCGCAGTATTCTCTTGAAATTTAGGGTGACAATTCAAACCGCAGAAGTATGTTTCAGATTCACTGCAAAAGGTCAGCTTCCCTCTAAAACTGTATATAAAGCTGTCTGATGTAGACAAGTTTATATATTTCAAGGACAATCGCTTGTGTGGCGCCATCCAGACAGCGACATAAAACGC
>KK113770.1:251369-318986 GCA_000611955.2 Stegodyphus mimosarum
ATATATATTACATAGAAACAATTTTGTTATAGAAACAAAATTGTCTTATAATCATTGTTAATCTTTTTGTTTAAGCAAGAATCCTTTCCTTCGATAAGCTCATGGCCAAGTTTCACAAAGGAATTATTGCGTCAAAGTAGGAATCATTCTTCGAATATGAACTTCCTCAGCTGTATATAACCCGCCTTTCAAATGTTTTACTGCAGTCATCAGAGACGCAACGTAGAGAGTCTTCTTTTGTTAGCTTGCTCCATAATACACATCAGCGGCAATCAGCTTCTATACTTTCAAGGGCTTCTGTACTTTTAAGTTGCATTGTTGGGGAATACGGTCGCACAGTAAGTTATGTTTTTATAGCCTTGTTCGAGACCAACTTACAGCCATTACACATTAGAACAAGAGCCAATTTAGCTAAGTACTTCAATAAAATATACAGCTACGGCCCCGGCATCGTATTTCCTTATATCTGCACACTTGGCACAGCAATCAAAGACTCAAATACAGCCCTTTTAGCTTGACAGAGACTCAGAACCTGATCTCTCGGGAAGTTGCACCTCTATCTCTAAGATCCTGTATTGATCCCTCAGTGGGACTAATAAGAGTTTTCTTCCACTTTGATCTAAAGAGCCCAATACAAGGAATACTCATTGCATGTTACGTTCATTAGGCTGATTACTGACTGACTATGTAGTAACAATAAAATGGAGTGAGAAAATGATGAAAGCAATAATATGTTTTACATCAGCTACATTTATACAACTGAATCAAGTATAAGAAATTTCTGTAAATATTTGCGTTGATTTGTTTTGCATTTTCTTGTTAACTGCTTTTTACATATTTTGTGGTGTTGTGTATTTTTTTTCACTTTTTTTTTCACTCACTTATGATAATTTTATACTAATTTAGCATATGTTATGCTGTTATTGTTACTCATGCTCACTTGTCTGACAGAGTCAGCCCAAGCCCACGAGAAATCTAGCGTCAAGGAGGCCAGATTACGCCTGTCGTTGGCAACAGCCTTGAGCACCTAACAGGTGACAGTGCGATTTGGCTCAGTTCCGCCCTCAATTTTGATGGAAAGCAACCCGGGAGACGGTCCGAGGGTATGCCACCCCTCTCCCCTTTCACCAGGCCACATGAGAGGACTTTCGGCTCGCCGTATATTTAAAGTGCCGCCATGCCGCACCGACACTATACATTTACAAACATCCATGCCTTCTCCGGGATTCGAACCCGAGCCCTTCGGCACGGCAGTCAGTGACTTAATCACTATACCGGTTGGGCGGCAATTTAGCATATAATTTGTGCTATTTCATTTCGAGTAATTCCTTGTACTTGTAAGAGTTTTTGTAATTCTGACCAGACTGAAACATAACTGTGAAAATAGCTTAAGAAGAATCGATATTATAAACAGATGAATTTTTGCAGCTTTTAACAATATTTGAAGATATCTCGCCAACTTGGTGCTGTTTTGGAAATATGTAGGAAACGCGTTTTCTAGATCTAAGAGTCGTTTTGGAATGTTTTATGCCATGTAACAGCAATAATTGTATGTATACCACATTTCAGCAAATATTCAGAATTGTGCTTTTATCTCCAATGCACTTTTCAGAGTTCTCACCTAATATTTTATATAAAATATTTATATTTTGCTTGATTGGACTATATGAGTGGATTACAACATGCAAAATGAAGAAGTTGTGATATTACTGGTTGGTAGGCGATTAGAAATAGTCGAGCCTTTACTTTGCTCTGTTACCTTTAAATGACTCCGCTAATCGAACGGTACAGAATGAATTGAAGAATTAGTTGCTGAATCACTAGATAAGAAGTTTGATGCAAGCGATTATTATTGAGCGGTGCAGCGTTACTTTGAAATTTTCCACATTTCAAAATATTGCCAAATTTTGACAGAAAAGTCTCCTTTGAGATTAAAAAAATTAATATTGGAATGTTAATATTTATCTTGCTTTCCTTGATTATCGGTCCAGATTAGGAAACTAATATCTTCGTCTTTGAATTATAGAATTAACTTTATGTTACAATAACACTTTGAATAATGATTTATACTATTAAGTAATATTTATAAATTTTGCAGACAGAACCATCTCCCTCAGCTGCCTAAGTGCAATGCAAAATTTACAAATATTACGCTGATTACGGTAACGGTACTTAATTTTGAGCTAGTAAATTTGAAAGAATTTGAAATGAATGTTGAGGAGAGCTAGAAATTCTTTGCCAATAATGCGCAGCTAATTAAACATTTTGGAACTGATAAAAATGAATATATATTGGATTGAAATACAGTAACTTTTAATTAAAAAATTCTCCAGAATACTGATTACATACTCATACAAGAATAAATATATTATTTATAACATCTAGGGCCATGTAAGAAATGCAGAAAATAGAATCACAGTTAACGATATTTTAGGAAAAACAACCAAATTTCTCAATCAGTGGTACAATTAAATGATTTTTCCAAAACAAATATGTTAAGCAAAACTGTAGTGTGAGTGCATGAGAAGAATATTAATAATAAATTTAAATTTAGTTAGGCATGGAATTAGAACTTTCAAGAGCTGAATAATGTTAAGAAATTTATTTCCACTAACACTGATCCACAGGCTTCTCTTCAAATATCAACTCCGTCGGTTGTAGAGAATTTCGGAGTACTGCCATTCCATTCACGTTAAGTGGGTCATCATCCCTCCTAAAAAGTGCAGAGATTTCTTCGAACGTTTTATTCTTTGTCTCAGGAATCTTTTTATATGTGAAAGTCCAAAACCCAGCCAAGAACAGAGTAAAAGCCAAAAAGGTATAATGCTCAAACACCCTCTGTGAAGAATGAATACAATTTTTGAAAATACACTTAGATAACATAACATGAACTATTTACTAACATATATTTGAAAAGATTTTACCCACTTGCATTTGTGGAAAGACTAACCCAACGACAAAATTTGCAAACCAATTGACAGTAACCGCTATGCTCATAGCTGCTGGACGTGGTCCCTGTGAAAATAGTTCTGCGGTAATCATCCACGGTATGGGACCTAAATTTGTAAAAGGATTTTAAAAACTTAGATGCTCATTTTTAAGAAATACATTTAGAGTTGGAAAATTAAATAACTGCGGAACTTACCCGGACCAATTGCATAGAATACAACAAAAAATAACGTGCTGACAACACTGAGGTAAGCAATCCAGTAGTAAAGGAACTGAAAAAGTAATGTCAGAGTATGAGCAATGGCCTTTAATGACAAAAATGAGAAAAAATATAAAAAATGAATGACATAAATAATTAATTTAAAGCTTTTAAATAAACATTTTCATTACACAGACGGCGCGGAACCAACTGCGCCGCATGATATCTCTTCACGATTGGTGGAAAGCGGTGTAGTGGATGATGCCATTTTCTGTAGTACGTCACAACTGACTGCTGGAACGTGCAGTAACATGTTACTGGTATTCGTAACTATTACGAAATGACATCTGAGACAGAAGTGCAGTGCAATGTTATTGTCTGTTTGGGGCGTAACCACACCCATCTGCTACACTATAAGTCTGCTATCTAAACTACAGGCCTGTTATATAGATTAGAGACCTGCTATTCATACTAGGATCTGCTATACGCCCAGCTGACCGTATATGAATGGCGGATCTTACTATACCAGATGTTTCTTATGGGGGTTCTTGATAGACCATGCACTCCAGAAACGCATAATACCTGTATTAAAACCTCAAACAAACCATTGTGAATTAAGTTGGGCTATCGATGAGAATCTAGGACTTCAAAACAAGCTTTCAGCAATTCATTGAAATAAAAAAAAAGCCATCGGGCTGATTTACTTTTCAAAAATAAGCTTGCAGTCAGGGAGCAATAAAAATAGCATACTTGACATATTTATAGAAGGTTTCACTTGTTTTTTTCCATTTACATATCCTAGAGTGCGCCAGTCGGCTCCGCACCGTTACGTATCAAGAATTTTAACAAAGAACATAGAATTTTAACAAAACTGTAATGATGATCAACGGCTATCGCATTCACGATGTTTTTAATTAACGCATATTTGCACAAATTATTATTAAGTCAAATAATACTAAAAGAAATCGAACACAAATTTTTAATTGCTAGTATGCTTATTTTTGCTTTCCTAAGCATAATTTTAATGCTATTATGTCTTGATAATAAAGAAAATATTAAATATAACGTAATACAAGGAAACTGTGATAAGTCACATGCCAAAATGTCTCCCTCACTAGCCTCTATTCTAAAAAAACTCTTATATTATTCTAACAACATACCATCAATGGATAGCTAAAATGTATGTATAAGATGTGGAATCTGGGAAAAAGGAGAGCCACATATCTATACTCAGGAGCCCCTACATTCACGCCGTTTAACAGTTGGGTGTGTTTTCACTGCGTTTATTATTGTGGCCCTTTTTTCTTTGAAGAGCGCTGTGCAAAAGCTGGCTCAGTTACTGGAACACCTGCTCAGTTACTGGAAAACGCTACTTGCAGCTGCTGCAGGAAAAAGTCATACCGCACTCACTGAAGCATCATATCCTTGGCACAGTAACGTTAATACAAGAAGGGGCATCTTCTCATATCGCAACTGAAGTGAAGACATTCCGAAGAACTTTCACCGAAGAACGATTAATTAGCCGTCACTGCAGAAATGAGTGACCCCCCTCGCAAGCCTGACATAACACCACTTGATTTTTGGCTTTGGAATTATGTCAAGTCCAGAGTGTAACGCAATAACTCATCTACTTTGGTGCAGTTAAAGGACGCCATTCGTCACGAAATCTCTTGCATCCATTTGGAGAACCTACATGCGGCAGTTAACGATGTTGTAACTCGCTTGGAAACTATAATTTGTGGTGGTGGCGGACACACAGAATAAGAGTGATATGCCTGTAAGCATTTGCTTGCATTCAAATAAATATAGATTTCCTTGAAGTGTGAGATTTGCTCTCGTACAGCGCTCTCTATCGATGTAAATTTTAACTATTTTTTTCTTTACCAAAACAAATGCCCCTTCGCAAGAATAACATTTTCGCAAAAGGCAATCTACCAATTTCTTAAATTTTTATGAATTTTTAAAATATTTATAGACTTATGCCGTATTATGACTTATTTACTGTTTATGAAGTAATAGAAACAAATCTTAGAGAATATGATTATAGTCTTTCTAAAGAAAACTGCTAAAAAATATGCAAGAAAGGTAAAACAAAAACTATTTAATGGAAATGCGTGAAATTAATCCAAAAGTTTGGTGTGGCATTGCTAGGCCATGCAGCAGATAATAAAAGAGTGACATACAAAAATACATATATTACGATCATCACATCGCAAAAGACCAAATGGGACGGAAGAATGTGCAATGGAAATATCACGCTAATAATCATAATCGTGCGTATGATACCCTCTAGCTGAAATATATGCTTGACAACGGCAAGGCAACCTGGCAATAGTGTTGTTGCTCGCTTGTTGTGGCAGTAGCGCCTATTCTTGTAGTAATGCAAGTCAAAGCTCGTGGAGGATGCCTGGCGGCACACTGCGACCTGCTATGCGTCTTCCCAGCATGCCCCACACACGCTCTATGGGATTCAGGTCCGGTTCTCTGACAGGCCACGGCAGATGTAGAATGGTTTCACTCTCCAGATAAATCCGCACCACTGGAGTTCTATGCGGGCGGGCGTTATCCTCCATAAATATTGCTTTGGGTGCCAAATGTAGCGATAAAAGCACTCACAAGAGGGTATAGAATTTCGTCGCGATATCGGAAGGCTATGACGTAACCACCAGGAATCATGTAAATGTCGGTGCGGCCGTTCGTGACTATCCCAGCCCATACTAGTAAGCCTTCTGCTCTGCAATGGTTTCTTTCGACTATGTCTGGCATCCGATAGCGTGTCCCTGGGTCTCTCCATATCACTGCATTTTGGGAATCATCCTGGAGGTTGAATTGAGAGTCATTCGTAAAGAGTAAGTGTCCCTACTGCTCTGGTGTTCAACTGTGATGTTCATAGGCCCATTTCAAGATAAAACGCACATGATAAATATTCAGTTTCCAACATCGCCATTATCGCAAGCGTTCATTTTTGCTGTATTGCAAGTTCCAACAGCTTTCGTAGAAAAATTATGATTACTTTTTGTCTTAGGCACGATTTAAAAAATTCTGCTTGTGGGAGGTTTCCTATAACAGAAGAAACAAAGTTGATATTTTTGCGAGAATACAGTATTCTGCCCAAAATCGCTAAAGGAACAATAGTTTTAATCTTTTCTAAAAGTGGGCTCTACGACATTTCCACCAGAACAAAATTAAAACCCCATTTATAACTAGGTTTACTGCCTATTTTTGGAGATAAATACATAGTTGAAACGTAAAATATGTATATACGTAACATATAATTCTTTTTCAGTAAAAGTAATTGTTCTGTTTCTTCCGTAAAGTTCACCAAACTGCATCAAGGGGCTTACAATAATACGTCTATACCTTTTGCCTTTTGTTATAAAGCCTAGTTTTTTTTTTACCTTTTCGATTGCGGATCTGTAATGACAACTTAATAAAACTCTTATAAAATTAAGCATAAGTGTTAGTTCATACTGTATTAAACTCTGAAACAACATTTACATATTTCTTTAAAGACAGTTGACCAGAAGGAAGAGGTTCCCACACCTGGATGCTCAAGGCAGCCTTAACACGCTTAAAACACCTCAACCCCTGAAAGCCATTCGAGGAGGCGCCAGCCCCCTCGGTCAACCCAAGGGGACTTAAATGTTTCACATAGCGGGTTATAAGCACACAAGCATAGGTGGACGG
Organism: Stegodyphus mimosarum; assembly: GCA_000611955.2. Classification (NCBI taxonomy): domain Eukaryota; kingdom Metazoa; phylum Arthropoda; class Arachnida; order Araneae; family Eresidae; genus Stegodyphus; species Stegodyphus mimosarum. The sequence continues at coordinate 258,205 of KK113770.1, forward strand.
AGAGACCGTCACAGATAGACATCGACCGTCTCCCAGTGGCCAAGGGGAGCCCATCCCCCAAGGACAGCCTTCGAAATCTGCCCATGTAATCTCCCCACAACCAAGGGACAGACAAGACAGTACCAGTACGGTCCCTGCCGAGCCTGAAACTACCACCGAATAAACGATTATTCTAGTCACTGTGAAGACCAAATTTTTGACGTATAGTAAAGCTACTCGCAAGTGTCTTTTCAACGCCTTAAATATGAGTAAAAATAAAGAAGAGCGTTTTTTCTGGGAGATTTACTTGCAGCGATAAAAAGTATTCAGGATAGCATGCGTTGTTTTTTCAAAATGTAAAGCATCTAAATTACTCATTGCCTCGAATTGCACATAGCACCGCAAACATTAATTAAGAAAATCAGCAAAGAATTTGAACAATATTGCTAAACGATGGAGTGTGGGATTAATTATTATCAAAGTCAGTTAAGGAAACAGACAAATAATTAAAATTAAATCTCAGGATTACGATCTAGGAACTCAATAAAGCAAATTTAGAGTCTTATTGCTTGGTTTCAAGCAGCATGCTAGCTATGTATTTAAAATAGTAGTATGCTTTGCTGGTAAATTTTAGTAAAATAAATTCAAGTATTAAGGTAAAGGGTTAAGCTTTGAAAGCGAGTGAAATACAAAGCGAGCTTGAAAATTCTGCAGTTAAATTTTCCTAACACTTCTTACCTTGACAAGCATAGTGATGGTGATGAATATACTGAAGATGAACATTCCACCCAGACCATACAATTGCAACGTCCTTCGACCCTTTTGATCCATTAGAGGGATTGAGACGAGAGTCATAACGACCATAACTGAACCAACACCGATGGTTGCGTATTTGGCAGCATTCTCAGGAAGACCAGCTTCCATAAAAAGGCCTGTTGAGTAGTAAAGTACCTATGAAAATATAAACTTCATGAGTATATTTCAGATTTGACTGTAAAAGTGTGCATCTGATAGCGGAGGAATGAGATTCTTTGAAATCATTAGGGCACAACATTTTGAAATCTTATTATTGGTAGACATGATATGTATAACTAAAGGTAATGAAATAAAAATTAAAATTAAATAAAAATTGAATCTTGCGACATCATAAACGTAGATCCATAAATCTGTCTGAATTGTAAGTTTCATAAAATTACTCAAATCAGAAAAACCTGTAAATGAAATTGAAGGAAGATTCAGTATCCGGGGCAAGATTTCGTTTCTGGAGTACCATCAATAATATTATATCATTAAACTAACCCGCAGCATTTTCAACAGTTTCAGCTCATGCCCTCTTTGTAAAAAGTACATCTGCTTTTAAATTTATCACAAAAGTTAAAAACATCAAGTACAATTACTCATTTTATTACAATAATAGGCAGCAATATTAAAATATTTTACTGAAGGTGTACGTTTTCTTGCTATGTTAAATGTTAAATTCTACAAAGCTAGGGACACAGGAGAGGATATAAAAAAATAAAATGCATCTGAAATTAAATACAGTCGTATTGACTATAATCATTAACAGATGTTCACAAGACAAATTTTTACACTACACACAAGACACTACATTTATAAAATATATACAAATGACTAATAAGAATCAGGGTATACTGATCATGTTTCTTAGCAGCTTTTGCAAACGATAAAATTCTTCCCGTTGGTTTAAGAACGATTGGTCAAGCTGGTATGGGATAAGTAAGTATTGGCTTTATCAAAGAGATATAAAAAGTTCTTTTGCTGTTGAGGCTAAGTTTTGAATTCCTTCCACGCAGGCTGTGTAAGGACATGCAAACGGAATTAGCGTTAGTCAACTCGTATTCAGCACGCTCTTTAAAGGTAAGTTTCCTGTCTAAAATGACTTCATAGCATTTTATTGAGGTGATGACTGGAGATTGAGTACCTTTGATAAAAATATCTTTTAATATTCTGGCATTGTTAGTATATTTCCTGAAGATAATAATGTTGCTTTTCAATGGTTTGACTTTGATACGCCACATTGAACAACATGGACGAAATATTGCTTACACTGAATTGGAACTTGTCCACCGTATGATTTGGGTTACGCAAAATATCTAAAACTGCTGTATCGTCAGCGTATTTGGCGTACTTTTCCAGAGGATCTGGCAGATTGTTGATCAATAAATTAAATAAAATTAGGCTCAGAATTGAGCTTTGAGGAAGTTCGGCTGCAGTGAGTTTTCTGTTTGAAAATGCCTCCCCAGTGTGAACTTAAAAAAGTTCTGTACTTTAAATATGAATTTATAATTTTAACTAACCTGGAAAAAAATCGAAGTTTTATGAGTTTCAGAATTAATCTTTGATACCAGACGTAGTCAAATGCTCTCTCAAAATCAAAAAAAACGTGCCCAGCCTGACGTCTTCTTAGAAAATGCTGCTTTATCGGCAACGTTAACCAACTGATGTACTGTACTGAGTCCTCTGCGGAAGCCAAATTGAGTTCTGCTAATGAGATTATATTTCTCTCAGTATGCTCAATGAGCCATCGTTCGGGGAATCCTTTCAAAAGGCTATCCTAATCAGGGGAGGGAAACTAAACGGGTCTGTATAATTATTTGGATTCTTAGGGTTTGTTCCTGGCTTAGAGAAAAAATTCTGACTACAGTATGCTTCCAATGCTTCGAGAAATAGTGATATCAAAGACATGCGTTGAAAATATTTGCTATTGAAATGATGATTTTTCTCAATGCTTCTTTGATAGCCTTGTTGGAGATGGCATCAAAATCTTTAGCCTTTCTTACATCAAGTTTTCGGATGAGATACATCAGTTCTCAAGGAGAAGTTGGAGGAATAAAATAATTATTGTATGCTTCTTGGGAACTTGTAAGAGTGTGCTTGACTTCATCGTCTGTTTCCAGGCAGGTAGGGGCATTTCCTGTGAAAGAATTCTGTATGATTTCTCCCACGAGGTCGGCCATGTCTTGCTCAGAATACAGTAATATGTGATGCCTTGATGTTTGGGAGGCCGGACATTCAGTTGTTTTGATTTTAAACCTCTCAAAATTTTCCATAAATCTTCCGTTTTAGCGTTTTCAAGTAGTTTACCCCACCTTTCGGCGTGAAAGTTAAAAATAAGTTTGGAAATTTTCCTCACTTTAAAATTTAGAATTCTTTTTGCGTCAGGATCGAGAATAAGTTTCCATCTTTTCCTTATCCTATTTTTATCCTTGTTTTTACCTAGGATATAATCAGGCAGGGCATATACGTTCTTGGGTTGAAAATGGTGGTTGAAGAATGAATGGTATGTTGCAATTTGAAATACAAAGACGAAATTACACTCTCAGGCAGTATTAGAAGATGAAGCAGTTGCGTTAACGTCAGAGAGTAACTTGGTGTATAGCGACCAGTAAATTTTCTATTTGGCACTGGATAGAGTCTTGATAAATTAAACCACACTGGAAGGTGGTCTGAGTTTAATTCGTCTAATCCTTCAAGATATGGATGTGCATCGGAATTCTTTAATTAAGAGGATATCAAGAACTTCGAGTTTTTGATAAACTTGATATGTGGTTGGGAGCGAAGGTGCTATACGTTTTATATTATTTAGGTTTGCAAAATTTAATAACGTTCTTTCATTACTATTGATATTTCGAGAGTTTCCGCGCATCATGCTTCGGATTTAAATCGTGAAAAAGAAAACAGGGCTGCTTGATTGAGTCAGCGCTGATAGATCGTGGTCATTAATGATAATTGACGGAGGGCTGTACATTGAAATTAAAAAAAATTAAATACTGTCCTCCTAAAAAATGTTTGGCAGCTGTTGCTTCAAAAAGTGACTCTTTTCGAACAGAAGAATTATGCACTTAAATAAAGTTACTAGTTTGCACTCCAGTGAGAGCCGAAGAAAATAGAAATCAAATCACAGGTGATAAGACAACCGGTTAATTAACATAAAACCCTGCTCAGGAAGTCAGAATATATTAAACAAGTCAGCAAAACGTATCGTAATATATTCAATAAATTTTCGTCTTATTTTTCTAGCTTAATTCGTACCACGTGCAAAATTTTTAGTTAAGAAGCAAGCATATACATAGTAATTTATACTATTTCATCGTTTATTTAAAATAGCTATGCTTAAAATTATTAAATGCTTCAAAATTATTAAAAGTATTGTTTGTATAAATAACCTTTCTTCATTCATCCTTTTTATCTGTTTTCAAACAAAGGCGTTTTATATTTACTGACCTCTACGTTATTTAACTAACAGTTCTAGATCGTAAAGCGAAATTTAATGCTTATTACAGATTTCATAGTGGAATTACAGCGATCAGTCTTCAAAGCAATATTAAGAGATACTTTAAAGTATTTCAAAGATCATGGCTCTTTATTTCAGCTCCTGATTCTAAGGATTTCAGACACTCCTGTTATGCGTTGTTGTGGTGCATGGAACGTCCAGAGTTCAATCTCAGACAAGCGCAAAATAAATTTTACAAAAATCCTTGCTTAAGAAACTTTTCACTTTTCCATATCTGGTGCCCTAATTAAAAAAGCAGCCAGCAACTTCTTACCAAATTCAGATTGAAAATGCTTTTAGGGAAAAGAAAATATAAAGAAGAAAGACATTCCTCCAATGTCGTCCTGTGGTATAGTTATCAGCATACTGATCCGCTTTATCGAACGTCCCCTGTTCAGCTCCCTGCAACAGTATAGTTTATTTTGAAGCATAATTTATTTCCTCTCTTGCAAACTACTCTGCTTTCTATATCATGCACCGTTAAATATAAAATGACGATTATGAGGTGATATAAAAGACTATCAGGCTTATTCTGGGTAATCTAATGCAATTTAAAGATTATTCAGAAAAAAAATCAGTATCTTAAGAAGACTTATATAAGATATTCTATTATATACAGATCTTACACTTTGTATATCGTGTGCTTTTCGTATTTTTTTTAAATTCATATAGTTATCTAATTATTTTTAACTTTAAAAAGGAATACCGACGCCTTACACCGCAGTAAATTTGGAGCTGCTAGAATCAGAAGAAATATACAGAGAAGCCAGTATAGACTTCATCAAAGAAACGTTAGTAAGCATATTCTCCTACAGCTTAGTTTTGGATTAAAGTTCTAGATATGAAGCTTACAGCAAGGTATTTTTACTAGAAAAATCTTGTTATGAGAATGACCTCCATGTATTTACTGTGGCCGTTTTTTTATCAAATAATTGCATCATGCCCCTTAATTTTAATCAATCATTTGTTTTTAAAACGACTGCGTTAACAAAGATTTCTGTGTGAGATTAGGTGGGAAAATTACTCCTAAACTAATGATAATCCAAATATTCTACCCTACAGCACTTAAATTCCCATTACATTTTATTGCACAAAATTTAAATCCATTTAATCATTATACACTTTCCTTATATACTAAGCCGAGAGTTCAGAATTCCTTACCGCATTAATGCCTGAAAGCTGTTGTGTAAGTTGCATTACCACTCCTATTACTAATGGAAGATGGAGGGACCTGTTCTGCAGCAATTTCCACATAGTGATTTGCACTGGAGGTGGCTGTATGCGAAATTCTTCTGTAAAAGCTGTCTGTAAAAAATTACGTTTCTATATTTTTGCATCAGTTAGAGACTCTTAATATCCTTTAATGTTCTGATTCCTATTCTGTAGACTTACAACTTTAAAATGTAATTTTAAAACTCTATTCTGAAACCTTTTACCTCCGGTTCATGCTGCTGAGACCTGTCTTCAGCTTTCATTTCTTCTATGTCTTCTTCGACTAAACTTGAGCACCTTAGTTTCTGCAAGGCTGTAAAATGATAAAAGGGATTTACATCGGAATGTAGTCAGGATACCCAGGAGCCATTTTTTATAATTACAATTTCATCAGTATTATGCATAACATGAAATGATACTGGAATACATACCCTCTCTGGCGAGAGACTCCTGCTGCTTTGAAATGAGCAAATATCTTGGACTTTCAGGGCATAAGGGAAGAATCAGAAGCTGTAAAACTGCAGGAATCACAGATATTCCTAAAAAAGACGTATAACGTATCTTTTTAAAAATATTGTACAGAACAAAAACTAGGCATTATTTCCTTTGCCATAAAGGTAAAACTAATTGAAAGCTTTTTCAGAACATCAAGTGGAGCTTATTGGGACAAATTTGTCTCAGTTTTAATTAAAATAGTTACATAAATTATTTTCAGTTAACTTGTAAGCTGCAATCAGTTTCTCATTATCATTTTCGTATCACGAGAAAAGTTAAAATTTGTTATTCAATATCATTACATGATCGCACGGATTAGTAATAATTTTGCGAAACATTTAAAAAATTCTTATATGAATACAATAATTTTTTAAAGGAAGGTATTTAATTTCTCAATAAACGTTTCATATCATAATTCCTATTTAAAAGCTCAAAGAACCGAATAAAAAACATTAAAATTAAAACTTTAGCTGCATTTAATATACTATAAAGAAATAAGCGACAATCTGTAAAAATTTGCGGGAGATTTAATTTTTTACCTGAAACATACAAGATTCTGAAGAATAGAAGCAAGTACCCAAAATCTATATAATAATCACAGGGACCAGACAAAATAATGGAAACACCTACGGAAGTAGAATTATTAAACAATCTCCCCTTCATAGTGTTTCTTACGCTAAGTGATATGTAAGCGAATGTGTAATATCGATATATACAGCGGGATACATACTGTAAATTCAACTACTCATTAATATTGCTATGATTTTAAGTATCTGTTGTATAGGGTTTATAGAATATTAGACTTTGGAGATTTTTCTATGAAGCAGGATTATTAGAGCGCACCTAGCAAATACCTCGTTTGCTACAACAGATAAAATGATGAGTTTAGAAAGATGACGATTCTGCGAAGTTGAAGCTATTTACTGGAAATAGAATGCTACCTTTAAGTATGGCATTATGGGAAGACATAAGACCAAAAAGCAGATGCTGTACTTCAAAAAAATTGGAAGGCTCTAAAAACTGAAATTTATTGTTTTTGTAGGATGAATTGTTGTCTGCTTTTGTTTCCCATTATAGGAACAATCTACCTATGGATAAACTTGTAAAAAATATTAAACTACCTTCATTATTTGGTTCAAAGAGTGTTTCGTGGGCAAAAATTTTGATTTGTCGTACGATATATGATGCTATTCTTCAGCACATTTAATATTTTCTGAAATGTGTGTCCAAACTCAGGTATTTTTCGTTATATATTTCGTTCTTCGTTAGTTTCGCTCTCGTTTAGTTTCGTCAGTAGTATATCACAAATCAAATTTCTGGTATTGGTTAAAATTACGCGCCGAAAAAGATGCTGGGATTAAAGAACAAGAAGTCAGCTTCCGTTGCATAAATTTTCAATTTTGAAGGTTTGAACAGAACCTTCGAAACTCTTTCTGCAAAATTTTGTGCAACTTACGCTGATTCTTGTTACTTCAGCATCTCCAAACTGCTGGTATGCTCTAGCACAATAATGGCAGAATTTATATGGTATTTCCTTTTTTTGTCTAACCCCGTTTGCACAAGCTTCTTTCTACGATTTATTACTTGAAATGGTCCAGAAAATCATTACATACCAAAAAGGAATGGCCACCCTCTCTCTGTCCCGAGAATAGCTTGTATGCCTAGCACCTGTGATAACAGAAGACCAATAGTGATTCCTAATTGATTCACGGTCCCTGCAGAATAAATGCTGAACTGTGGTATCTAGTAAACATCTGCAAATTTTATCAATACTAGTAAAAAAAGAAAAATGGATGCTAGAAAATCTATGAGAAACACATATTTAAATTTCAAAATCATAATAAAACGCACCCAGTCCTCCTCTCAGCGTAAGTGGAGAGATTTCAGATAAATACATTGGCACCAATGCAGTGTTGACACCTAATAAACAAACATAAACTTTAATTGCACAAAAACTGATGCCTAATAATAAGATATATTTTAAATTTATGTATCAGTGTTCACATATAAAAATTTTCATCTTCTACATTCATTCTGCAGTTTTTAGAATGTATTTTTGTCTAATACAGAGGCTGTTCGCACATTTTTAGACGACTTTCATTGTAATTTCATTGTAAATACTTTACCTAAAATTTTAGTGTTTTGAATGTTCTATTTGATAAGCCTTATTTTTTACTGTCTTTCTACACGGTAATTTCCAAGACAGTAAAGACTTTTATAGTATCAAAAGAGGTATCTCATCCTCTTGAACAACTTGCCAAACCCCAAGGACAGCTGTAGGTCGACGCCTGGACAATCTGCTTTTTAAAAGTTCAAAAGCGAAAAAAAATTGATGGGTAGATCGGGAGATCAGTATCCATCAAAAGATTTAGTAGGAGCATGAGTGAAAGGTATGGCCTCGATACGCTTTTCTTGTTGCATATTTTCTAGGAAATTAACAGTGGATTTTGAGATGTGCCTACTTGCTTTATCTTGATGCAGTTTTAATTAATGATGGCTCTGTTGGTATTTCATAGAAGGCATTTGATGTTTGAAAACTGGGTATAAAATATGTTCCTGATAGTATATGTCGGAGGTGGGGAACTGCTTTACCATGAGAGGCCACATTTAAATTAGGCAGTGATAAAGGAGACCGCAGAAATGAATATACCCATAAATGCGACGTTTGTGAAATTATTATAGTTTTGTATAGTTTTATCAATTTATTGCATTATATAGAAATAATGCAAAAAATCAAATCATTTATTAAAATCAAAATTTACGATATAAAATATTTTTGTATTCACATAAGGCTAATAGCTTATTAAAACATTAATCTTTAAAAAACAATTACATATATTTAAGTACTATCTCAAATAAAAATAATAAAGTGGAAGCATTTTTCAATAAATGTACTACATTGTAAAGAAAAACAATAGAAAAATAATAACATTAAGTTATAGAAAACCAACATAGCAGCAATATGTAAAATAATGTTAAAAATCCTACGGAAAATTTAATTTAGTGGGATATTTACATTTGTTTCTTGCCTAAAAGTAATTGAATATTTGGATCAAGCTTCGTAACGCGCAGCTTTACTAGATCCTCTAAATGAGCATCTGTAATTTGTGTTCTTAAACTAGTTTTAATTTTTGTCATGAGAGAAAATTCTGACTCGCAGCAGTAAGTACTTCCAAAGCAAGAAAGTAAACGGCGTACATGCTCTTGTAGGCATGGATATTTAGCAGCATTTTTCCAGATTTCTATGGCATCCTTTTTAGCGTCAAAAAGAGATTTGAGGATACTATCTTCCCGCAACTCAAACGACTCCATTTGTAGTTCCGTAGGAGCTTTGGGTATATCTACTAAATATAGTTCAAATGCCAGTTTCATAGCAGAAGTGTACTCGTCCAAGTCTGAAAATCTTTCATTATATTCTTCTATCAAAAAATAAAGACACCTACATATTCATCGAATGTTTTATTTTTATATTTTTGCTAGCTACGGGAAGTGTTCTGCAGATATATCCGAGCATGAGAGCAATGTTTTGAAAACTGTTAATTTTTTTCCGAAACGGTTCGATCTTTTGCCACATTTCATACACATGCTTCGTTTTACCAGGCCGGCAAATTTTTAAATTGTTTTGTTCTGTCGTAATATCAGACAGAAAGAGAATGTTTCTGCAAAATGCTTCATCTGATAGGTCACATAGTTTTCCCTGTTCTTGAAGTTTAAAATATGTCGTCGTAAAGTTAAAACTTTTATCAAATTCTATCCTGTTGATAGCCAGCGAAACTTGCAGTAGTAAGGTAGATCAACATTGTTCGTTTCCTCGTCTAAATTTAGCATCTGCCGAAATTCAAGATGATGCATTACATTTACGCGAATATAGTTGACAATAGAAATAGTTCTGTGCAGAGTGTCTTGCAAAATGATTATTTTTTAGCAAAGATTTTGCTGATACAAAATGATGCAAGGTGCGCCATCGGTGCAGACACTAAATTACTGACATTTAATTGTAATCGATGGCATATTTCTCTGAATTTTTCGAAAATTTCAACTCCGCGAGTTCTTCTAGTTAATGTACCCAGCGCAAGGAGTTCTTCGTAACACTGAATATCTTTAGTTACAGCACGAATGAAATATAAAACTTGCGCCGAATCAATTTTATCAATGCTTTCATCTAAAACAATTGAAAAATAAACATCTTCATTTTGTATAATTGTACGAAGTTGCTTTGTTACATTTTCAGCTAACTCGTGCTGCCCATCTGTTTAGTTCTTCACGAAAGAGGCAAATTGTTTGTATTTTTCAACTTTTTCTGTATCTAACATACTTACTGCTTCAACAATACATTCTTTAATTATTTCTACGTCATTAAATGGTCTGCCTCTTTTTCCAAGTATATGTGCTATTTTGTAAGTAACAGCAACTGCAGTAGTATTTTTCTTTACAAAAGCATTAAAAGAGCCTGTTAATGATGCTTTTAATTTTTCAACTTCTGAACTGCAGCTTCTCGAGATTCACCTTCTAAATTGAAATATTTATGTTCTTTATGAGTCAAATAGTGTTTATTTGCATTTGCTTTTTCACAGTAGTCAAAACTGTACAACACAATAAACACACCATTTTATCTTTCACAGAAGTAAAGAAATAATCTAACTCTCACTCCACATTAAATGTTCTGTTTTCTTCATTTAATTTTTTTCTCTTACAATTTGACACGATGGAGAAAAAAAACGATTATCAAATAGTATCTTTAAAAAAGCGTAATAACAATACAATAAAACCGTGTACTAGTAAAACATCAGAATAAGTAAAACTAGATTTTCACAATGGCCGATAGCAATACGAGATGAGACTGTTACAAAAACGCACAGATAACTACAAATCACCAACTCCGCAACATACAGGGGAATGCTGAGGGGGCGAGAAAGTAAGTACCTCCTGTTTTTCACACACCGTCACGGTGTCTGGTGGAACGCGGCTGCTATAGCAACAGGATTTGTGTATTTCAAGTAGGGGGCCATGGCTAAAAATAAGGCCAAAACGGAAGAATTTCTATTGTCAGACGTTGGCAAACTGAAAAGTGCGCCAGAATGGTAATAATTTCAGAATATGAAAGAATGCTAGAACTGCAACACTGCAGCATTCTAATTCATGTTATGCTCAATAGATGGCAGCACGTTATATAATACAATTAAATTTAAAATTGTAATCTTCAGATTTAAATGTTAATTAATACAAGAGCTAGAGGTCGCACAAGAAACTCACGGAGGCCGCACGTTTCCCACTTCTGGTGTATGCAGTTGATTTTAACATTTTGCCTTCATATGAAAAAAAAAAAAAATCAATAATAATAAATCCGCTTGAAAAACTTTCTTTAGATTCTTTGAACGATGTTTTAAGATCGGTTTCTTCTCTTTAGTAATAATAAATGGATCTCTTTTTATTTAAATCATTTAAATACACCATCCATTCATCTATTGTAACAGCATTTTTTCAGTTTCGTCCGGATAAATGTTTTTTTCATAAAGAATTCTGCAGCGCGGTATGCGTTCGGCGGTATGTCGTGGAGAAAGACGATGCACATAGTGTTTTTTCGCCTTTTTAAGATACAAGGCAGCATTTATGGCTTTGTTTACAGTTGTCTCTGAACATTGTAATGACTTTGTTCTTTGACTTTGCGGATTTTCTTTTTAAGATCTTACCTTTGCAACATTCCAAATATTCCGTTTTTTTTTTTCCGTTGGATATATATTTGGAACAACTTTTCCACTTGAAGCTAATCTCTGACGTTTCTTTCCATTCTTGTTGATAATATTAACTATCATAGCTTTAGATATCGAAAAACTATGGCTGTCACGGCGTTTTTTAAGAACTACACTCACGTTTGTGAAAATTGCAACACCATGAAGGACTTACGCGAGTGAGCTGAAATTTTCAGGAAATGCAAAGTAGCGCATGATATGCAAATGATTAGAATTGCAAATCCGTAGCGCATGCGTATGCTGAGCAGCGCCCTCTGAACGGCTGATGGATCCGAATAAATAGACGGCTGTAGCGAGGCGTGTATGGTTATCGGTGGTTATCTGCTAGTGGTAAACGTTAACTCAATCTGTACTTATGCCTCGTCGACGAAAGAGAGCGAGATTTGAACAACTTACAGAGTTTGAACGAGGGAGAATCATCGGCCTTCGTGAAGCTGGATTGTCGTATCGTGCAGTAGCCTCTCGTGTGCAGCGTAACAGCAGCACAGTGATGCGCGTTTGGAAGCAGTGGACGGACGAGTGTCGGACAACTCGGAAATCCGGGAGTGGACCCCGAAATGTGACGTCAGCTCGCGATGATAGACACCTGGTCCGCATGGCGCGGACGGACCGTACAGCTTCCTCTAGACAATTGGCAGCACTGTGGTCAATAGCTACAGGTGTTTCATTGTGTGCTTCATCAATTCGTAGACGTCTGCTGCAGTGTGGACTGCGCGCACGGACTCCTTTATACAGGATCCCCCTAACGCACGACCATCGCCGCCTGCGGCTACAATGGGCCAATCAGCATAGAGACTGGCGTGCTGATTGGCAGCATGTCGTGTTTTCTGACGAATCCCGCTTTAATTTGTGGTACCATGATGGCCGCATTCGTGTCAGACGCTATGCCGGTGAACGCCACCTTCCGGAGTGCATTATCGAACGCCACAGTGGACGAACACCCGGAGTTATGGTCTGGGGCGCCATAGCATATCATAGACGATCTCAATTGCTACGAATTGTGGGCAATCTGAACAGCAACCGGTATATCCGTGAAGTTCTACAGCCCGAAGCTGTTCCCTTCCTTCAAAGCTTGCCAGGCGCTGTATTTCAACAGGACAATGCCCGCCCTCATACTGCTCGGATTGTTAAATCCTTCTTTGCAGCGCAGCAGGTACAGCTTCTTCCTTGGCCTGCGTGTTCCCCGGATATGTCGCCAATTGAACATGTGTGGGATGTCATTGGTCGGCGTCTTGCTCGTGATCCTCGTCCTGTTGCGTCTGCAGACGAACTTTGGGTACGCGTACAAACGATATGGAATGCTCTTCCTCAGTCAGACATTCAAACTTTGTTTGACTCCATGCCACGTCGTGTAGCAGCACTTATTGCGGCGCGTGGTGGCCACACAAAATACTGATTCTGATCTCTTGTTCTTGTTTGTTTGCTTTGAACATTTAATCATTTATTTGTACCACTACCACTCAACTGTGTATTAAATTGCATTCAATTATGACGATTCCTTCTTGGTGTTGCAATTTTCACAAACGTGAGTGTATATACGAATAATTTTCTTCGGAAAAAGCACAAACATAGTAGCTTTCCATCCACTGCTTCTTTAAAAGCGCCACTTTGCGTGAAAACAAAACTGTCAAGTAGCAGACGATAATTAATACTTTAAAAAATATAGCTGCTGTTATAAAAAAAAGAAATTCCAAGCAGACGATTTTGCTTCGGTATCTAAAAAGCGTACGAACAGCCTCAGTATGTATGTGTTGATGTTCTGTGACAGTATCAAATGGTATTAAGGCTAGTCAATGTTTTTGGCCAGGTAGATACTTTTAAAACTGAGTATAATTTAGTCAACAGTTTGAAGTAATGCTATAAGCTTCTGCAAAGAATTTGACACAAATTTCAAAAAGTAAAGCTATCTTGAGTCACTTTTCCATAATTATGCTGCTTAAATAGACCGAAAAAGTAAGAATAGGAATAAAAAATTATAATAAAGCGAGCAACAAATGTAGCATCAATTTTTGGACAAAAGTAGGGGGCTGAGGATTGAAAATCATAAGAAAAGACTTAAGATTTCGGGCAACTGACAATGGAACTAAAACCAAGAAGTAAAGGTGACAAATTTTGACGAATTTCTAAGACAACGGTAGGAAGAAAGAATTATGTATTTGTTTAATAAAATGACAAGATTTGGCTTTGGGAGGAAAATAAACAGAAAAAGTTTTTGCATTAACTGAAATGCTGAAATTAAATTTATTGTGCTTTATTAGGAATTTGATGAAAGGAAGAAAACAGAGAAACTCATTATAAAAAGTGAGGTGACTGCCGGGATCAGTGAATTTTTTTAAAAAAAATCTAATGGCAGGTACTTACCTGTTCAGCTCTGGCTATTCCTAAGACTAGAAGCGGTGGCCATTTTATTGTGGGTGCATCTAATAGGCGATCTCAGTTGCCTCCTATCAAGGGACGGACAGTTACAGCCATGCCTTCTCCAGGATTTGACCTGGGTCCTTCGGTACTGGAGTAGGCTCCCCTAACCACTATACTATCTGGGGGGCAATCAGTGAAATGTGTAATTGATAACGTATCGGTTAATTTATCTTTCTAGCAAAACCCTACAGCAGTCAAGTCCGGTATACGTTTTCAGTTACATTTGTCGCAACACCTTTAAGTTGGCATACATACATGTATCATTTAATACGTCCAAACTGTTAAGGCAGTACATCGAAAGGAAAAGAGTCTAAGTGTAAAATAACAGAAGCATTTTGGAATTACCATCAAGAAAATATATCTTTTTCTTATCTTCTTGGAAATTTCGGGGATTAGGGCCAAAATATTTAGGACATTACTGCTAAAACTTGGATCTTTACGGCCATCAGAAAGTGTGAAAGCTTCATTTACACAATAATAACCAAACGAGAAAAAAAAGAACAACTCTTCCACAAAAAGTGATTTTTTAATTAATTTAGTATCGAAATCATATATTTAAATATCAACATGAACGGCACTTAAAAGGCTTGTCGAGAGTGTCGAAATGCATTTAAATATAAGCATGATCTGTACTTAAAGGGCTTGGGTAAGAAAAATTTTTATTCTTGAGTTTCAGTACATGAGTTTCAATAATTAATAGTTGAATGTCATTAACTAACTGGAAAATGTTATTTAAAAGAAAACTTCCTTACCGCAATTCATTCCTATAATAAGCCTGCCCACTACCAGTATCTCTATACTTTGTGAAATTTTGCTGGATCCCATTAGAGCTGCTCCAATAATACCGAATGCATTATTCACTAGTAAACCTCCTTTCCTAATAAAAGTAAGACATTTAAAGTGTAAATAAGAAGAGATATGGATAAAATATTATTAAACTGAAAGATATTATATAATACACTATAATTTTGACAACGGCCATAAATAACAAAATATAAAGTACAGCACACTTAACCTTGAAGGCTAAATTTATTTTTGAAATTTAATTAGAAGTTAGCAAACCTTAAATTGATCCCAAAATTAACTATATTATTAACTTTATCTCGTAATCTCATACCTTAATCTCATAAAAAGTTAATGTTCCGTACGTATCCATTTTGTTTTTTCTATTAATATGTATTTACTTTCTTGAGAATAAAGTAACCAAGGATTAAGGCCAGAAAGTATTTTTTTTTAGAAACTGGACAAATGTTAAACTTTCAGAATAAAGGTTTTAAAATTTAATCGAAAATATTTTAGTTTAATTTAAGTATCGGATAACGGAAATCGATGAAAAGATTTTACATTTCATATCATAGTATTCGTGCAAGATTCATGCCCTTTTTAATTCAAAACTTGCCGATCTATCTTATTAGACATCTATGCACTTGGAAAATTTCCTTTATCATGTGTACAAGATAATTCTCAAGTTTTTTTAAAAAGCGGTATCTGTTCTAAATGTTACGTATATACGCTATATATTTTATAGTCAGTCATTACTCTTATCATTAAATTATTAAATGGGTAAGAAATTATTCCTTTTCTTTCAGACTCCATATTGTTAAACGCATTGATTCTCAGGATCCAGTTTATTCACAGCCAAATATATCGCTTTACAATCCATTTTTCTTTAAAGAAATAAAACAAAATTACGAATAAATTTAATTGAAAAGTCAGTTTCTGTCAGAAGTATAAAACAGAACTCTCACAACAGCAAAACTGTAATTCGTCTTACTTTATTTCATTGTTGATTCTTATGCCAAAATTATAGTTTTGAATCATTAGGTATTCCAGTTAAACGCATGTTCTCATGTACAATATTGCTAAATCTCAACCGAATCCGGTAACGCATTTTAAGTAGAAAAACTTGAAAATAATCAGGAAGACAAATTTCTAGATTCGTTAGTTGTATCATCTGTATATTTTCACTGTTTTGTTATGTGAATGTACAACCTGTTTCTAAGGCACAATTTTGAAGCAGACATAAGTTCATTAATTAAATTTGTCAATGGACTGTACTCATATTGTCTAAAAGAGTAACCATATGTGGCAAACGAATACCATTGTGAAAGAGGGCATTTTTATATTCGATAAAATTTTCGTTTAGTTAAATTTCCCTTTATTTGCATTAATAGTTTTATGTGGCTATCAGAATATATAACTTAGGTAATATTAATACTGAAAAACGTCGGAATATACTTTCAGAAAATTAACATGTTTTTAACTGTAATATTGAAAATTGAAAATTTAGCTCCAAGCAGTTATCATACTGGCAATTACTTTTATATTATTATTTGCTTAGTATATGTAGTATATTAACACGGTAAAGGATTATGGAATATATTAGACTTTGAATATGAAATGCAAAGGCGTTAAGTAATAATTTTACAACAGGCTACAAATATGTTACTGAAATTTTTACATCCAGAAGGAAGCGGGATAGACATTTTTTTCTTTAAAAAGTCACACATCTGAAATTATTCTACCTTTTTACCCCATACGTTTCTTATACACCAGCACAAGAAAAGTAAACAATAATATTTCTTGGAATATTGCCTGATTCATGATATCACATATTCCTTGACACTTATATGTGTATTCGTACATATATATGTATGTGTATATATGTATGTGTTATATGCATATTATATGTATCTATGTATATGCCATATGCATATTATATGTATATATGTATGCATCATATGCACATTGTATGCATATTATATGTATATATGTACGTATTACATGCACTATATATATGTATATATGTATGTGTTATATACGTGTATGAAAAACCTACATGAAAATAGTCAGCATTAACATAGAAAAAATTATTATAAGCAATTAACAAAATCAAAAAACCAAATATAAAAACAAATAAAATAAAAAAAATCTGAAAGGTTTCAGATTTTAAATTACGTCCAAAGGGTCGTTTATTAAACATTTTGTATGTTACTTTAATTTATTGAATATCAGGTTCTTCGCATTTAAACCATAAAATTCAGTTAAAGAGCAATATCGCAAAATAATTTTAAACTGAGCGTATCTTTAGAATTTCCTACACACAGTCTCACGCGCTGCAGATAAAAATGTGTTTTTCTGTACAACGTTGCCATTGCCCACTTTGAAATCCTCGAGTTTGTTAATCAAAAATTCGTTAAAGTTTTACAAAATATGAAATCGTTAATAAAACAAATTCCCAATTTCAAATTTGGGCATCCACATGCCTATATTCGCAGCAGGATTACGGCATTCAAAATTCCATGGCTTTAGGTACCGTCGTTTTATCACAATGCGAGAAACATACATACATTTATGCACATTCTTCATTATTTAATTTCTTTAAATACACAGTCCAGTCACATTAATGTGACCATCTGTCAAAAGCCAGAATAACCACCTTTCGCAGAGCGGATTGCTGCGAGACGTGCAGGAAGAGAGTCACATAGGTCCCTGAAGGTGTTCTCTGGGATGTTGAGCCATGCCGACTCTAATGCCGTGGCCAGCTGCGCTAGATTACGCGGTTGAGGATCCATGGCGCGAACAACTCGATCGAGATGGTCCCACAGATGCTCGATTGGGTTTAAGTCAGGTGAGTTTGCTGGCCAGGGGAGGACGGTAAACTCATCCTGGTGCTCTTCGAACCACGCACGTACACTGGCAGCTGTATGGCACCTCGCATTGTCCTGCTGGAAGATGCCATCATCCTGAGGAAAAACAATGCGCATGTAGGGGTGAACATGGTCCGCAAGGACAGATGCGTACTTGTATTGATCCATTGTGCCTTCCACAATGATCAGTGAACCTAGAGAATGCCAGGAAAACATTCCCCAGACCATAATGCTCCCGCCTCCAGCTTGGACCGTTCCGGCAATGGTTGCAGGGTGGTTCCTTTCAGAGGTTTCACGCCTTATACGCCAACGTCCATCTGTCCGATGGAGCATAAAACGCGATTCATCCGAAAACGCAACCTGTCGCCACTCAGTGGACGTCCAGCTGCTGTACTGGCGTGCAAATTCTAGCCTTCGCCGTCGATGAACAGCAGTCAGCATAGGTGCACGAACCAGGCGTCTGCTTCGGAGGCCCAGACGCAGCAATGTTCGCTGAATAGTACTTTGGGAGACACTTTTGGTAGCCCCTTGGTTCATTTTGGTGGTCAGTTGCTCAACGGTAGCCCGTCTATCTGCCCGAACGCATCTCCGCAACCGTCGTTCGCCTCTGTCATCTATGGCCCGTGGTGCACCACATTTGCCACGTCGCTGATTTTGGACAGTCCCATTTTGCCATGCACGGTACACTTTTACCACGGCGGCACGCGAACAGTTCACAAACTCAGCCGTTTCGGAAATGCTTCCACCCTTGGCCCGAAAGCCAATGATCATGCCCTTTTGGAAGTCGGATAACTCGCTTCGTATATACATTAAACTACAGATTGAAGCGTCCTGCGAAGCCCTCACACACCCTTTATATACGCTCAACTGCACTGTGCTGCCACCTGCCTTCTGTGATTGGTTATTTAACTCTGACATGGAAAGTACGTGGTGGTCACATTAATGTGACTGGACTGTGTATAATACAGGGCTGCAATATTTTGTGGCAACAATTTGAAAAGTGATACAGACTTTTAATTTTTCCGACGCAAAATTGCAAAACGAAAACAATAGTCCTTCAAGGAGAAAGCCCCTTTGGAATAAAAGATTAATAATAATGTATTTTATGAGTAGAAAATTATACTACAAACAAATTACAGTATCGAATTTTTATGCAAGAGCATTTATCTCTCCCTGAGAGATAGGAATTACTAGGATTAGGCTGTGATAGCATATGGGGATGTTCGGCCGTTAGCAAATTCGCACTGCTTCAGTCGGCAATGGCCATTAGAAATGTTTGAGTTGAGTGAAAGACAAAATCAAATTCGGGTTGTCAGTGATTGAATAAATTTAAATATAATTGAAAATAATTCTCAGTAATAGTTACCTTGATTTTTTATAGTAATGATGCTCATATATTGTATATATAGAAAGCTTTGGATACAGTGACTGTGTGTTATGTATCTCTGGGTAAACATGAGGACAACAGGCCTATCATTATGCTTAAGCAGGTAAAGCGACTGTTACAGAACAAACCAGGAGCGAAAACCCTGGAGATGATGAATTATACTTAAAGACTGAAGTATAGTTAATTGTGGTGCCAGTTATGTCGAATTCTTAGTACCATACATGAAATTCAGAAAAAAATTCTTTTTTTTTATCAATGTATGAATGCATACACAGTTCATTTGGATAGTGTATTTTACGTATAATAACCATAATTTGAAAATTCATTTGATATTAAATTCAAATAAATTAAAAATGATTTGATATTAATAGTAAAAGATTATGCGTAATATTTTCAACGAGTAAATTTGTATCATTGTTTAAGCTCTGTCCTTTTTTTAATCAGTGTCGTGTACTGAACTTCTAATAATATAAAGCATTTGGAAATTACGTTGTGTTATTTGCATTTTTAGGAAGTTAACGGTAAAGTTAACAGGGCAACCCATTCTTACGGCAATTAAAATGATATTTTAAAATTATTTATTTGGATTAACGATATTATTAATCAGTTTACTAATACTGTAGGGAATATTTAAAAATAGAAATGCGGATTCTGGAAAGTGAGGAATGTAATCGATTTATCAAGTTCAAAATCAAGATCACTTGTTTTATCATAAATTCATTAGTAGCGTTTAAATTTAAGTAAAAGAAACTGGTGTAAGAGATTTCAGTTAAATTTTATGGACATAAATATAGAGTAATTTTTTTAAAATTTAAAATGGGGTTAGTTTTATTCGTAATCATTTTATCACGTATATACACTCACTTCCAAAAGTTAAGCACGAAGATGTAAAATGCAAAACAAATCAACAAATACTGCTTTGATTGACACAAAATTCGGCAGAAAAGTAGCATATATATTTATACATAAAGCAAAATCAATAATTATATACAAAAATGAAAACAATATTAAATTTTTGTAAGTTATCAGATAATGGCATACTGAAGACTTAACAGAATTATATATAACTGAAAATAAATAGCATAAAATGAAAAAAAAGGACACTAATAGGGTATGGGATTCCTCTCTCGTCTGTATACAAAGTTTACACCTTGCGACCATGCTTTCAATTAGGTGGTCAACCACCGCAGAATTAAGCAATCGCCATTCTTCTTGTAGAGCAGTTTCCAGCTCAATAAGAGTGGCTGGAGGTGGGAAACGTGAAGATACAGCACAGCCGAGAGCGTCCCAAATATTTTCAATGGGATTAAGGTCGGGCGAATATGCTGGCTACGCCATACGCGCAATCCCTTCACTCTCGAGCTAGTCATCGACGATGTCAGCTCTTTGGGGACGCCCATTATCGTCCATTAAAACAAAAGTAGGGCCAACTGCTGCAGCGTACAATCTCACAATAGGTTCTAGGACTTCCTCTCGATACCGGACAGCCATCAAGAAACCCCGTTTAAAGAAGTGCAGATCGGTGCGATATCTTAATGAAATCCCTGCTCCCACCATAATGCTTCCGCCTCGGAATGCGTGATGTTCGGTGATGTTTTGGGACTGATTGCGTGTTCGTTGTTCACTCCATATCCTTATACGCTTGCCATCTGGCTTCAGAGCAAATCTTGACTCATCAGTAAACATGACATTGCCCCAACCAGACACATTCCGATTGACATGTTCCTGGCACCACTGTAATCGTGCCTCTCTTGATTGGACGGATAGAGGATCACAAACTCGAGGTACCCGGGCGTACAGTCCACTCATATGTAATCTTCGGCGTACAGTAGCTGCAGATATCGCCTTACCAATGGACGCTGGAACCATAGATGTCACACGTGTGGCGGTCACTCTGCGATTCCGCTTGGCCACAATAGCAATATATAGATCTTCCGCGGGGGTTGTAACCCTTGGGCGACCGGCTACGGGCCTTCGGACAACTGTCTGTGTTGTTTGGAATTGTTTCCATAAACGTGAAATTACAGAATGATGAACGTTAAACGTTGCCGAAGAAAACAGCTATATCTGTGATCGGCTGTCCTGCTTCAATGCGCCCGATAGCACGCCAGCGATCGGAATCTTCCATTCGTCTTCTGGAAATCATAGAAACACGTATGTCTTGAAAACAAATTGTACGAAAATTTTAAACACCTTCTATCAGCACTTACAATCAACTTCTGTATCCCTTCATAAAGCTGGTTTTTTATAAGACTGCCTTTTCTGCATGTTTCTTGACATGAAAGCGCGATTAACTGTTACCTAACATATTTGCATACTTCCATCTACCTCTTCATCGGTGATGTTTTGGGACTGATTGCGTGTTCGTTGTTCACTCCATATCCTTATACGCTTGCCATCTGGCTTCAGAGCAAATCTTGACTCATCAGTAAACATGACATTGCCCCAACCAGACACATTCCGATTGACATGTTCCTGGCACCACTGTAATCGTGCCTCTCTTGATTGGACGGATAGAGGATCACAAACTCGAGGTACCCGGGCGTACAGTCCACTCATATGTAATCTTCGGCGTACAGTAGCTGCAGATATCGCCTTACCAATGGACGCTGGAACCATAGATGTCACACGTGTGGCGGTCACTCTGCGATTCCGCTTGGCCACAATAGCAATATATAGATCTTCCGCGGGGGTTGTAACCCTTGGGCGACCGGCTACGGGCCTTCGGACAACTGTCTGTGTTGTTTGGAATTGTTTCCATAAACGTGAAATTACAGAATGATGAACGTTAAACGTTGCCGAAGAAAACAGCTATATCTGTGATCGGCTGTCCTGCTTCAATGCGCCCGATAGCACGCCAGCGATCGGAATCTTCCATTCGTCTTCTGGAAATCATAGAAACACGTATGTCTTGAAAACAAATTGTACGAAAATTTTAAACACCTTCTATCAGCACTTACAATCAACTTCTGTATCCCTTCATAAAGCTGGTTTTTTATAAGACTGCCTTTTCTGCATGTTTCTTGACATGAAAGCGCGATTGGCTGTTACCTAACATATTTGCATACTTCCATCTACCTCTTCAGCAAATTGCATCCTCTTCAATTCTGCTTAACTTTTGGAAGTGAATGTATCTTTCTGTCACCTGTATGGTACTCAAGGCTCTTGCCAACGACAGGCGCAGTCTTGAACTCTATGCCACGATGAATTTCGTGAGCTTGCTCTGATGTTATTATCAGATAAGTGAGATAAGTAATAACAACACATATTTTTTAAATATTAACTCTTCATAATTCATTCATTCTGTTTCATAATAAGGTAAATAAAAGCTGCAAGTGTGTTGCTGTTATGTTCACATGAGTTATTCACATGAGTTTTATTATTCGATTCACAATCCATTTTCGTTTAAAATCAGAATCAGTTCATTTATGGCATGTTTCAATATCTTACACTTCTCACACAAATTTATGGAGAAATTATCGAATAGATTTAGTAATATTTCTTTTAAATATATTTAGGACAATATTACTTAACAGATTAATAAAAATCATTTACGTGCAGTAAACAAATTTCTATTGTACATTTTTAGTTATCTTTTGTCACATCAGGATTATTTTTTGGTTGTCTTAAATTATCATAATTATACCATATAAATTACAATATAAATACCATATAAATTACCATAGTTTCTTTCTTGCCTTAACGATATGAAATTAAAGACCACCAGCGGCCGAGCGGTAAAGTCGCTAACCACTAATAGTTCCGGCATGGGTTCTATTTCAGGCGAACGGGCTGGCGGCATGGGCGTTTTCGTAGTTTTCTCCAAGTATAACTTGTATACGAGCCAGTTTCCCTTAGAAAGTCCTCCAGGAATTCATCCCTCCATTTAGGCAGATAACCCAAGTGTGTTTTACCGTAATCTCAATAAACCAACCGATATAAAAGTAATAAATATATAGAAGACTTTATTTTATGAAATTAAGAACAATTAATAGGTGTGTAAAGTTTATAGTAATGTTTGTAAATTTTAAGATGTTGGAGTTCAATAAAAATTCTATTAAATGTTTTATCTAGTGCATATTGCGCCCATCTGTAGCCGAGAGGTAAAGTTGCTAAACACTGGTAGTTTCGACCTGGACTCGATTCCAGGCGAATGAGATGGCAGCACGGGCGTGTTCGTGATTTTCCCCATGCGTAACATGTATACGAGCATGTGTACCTTAGAAAGCCCTCCACGAAGACACCTCTCCTCCTAAAGTAGATAGCCTTTGTATGCTTTGCCATAATTAAATAAATCAAACCTCTACTTAATATCAGGAACAACCAAATTATTAATCCTTGCTATTGATTCAATTAATTTTTATAATGGAAGTGCCTTTACGTATAATTAAAGGAAATTATAGATATATGGTATTATATATTATTACGAAAGTTTTTAACATATTACCCTTTTAGAGAAAAAATTGACGAAACTTAAACTTTGATACGTGTAAGCGAAAAAAAGGTTTTCCTAAATGAAATTAGTTAAACAAAAAAAAAAAAAAATCCTCTTTCGATTACACGAAGTATTACTATTTTACACGAAATTTCATTAATTAAAAATTTTGGCGTTGTTATGCAAATATTACTAAAGTCAATGAAATTTGGAAATTTGTGTGCAACATAAATAATTTTTTAATACAACCGTTAAAATTACGAGGTTTTTCGAAGATTCTTTCTATCAGGAGAAGCAGTTTAAGTCATTCAATTTAAAAATTTTATTCAAAGCCTCTTTTATATATTGCAGATTGGATAGTTTTAATTATTTTTCATATATTTTTAGTAGACTAAGGTATGACTTATTAATTGGAAATTTCCTTGTAGGAGGCATGTGAAAAATTTTGCATCTATACCTTTTTATTGAAAGGGTAATATGAACCGAAATGATTGTATCCTGAAAGCCTGACTAAATAGATTGAATTTTTAATCTGTTCAAGAGATATTTAATTGAAAATTTCCGAAATTTTCAGAAATGAGCATGTAATAAAGAACAACAATCTGTAGATACACCGATGACCATTCAAAACGTAGCTCCATGATGTCAAAGGACATGGGTTGACCCGATTAAAATTGCAATTCCACTGGTTTGCGGAACACGAGCATTTTGTGTACATTATCGTTAATAACTCTTGCGATAGGCTTCGGCATTGAAAAAAGAGGCTTTGGATGTGTACTTGGGTATATCATTTTAAGCTGGCATTTTGCCGAAGTTTTAACCCCTAAGTAATATAATTCTCCAATTTTTCACAACGTTTTACATCCCTTTTGAGATGCAATTTCATGACTAGATATCTGGATGTTTATTTTTGCTTTTGCTTAGTGCAATTTTCTTTTCTAACTTTAAATTCTCACTTATTTGGAATTCAATTGTTTTGGCTTTATTTTCTCTCGTTCCACACATTCGTTCAACGTTTAATATTATGTTGATCAAACATCATCGAACTGTAATACTTGATCTTTCAGTTTAGCACTTCAAAGCAACGAAGTTTCTCATTTTTATATTTTTCTCATACTCATTTCATTATACATATACGTTTGCTATCTGTATAAATGTACATATTACATATAAGTATGTGTGTACATGTAACTTTAATTCTTAATTAATTCTTAATTCTTAATCTTTAATCCTCTAATATTTTCTACTTACAGAACTCTTCACATTTACATTCTAAAGAGAATCATATTTTTGTTACATTTCTGACCCATCATTTTCTTGATTGACGTTGCTATTTTTCTCTTAGAATATCCTGGCATTTTTATTTTCTCTGACATGTTACATTTTTTGGAAATGTCATTTTATAGGCGTTAAACTAAAAGCAACGAGTAATAGCAACAGCTATTGTCCCTTTAATGCCTAGTAATATCAACGCCATGATTTGATCCCTCCGTCGGAAATAAATTCATCAGAAAGGTAAGAAGTTAATGAAACCAGCCTCACTCTCTTCTGATGCTGAATACTCAACGAATAATACTTTGAGCACCAGAAATTTTAGTTTAGACTTGTGTTTAATTGCATATGCTTCGGTTTTTGAGAAGTCTATACGTTAATCTATGATTGCTATGAATGAATAAATAAAACTGAATCAACAACTACTATCCTAATGAATTTTTTCCCTTTACAGAAAATATATGACAACCGAAACTGATTAATTTCTTCTTGAAACTGTGTAAAATTAATACATTTAAAAGCAAAATGTATACATTTAATTGACCAAATTTATTACATACATATAAAAATTATACTCCTAAGTTTCATGCTAAATATTAAATTAAAAAAGAAAATAATTCTCACATTAAATATAGCTCAATATTCTAACGTAACATTATTTAAATATTATCATTTAAAAAATTATTTAAACTTACTAACCTTCCGAACTTGTCAGCAATCGAACCTCCAATCATGCCTCCAATCATCCCTCCAATGGCAAATACGGATACAATCAAGGACCACAATAAGTCCCGAAAATCCTCTGAGATGTCCTTCCCTGTCCGGGCTTTGTAAACATCAGCGATGAACTTCTGAATGATCTAAGACAGAATTTGTTTT
Organism: Stegodyphus mimosarum; assembly: GCA_000611955.2. NCBI lineage: Eukaryota > Metazoa > Arthropoda > Arachnida > Araneae > Eresidae > Stegodyphus > Stegodyphus mimosarum. Next base: position 283,976 of record KK113770.1, read on the forward strand.
TCATGAAGTAGAAAAATAACATACCAGTCTACACTCGTGTGCAAAATTAAGAGAATTTGCACATTATATCAGATTTATGAAAAACTAATGGACAGATTTTAATGACATTTGGTATGAATTTACATTTATAACAGAGAAAGAGATGTACCATTCAAAACTCATTTTATGTACGCAGGATCATCAATAAAGCTCATAGTGCAGGGATATCCCAAATCCACTTGTGACAAGTAACTGAAAATGAGAATAATATGGAGTATGGTCCGCTCTCATAGCCAGACAGATCGCGCAGCGTGACTGCGTACTGGACAGCTAAGGAGTCCCTGTAGCAGGCCATCCCGCTCCTGAAGCAAGGCAGTTTTTAACTCCCTGGTGGTTCTTCGAGGAGAATGGCGAAACAAATTTGTCCTCTCAAGATCATCCCAGACATGCGCTATAAGGTTAAGGTCAGGATATCTCGCTGACCAATCCATGCAGTGAATATTCTCACTGTCCAGGTAATCCTCGACCATCTGAGCCGTATATAGACGAGTGTTGTCGCTCTTTAAAAGGACCCCAAGACCGACTGCGCCCCTGAATTCGAACATAAGGCTCTAAGATGTCCTTTCTATACCTCATAGCAGCCAGGAAACCTTTCTCAAATACATTTAAAGCTGTGCGGCCGTCGAACGTAATGCTTGCCCAAGCCATTATACCTCCACTATCGTAAAGATAATTTTCCATGACGAGGGAGGGATAGTACCGTGTTCCAGGCTCTCTTCAGATACAGGTAGGCGAAGAATCAGTGTCCAGACTAAATCTCGACTCATCTGTAAAAAGCACGAAGCTCCATTTAAGGCGCATGTTTGCCTGCATGCTAAACGTGCTCTCTTGTGTGCTGCAGGGAACGGACGTAAACAGCGAATCTTCCGGCATATAGCCCTATCTCATGAAGCCTTCGGGCAACTGTAGAACGTGGAGCTCGAGTTCCAGTGGCAGGAAACAACTCACGTGAGAGCTGTGAAGCTGTATCAATCTTGTGTTGCTGCGCTGAAAGTGTCAAATAACAATCCTCGTTCGTCGTTGTGGATCTTGTCCAGGGTTTCTCGATATAGATCCAGTGATTTGAGCCTGTTTCCACAAAATGCAGGCAACACTGACTAGAGCTCGGTAGCCACCTGCGTTTGTAACTGGCCTGCTTCCAATCTACCAGCAGTTCTCCATCTCATTCCGTCATTCATACGTTCGAAGCTACTTATTTTACCCGATACCTTATAAAATTTTCCCACTCTTGCGAGAAACACGGCGAATGCTGTGAAGGAGTATTAGCGCACAAATCGCCGAAAACCCCTCGTGCGCTTATATTCCCTCCACAAACACAGATCCACAGACACGTCCGTGTACGCTTACGTATTCTGAATATTTTCATAACTATTCAGTAGTATAGTTAGTGCCTTTGGTTCAACATTTTTCGTGAAAACAGACATGGTTCGCATAGTCTCTTAATTTTGCCCACAAGTGTAATTTAATATTTTAATATACATTATTTACAATAAACCAAGGATCCGTTTCTAATGTAGTCTCATAGCATACAATAAATATATCTCTGCTTTAGAGTTTAAAACATTAATGAGATGGAGAGAAGTATTCATACAATTTTTATAACTTCTTAATCTCAAATAAATAGAAATAATTGAGCATTTTTTTTGCGACAAAGCTTATTTAATCTACCATGTAACCTTACAATTTCTGTACTAATATAGAGGTTGGGTTATTTAAATTAAAGAAGAGCTACCTGCTATAATATACAGGGTGTTTCAAAAATATTGCATAACTAAGCATATTATGAGTGGCTAGTCGTAGACCCATCGTTCCAAGTTAGAAAATAATTCAAATAAGATAACCTTTAAAAATATGACAATCTTAATCACGTGTAATCTTTTAGTGAAAGGTGAGAAACGTTAAGTTTTGTATATGGGTACTTTACGAAAGAAAAATGTGAGTGAGTAAGTTACTCCTCATTTAACCAAAAATGTTTTGGAGGATGGAGTTGAATAATCTGTCAAAGCTACATGCCTTAAATCCATTCCATTGAAAAAGAAATTTCGATTAAAGGTGGTGAAAAATGAATTTTAGTAACACGTTTAAAAACGATAATTTGAAATCTTTATTTCTAAGGTTATGCTTTCCTGAGATAAAAAGTAATTTTTAGGAATTTGCATTCAAAAACAAGTGTATAGAAGCCTCTCTTTCTACAAAGCCAGTGCAAGGAGTTAAGCTCCTTATATTTTGTTATTTTAATTAAATAGTTTCACGTGACAGTTTAAAAATCTACCTTATTTGATTCATTATATTTCTGCCTTATTTGATACTGGAACCGTGAGTCTAAGGCCAATCGTTCAAGAAATATTGATAATGCAATTTTTTTAAATACTCTATTTATTACAAACAAACAAAAATACTGTATAAATATACAGGGAAGATAAAATTATCATAGTCTCTGAAGCCAGCTTCTTAATTTAAATATCGTCTTCTTATCCTAGAAACAGAGAAGGGCTTATAATAAATCTTTCTGAAATGCATTATTCAAAAATAAATTTAATCCTTGTTATATGATTATAATGAAACGAAAATGACGTATTTACTTACATAAGAGCAAAATCGGAAGTACACTGCTGGCCACCGTAAATGCAACACCCTGAAGGAAGCACGCAAATAACATCAAATTTGCAACATGCATTAGCGGAGGTGAGATATGCAAATGATTAGAATTTCAATTAAACGTTGCCGAAGAAAACAGCTATATCTGTGATCGGCTGTCCTGCTTCAATGCGCCCGATAGCACGCCAGCGATCGGAATCTTCCATTCGTCTTCTGGAAATCATAGAAACACGTATGTCTTGAAAACAAATTGTACGAAAATTTTAAACACCTTCTATCAGCACTTACAATCAACTTCTGTATCCCTTCATAAAGCTGGTTTTTTATAAGACTGCCTTTTCTGCATGTTTCTTGACATGAAAGCGCGATTGGCTGTTACCTAACATATTTGCATACTTCCATCTACCTCTTCAGCAAATTGCATCCTCTTCAATTCTGCTTAACTTTTGGAAGTGAATGTATCTTTCTGTCACCTGTATGGTACTCAAGGCTCTTGCCAACGACAGGCGCAGTCTTGAACTCTATGCCACGATGAATTTCGTGAGCTTGCTCTGATGTTATTATCAGATAAGTGAGATAAGTAATAACAACACATATTTTTTAAATATTAACTCTTCATAATTCATTCATTCTGTTTCATAATAAGGTAAATAAAAGCTGCAAGTGTGTTGCTGTTATGTTCACATGAGTTATTCACATGAGTTTTATTATTCGATTCACAATCCATTTTCGTTTAAAATCAGAATCAGTTCATTTATGGCATGTTTCAATATCTTACACTTCTCACACAAATTTATGGAGAAATTATCGAATAGATTTAGTAATATTTCTTTTAAATATATTTAGGACAATATTACTTAACAGATTAATAAAAATCATTTACGTGCAGTAAACAAATTTCTATTGTACATTTTTAGTTATCTTTTGTCACATCAGGATTATTTTTTGGTTGTCTTAAATTATCATAATTATACCATATAAATTACAATATAAATACCATATAAATTACCATAGTTTCTTTCTTGCCTTAACGATATGAAATTAAAGACCACCAGCGGCCGAGCGGTAAAGTCGCTAACCACTAATAGTTCCGGCATGGGTTCTATTTCAGGCGAACGGGCTGGCGGCATGGGCGTTTTCGTAGTTTTCTCCAAGTATAACTTGTATACGAGCCAGTTTCCCTTAGAAAGTCCTCCAGGAATTCATCCCTCCATTTAGGCAGATAACCCAAGTGTGTTTTACCGTAATCTCAATAAACCAACCGATATAAAAGTAATAAATATATAGAAGACTTTATTTTATGAAATTAAGAACAATTAATAGGTGTGTAAAGTTTATAGTAATGTTTGTAAATTTTAAGATGTTGGAGTTCAATAAAAATTCTATTAAATGTTTTATCTAGTGCATATTGCGCCCATCTGTAGCCGAGAGGTAAAGTTGCTAAACACTGGTAGTTTCGACCTGGACTCGATTCCAGGCGAATGAGATGGCAGCACGGGCGTGTTCGTGATTTTCCCCATGCGTAACATGTATACGAGCATGTGTACCTTAGAAAGCCCTCCACGAAGACACCTCTCCTCCTAAAGTAGATAGCCTTTGTATGCTTTGCCATAATTAAATAAATCAAACCTCTACTTAATATCAGGAACAACCAAATTATTAATCCTTGCTATTGATTCAATTAATTTTTATAATGGAAGTGCCTTTACGTATAATTAAAGGAAATTATAGATATATGGTATTATATATTATTACGAAAGTTTTTAACATATTACCCTTTTAGAGAAAAAATTGACGAAACTTAAACTTTGATACGTGTAAGCGAAAAAAAGGTTTTCCTAAATGAAATTAGTTAAACAAAAAAAAAAAAAAATCCTCTTTCGATTACACGAAGTATTACTATTTTACACGAAATTTCATTAATTAAAAATTTTGGCGTTGTTATGCAAATATTACTAAAGTCAATGAAATTTGGAAATTTGTGTGCAACATAAATAATTTTTTAATACAACCGTTAAAATTACGAGGTTTTTCGAAGATTCTTTCTATCAGGAGAAGCAGTTTAAGTCATTCAATTTAAAAATTTTATTCAAAGCCTCTTTTATATATTGCAGATTGGATAGTTTTAATTATTTTTCATATATTTTTAGTAGACTAAGGTATGACTTATTAATTGGAAATTTCCTTGTAGGAGGCATGTGAAAAATTTTGCATCTATACCTTTTTATTGAAAGGGTAATATGAACCGAAATGATTGTATCCTGAAAGCCTGACTAAATAGATTGAATTTTTAATCTGTTCAAGAGATATTTAATTGAAAATTTCCGAAATTTTCAGAAATGAGCATGTAATAAAGAACAACAATCTGTAGATACACCGATGACCATTCAAAACGTAGCTCCATGATGTCAAAGGACATGGGTTGACCCGATTAAAATTGCAATTCCACTGGTTTGCGGAACACGAGCATTTTGTGTACATTATCGTTAATAACTCTTGCGATAGGCTTCGGCATTGAAAAAAGAGGCTTTGGATGTGTACTTGGGTATATCATTTTAAGCTGGCATTTTGCCGAAGTTTTAACCCCTAAGTAATATAATTCTCCAATTTTTCACAACGTTTTACATCCCTTTTGAGATGCAATTTCATGACTAGATATCTGGATGTTTATTTTTGCTTTTGCTTAGTGCAATTTTCTTTTCTAACTTTAAATTCTCACTTATTTGGAATTCAATTGTTTTGGCTTTATTTTCTCTCGTTCCACACATTCGTTCAACGTTTAATATTATGTTGATCAAACATCATCGAACTGTAATACTTGATCTTTCAGTTTAGCACTTCAAAGCAACGAAGTTTCTCATTTTTATATTTTTCTCATACTCATTTCATTATACATATACGTTTGCTATCTGTATAAATGTACATATTACATATAAGTATGTGTGTACATGTAACTTTAATTCTTAATTAATTCTTAATTCTTAATCTTTAATCCTCTAATATTTTCTACTTACAGAACTCTTCACATTTACATTCTAAAGAGAATCATATTTTTGTTACATTTCTGACCCATCATTTTCTTGATTGACGTTGCTATTTTTCTCTTAGAATATCCTGGCATTTTTATTTTCTCTGACATGTTACATTTTTTGGAAATGTCATTTTATAGGCGTTAAACTAAAAGCAACGAGTAATAGCAACAGCTATTGTCCCTTTAATGCCTAGTAATATCAACGCCATGATTTGATCCCTCCGTCGGAAATAAATTCATCAGAAAGGTAAGAAGTTAATGAAACCAGCCTCACTCTCTTCTGATGCTGAATACTCAACGAATAATACTTTGAGCACCAGAAATTTTAGTTTAGACTTGTGTTTAATTGCATATGCTTCGGTTTTTGAGAAGTCTATACGTTAATCTATGATTGCTATGAATGAATAAATAAAACTGAATCAACAACTACTATCCTAATGAATTTTTTCCCTTTACAGAAAATATATGACAACCGAAACTGATTAATTTCTTCTTGAAACTGTGTAAAATTAATACATTTAAAAGCAAAATGTATACATTTAATTGACCAAATTTATTACATACATATAAAAATTATACTCCTAAGTTTCATGCTAAATATTAAATTAAAAAAGAAAATAATTCTCACATTAAATATAGCTCAATATTCTAACGTAACATTATTTAAATATTATCATTTAAAAAATTATTTAAACTTACTAACCTTCCGAACTTGTCAGCAATCGAACCTCCAATCATGCCTCCAATCATCCCTCCAATGGCAAATACGGATACAATCAAGGACCACAATAAGTCCCGAAAATCCTCTGAGATGTCCTTCCCTGTCCGGGCTTTGTAAACATCAGCGATGAACTTCTGAATGATCTAAGACAGAATTTGTTTTTCATGAAGTAGAAAAATAACATACCAGTCTACACTCGTGTGCAAAATTAAGAGAATTTGCACATTATATCAGATTTATGAAAAACTAATGGACAGATTTTAATGACATTTGGTATGAATTTACATTTATAACAGAGAAAGAGATGTACCATTCAAAACTCATTTTATGTACGCAGGATCATCAATAAAGCTCATAGTGCAGGGATATCCCAAATCCACTTGTGACAAGTAACTGAAAATGAGAATAATATGGAGTATGGTCCGCTCTCATAGCCAGACAGATCGCGCAGCGTGACTGCGTACTGGACAGCTAAGGAGTCCCTGTAGCAGGCCATCCCGCTCCTGAAGCAAGGCAGTTTTTAACTCCCTGGTGGTTCTTCGAGGAGAATGGCGAAACAAATTTGTCCTCTCAAGATCATCCCAGACATGCGCTATAAGGTTAAGGTCAGGATATCTCGCTGACCAATCCATGCAGTGAATATTCTCACTGTCCAGGTAATCCTCGACCATCTGAGCCGTATATAGACGAGTGTTGTCGCTCTTTAAAAGGACCCCAAGACCGACTGCGCCCCTGAATTCGAACATAAGGCTCTAAGATGTCCTTTCTATACCTCATAGCAGCCAGGAAACCTTTCTCAAATACATTTAAAGCTGTGCGGCCGTCGAACGTAATGCTTGCCCAAGCCATTATACCTCCACTATCGTAAAGATAATTTTCCATGACGAGGGAGGGATAGTACCGTGTTCCAGGCTCTCTTCAGATACAGGTAGGCGAAGAATCAGTGTCCAGACTAAATCTCGACTCATCTGTAAAAAGCACGAAGCTCCATTTAAGGCGCATGTTTGCCTGCATGCTAAACGTGCTCTCTTGTGTGCTGCAGGGAACGGACGTAAACAGCGAATCTTCCGGCATATAGCCCTATCTCATGAAGCCTTCGGGCAACTGTAGAACGTGGAGCTCGAGTTCCAGTGGCAGGAAACAACTCACGTGAGAGCTGTGAAGCTGTATCAATCTTGTGTTGCTGCGCTGAAAGTGTCAAATAACAATCCTCGTTCGTCGTTGTGGATCTTGTCCAGGGTTTCTCGATATAGATCCAGTGATTTGAGCCTGTTTCCACAAAATGCAGGCAACACTGACTAGAGCTCGGTAGCCACCTGCGTTTGTAACTGGCCTGCTTCCAATCTACCAGCAGTTCTCCATCTCATTCCGTCATTCATACGTTCGAAGCTACTTATTTTACCCGATACCTTATAAAATTTTCCCACTCTTGCGAGAAACACGGCGAATGCTGTGAAGGAGTATTAGCGCACAAATCGCCGAAAACCCCTCGTGCGCTTATATTCCCTCCACAAACACAGATCCACAGACACGTCCGTGTACGCTTACGTATTCTGAATATTTTCATAACTATTCAGTAGTATAGTTAGTGCCTTTGGTTCAACATTTTTCGTGAAAACAGACATGGTTCGCATAGTCTCTTAATTTTGCCCACAAGTGTAATTTAATATTTTAATATACATTATTTACAATAAACCAAGGATCCGTTTCTAATGTAGTCTCATAGCATACAATAAATATATCTCTGCTTTAGAGTTTAAAACATTAATGAGATGGAGAGAAGTATTCATACAATTTTTATAACTTCTTAATCTCAAATAAATAGAAATAATTGAGCATTTTTTTTGCGACAAAGCTTATTTAATCTACCATGTAACCTTACAATTTCTGTACTAATATAGAGGTTGGGTTATTTAAATTAAAGAAGAGCTACCTGCTATAATATACAGGGTGTTTCAAAAATATTGCATAACTAAGCATATTATGAGTGGCTAGTCGTAGACCCATCGTTCCAAGTTAGAAAATAATTCAAATAAGATAACCTTTAAAAATATGACAATCTTAATCACGTGTAATCTTTTAGTGAAAGGTGAGAAACGTTAAGTTTTGTATATGGGTACTTTACGAAAGAAAAATGTGAGTGAGTAAGTTACTCCTCATTTAACCAAAAATGTTTTGGAGGATGGAGTTGAATAATCTGTCAAAGCTACATGCCTTAAATCCATTCCATTGAAAAAGAAATTTCGATTAAAGGTGGTGAAAAATGAATTTTAGTAACACGTTTAAAAACGATAATTTGAAATCTTTATTTCTAAGGTTATGCTTTCCTGAGATAAAAAGTAATTTTTAGGAATTTGCATTCAAAAACAAGTGTATAGAAGCCTCTCTTTCTACAAAGCCAGTGCAAGGAGTTAAGCTCCTTATATTTTGTTATTTTAATTAAATAGTTTCACGTGACAGTTTAAAAATCTACCTTATTTGATTCATTATATTTCTGCCTTATTTGATACTGGAACCGTGAGTCTAAGGCCAATCGTTCAAGAAATATTGATAATGCAATTTTTTTAAATACTCTATTTATTACAAACAAACAAAAATACTGTATAAATATACAGGGAAGATAAAATTATCATAGTCTCTGAAGCCAGCTTCTTAATTTAAATATCGTCTTCTTATCCTAGAAACAGAGAAGGGCTTATAATAAATCTTTCTGAAATGCATTATTCAAAAATAAATTTAATCCTTGTTATATGATTATAATGAAACGAAAATGACGTATTTACTTACATAAGAGCAAAATCGGAAGTACACTGCTGGCCACCGTAAATGCAACACCCTGAAGGAAGCACGCAAATAACATCAAATTTGCAACATGCATTAGCGGAGGTGAGATATGCAAATGATTAGAATTTCAGCGCAGACGCACATCACGCGCGCCTGCGGCGCCACTTCAAAGCGCTATTTAAGGCTTGGAGTTTTCGACGATTTCAAGTTCAGCAATTGTTTATTCTTGTGGTTTTTTCAAAAAAAAAACGATCAATTATGCCTCGTAGTAAACAGTGATCACCGTTTGATCAAGTATCCAAATTCGACAGAGGAAGGATAGTGGTCTACCGAGAGTGTGAATATCTTTCAGGGAAATCGGTAGTCGTGTTTTAAGAAACCAAACAACTGTAATGCGGATATGTGACCGTTAGCTACAGGAGATTACGACGGACCGACGTGTTCGATCGCATCCACCTCAGTGCACCACTTCACGTGATGACAGGAACATTGTGCGCATGGCAGTGACGGATCGCTCAGTCACATCACGAACCATAACACAGCACATTAAGTCTGTAACGCATTATCCAGTGTCTGCGTGTACCATTCGACGCCATTTACAGCAGAGTGGTCTGTCCGCAAGACGTCCATTGCTTCGTCTACCCTTGACGCAGAACCACAGACATCTCCGCCGCCAATGGTGCGATGAAAGAAGGATGTGGACGGCAGAATGGAATGAAATTGTCTTTACTGACGAGTCACGCTTCTGTCTGGAACACCACGATGGTCGGATTCGAGTGTGAGACACCGTGGAGAGAGGAGGCTGAACAGCTGCATTATGGACCGCCACACTGGTCCTGCTGCGGGTATTAAGGTATGGGGCGGTATTGGATATTACTCTCGCACTTCTCTAGTACGCATTGCCGGTACTTTAAACAGCCAGCGCTACATCTCCGAGGTTTTGGAGCCAGTTGTTCTTCCTTAACTTCAGGGCTTGCCCACAGCCATATTTCAAATATTTCAACAGGATAATGCGCTACCACACGTGGCGCGCATTGTCCAAGGGTTCTTCGTCAATCGCCAGATTGAATTGCTTCCCTCGCTGGCTCGCTCTCCGGATCTTTCGCCGATAGAAAACATGTTGTCCATCGTTGCTGAACGATTGACCCAGATTACATCCCAAGCTGCCACACCAGATCAACTTTGGCAACGTGTGGAAGCTGCTTGGTCTGCTTGTACCACAAGAACACATCCAAAGTCTCTTTAAATCAATGCCGAGGCGTGTGGCAGCGGTGATCTCCAACAATGGCGGCTACTCTGGTTGCTGATTCTGGAAAGAACCACACTTCACAGAAGTCTATAAATTTAATCATTTGATACTTGTTCAACATGTTATCTACTAAATAAATTTTGTTGCGATATCTCTTGTCTTTCTTGGTGTTGCAGTTTGGGTGGCCAGCAGTGTAACACGTTTATTCAATCATAATTAAATCAAAACTTTTATTAAACCGTATAAGTCGTTAGTCGTTGAAGTTTTTCATTATAAATAATTTGAACTTTTAAGCTCTTCAATCGTGAGAGGTAGAATCAAAGTTTAATTCGTTAGTTTTATTTTGTACTTCACGTTGAAAGTACCGGTAAATTTTAGCTGATCAATGAGCTCAAAATTTATCACCTATTAAGGCAAACTTTTAGGTTAAAAACATTTAAAACCTTACTTGAGATATGAGGCTTCATTTGTAAGTCGCCCACCAACGACCTAGGGGTAATGTCGATGAATGCTGGTAGTTCGGTCCGGGGTTCAGATCGCGGCGAATGGGCATTTTATTGGTTTTTTCCCCATGAGGAACGTGTATACGAGCCTATTTCCCTTAGAAAGCCCTCCACGAAGACATCCCTGCCCTTAGGCAGATAGCGCTCGTGGGCTTTAAAGTAATCAACTAAACGAAACCACCTGTAAGTCATCGGTTGGTTACAAGACCTCTGTTCTAATTGTAAGAACAGTGCGATCATGATTCATACATGAAAAGTGGGCCTTTCAGTGAGTATTAAGCGACAAGTTACAACTTTTATGTTTTCTCCAGCTACGTTAGAGCCAGTATTTAAATTAAATTTTCAAGCACCAGCAAAGAGAACTCTGTTGCAACGCCCAGCCATCTCCAATTCAGTATCTATGTACCAAACATCATTTTATAGTGGAATAAGGGGACGTGAAAACATGTTGGTCGTCTGGCACGTATGCTGTATTCCAGCAAATTTCTATAATTAGCAGTCCTAATTTCTCTTATGACATAGGCTGCTGCGAAGTAATATGGTATGGTAGCTACCACGCAATTAGTTGTATGTTCATTTCATCTGGCTAATAGAGACAGATAGCCATCTAGGGATAATAATATAGTCATTGGATGACAAGACCTCTTCAACTAGCTTTTCCAGTCGTAACAAATTGCTCCTGTATGTTTTAAATGATGCTCTGAAGAATAATTAAGACTTCGGTGACAGCTTACTATGAACTAGCCAGCTTCTAGTCATCGTAACCAGTATCCACTTATTTAGATGATGTTTCCGAGGCACATTAAATAATATCGAAATGCTAACTAAATCGTAAACGCAATTGAAACTAGATGATATATATAGATTCTAATATTCGTTCCTATTTTATGCGCTTGCGTTCTCCTTATTTGCCTGTTCTGAGCGTTAATAGAAGCGAAGACACATATCTTGAAATTAGCCTGCGCAATTTGATATAATTTTAAATTGGCAGTTATATGTTAAATAATACCATTTTTCATGATGTGCTTCAATTCTTCTCACGCGTGTACTTCATAACAGCAGAACATTGGAAAGGAGGATTTGTTTCCGCAAATTATGTTGTTAAATACTTAAAATATTCCTAATACTTTACTAAAAACTAAAATTTATAAACGAATCGACAAGCACTTTACAATTGAACTGATCGAAGATAGGTCTTTAACATAATACCTTATAACGTTTACGGGAACAAGATGAAAGCAAGCTAAAGAACAGTCGTAAAATATGTAACTAAATTATTTTATTCGTGAATTAGTTGAAGATTTCAAAGGGTCCAAATGCAATAATCTTCGCATGACACAGATGTTATGAAGGAAATTTTTAATTGTGCTGAACGTACGCATCCGTTCTGTATCTGTAATTTCAAAACGCTCTGCGCCTCTGTCTCTATGAATATATATAGAGATCGATTTTTAGTTTTAATAGCTATTATTGTTTTTCTGTTTGTTTTACAGTATAGATATATTTTAAATAAAGTGCATTTCCCTTTCTTTCTAGCGCATCGAACACATGTAAAATGAGATAGTTAGACTACTGAACTGATACTTAGACTACTGACTGAAATTCTTCTTTAACGAGTTCAGATAGATAAATTTCAGTATGCTGGGGCTGTGAAAAAGAAAGTGAATAGAACATCAGAAAGTGAACTTTATTAAGCGCAAATGAAAAGATATAATAAACATTTCACAGAATTTCAAAAACAAGTAAAATTTAACCTCGATCTGGCAAAAATTACAAAGGAATCCTGACGGTGAAAAAAGCGCTTATGCTCTGGAAATACATACTTTAAATTTTTGACAGTCTGAGAAACAATTTTATTTATTTCTTTCAATTTATGAGAAATCCTTTTTGGTAATTCATGGCAAAAGAACAAATCTGTTCGCAAAACTACTTACTTTCTGTGGAGCATTGATGACACCGGTATTGTATCCAAACTGAAACATTCCTAGGACGGCTGCGAAGATAGCAAATACGAGCATGCATGTCAAACCCTGAAAATTATAATAAATTGCTTTTAAGTATGATTATTAATAATTGTTTGTTTTAGTAATTATTTGAATCTGTAATTAGCATGTTATAAAGCATGTTATAAAACAAAATAAATGGGAACAGGGCCTGCATAAAATTAGTTCTAAGTTTATTAGAGCTCAATTTATACGAGATGAAAAATATGTTAAACAAAAAACGCACATAAAAACTCATTTGTCAAACACCGATAATCACTAATCTAAGGAAGTCAATAACGAATGCAACTATGATAACGGAATTATTTTGAAAATAACAGCACAGCTGCTAGATTAACCTTTGGAAGCAAAATATCATGCTTCCTCAGGTTGAAAATTCGATAAATAAAGCCGCGCATACATGATTGAGTACATATCTGGTTGTAACGAAAGTTTTCCTCGTAAAAACAACTTTCTAAGGAAAAAACATGAAAGCAGTACCTGTAGTGCGGGTAGTGATCACTACCCAAATCTATGATTTCATGCCAATAGTTTGGTAGTTTTTCAAAGCTTTCTGTCCAGAAACTTGGTGGCCGCGACTCCAAAAACAGTTCAATCTCATTTCAGGCGTCCTGCGCAGGATGGAAGATAGCACTAGCAAGATGTAGCTGCAGGTGCGAAAAACGGTAGAAGTCCGAAGAAGCGATGTCAGGGCTATATGGCGAGTGTGGCAAAAGATCCCACTCAAGTCCGTACAGAGTCCAGCCGATGAATGCACACACATGTGGTCTTGCATTATCTTAATGGAACATTACTTCCTTTTTGCGCCGGAAATCAGTTCAACGTTTTGCCTTGATAACAGCGTCAACACGGAGTAGCATCTCGCTGTACACCTTACTAGTGAGGTTTCTACAGCATCCAGCGGTTGAACTCGTACCTCATCTTTATGCGATGCATAGCGCGACTAATGGACATGGCACTAACGTCTAACTCCTTAGCAAGCTCTCAAGTGGTTGCATATTGATCTTCTTCCACAAGTCTTCACGGGCAGACCTCATCAACATCAGTAGGCCAGCCAGAGCGCTATGCTTCTTGAATATCATAGCACTTGTTTTTGAACTTTCGGTACCAAACCTTCACAGTGTCATTTGATACAACATTAGTACCTAAAGCTGTTACACATAATTTGGTGACATTCTGTAGCTGGCTTTTTGCAACAGAACTGGAAGAAAATAATGGTTTTAATATGGTAGCCTGATAGTTCCATTCTAGACACCTTGTACTTAATGACAGCGGTATTTTTTTACAAATTTCTTAACACACTGTCCTGCCGAAAATCGTTTGGCAAAATATGATTAAACACGCCAATGCGAACTGTTTGCGTAGACGATATTTGCACTCGCGGGAAACTTTCGTTAAAAGCCAATATATATATATATATATATATATATTTTAATGAGTATTCGTCATGGCTCAGTGTGAAGGCATGCAGAGGAAGCTGACCCAACTGAGCTTGAAGTATCACAATCCTTATTTTGCTGCATATCAAACACATACATATCTTTATAGACAAGATAGTTCTAGAACATAGTTAGCAACAATAATTTTTATGTACACGATTTAGAAAATGACGGCGTCATCTTAAACAAGAAAGCATAGCAGCATAGAAGTTAGGAAAAGGAATGATGTAATTGCTCGCGAAGCAATATTTATACTACGTAGGTGCATAAGTACAGCTAAGCAATTGGTTAATTTTAAGTTTCAGTTTCCTTTTGCAAGTAGTATTATGTAACGTGGAGATTAAACGTATTATGTATTAGGAGAACAGAGGAACTTAGGGGGGAGAACATCAAATTTAGAATAGTCAGTTTTCAGGTTGCCAATCATTTTTTAGCATAGCCATCGTATTTCTTATTATATATATATATATATCTGTATATGTATTGTGGGGTTTTACTTAGTTAATTCCAATGCTCAATCTTAGAAACCCACAATCACTAACAAGCGAATAATCGCTTTAAGTGTGAGAAAGAATAAACACGTAAGACGTAAGAAGGGTTAACTACCCTTTATTTCTCAAAATAAATACAATCAACTCCGACTCGGAGTATAAACAAAGCCTCCACTTGGGCTTGAACTTAAATAATTATGAATTTAAACTAAACTAAGCTTAACTAAAGCTATCTGAAAGATATAGCCGAAGCTATCAGGTTTCGAAGTAGTTGGCCCCTAAATATTAATGAAATCGGCGAAGCCAAGCAAGGGCCTAAAGTATGGCCGAGCGTAGTAGCTAAGAGAGAACGTAGCTAAAAGGCAAACGCGCGCTAGTCAGGAAAATCAGACTCGCTCTCTCGAAGTCGGCGAAACATCGACTTAAATGGTACTCTTACTCATTTTCATTAATGCGTTTCTGAAATTACATTCTGGTAGGAAATTGTAAGCTGAAATTAGAATTGATAGAAAAGGTGCATAATTTAAAATAATAAAATTAGGATAAACTTTACAATATATACATATACAGGCTATTTAAAAAGATTGCCCGAGTGTGGGTCTTTCAAATGGTTGGTTGTACAGCCGTGGCTCTTCAAGTCACCAGATTCCCACAGGTAGCGTTATGTGATCTCTTTTAGCAAAAATATGCCCAAGTTAAGTTTTTATAATGTTTTTATAAGGACCATAAGAAAAACTGTCAGTGAAAAAAGTGTTTGCTGTAGATGACTTAATTAAGGTAAAACGTCCTTCGTACAAATAAAAATTGAAAGATACCATTAAGATAAATATTTCTTTCGTATTAAAAGTTGCTGAAGATAGTTGCGAATTTGTAAAAAGTAGGTTTCAAACTTGCAAAATAGTGATTTGGGTGCTTTTGCTTCAGTTACTGTTTGTAAAAATGTTTGTGAGTCATTAGATTATATCGAAGCATGAGATGTGAAAAATGAGCAACCCTCTCGCCGGGACTCGAATCTGGACCTCTCAAATGCTAGTCGAGTGTGCTACCGTTACACTCCAAAGGCATGCTAAAAGTAGGGAGAAAGTAACCTTATATACTCCCCCCTTTAAAGAGTAATTACTGGGGATTAGGAGACCCAGTCGCCAAATCCTGGTGGTGAAGGATATTTATCCACCACCTTTTACTTCGGGCCCTACTGTAGAGTCATTAGGTTATATCGAAACAGGAGATGTAACAAAGGAGCAATGTCCTCACCGGAACTAAAACCTTGACCTCTTGAATACGCCCCGAATGTACTACCGTTACACCAGGAAGACATGCTGGAAGGAGGGAGAAAATACTTTATAATGTTAAAATTCGAAATTTGTATTTAATGAAATTCGATTTTTATACGATTTTTTAAATGAATGTATTGGCTCTGACTCCAAAGTATAATATAACAATCCTTATAATTATAATTCCGTTTCATGAAAAAAACGTTAATCCACTTTTTAAATCGAAAATAATCTTTATTTCGTTTTTAGAAAATTCAGAACAACTCTTTCGAACGATGACAATAACAATCTACTGTTGCCATTCCAAGAACAACAAAAATCGAATAATCTTTTTGTTGCCATTCTCAAAACAACAAAAAATAAATAAAACAATATTAATCAGTATTTAAAGTTTCTGTATAAGTTCAAGCCACAACAGTACTCCCTTCCCAGTAACTAAGTTACGGTACAGTATATACACTTTAAAACACACTTTTTACAAAAGAAAAAAAAATTGATGCATGTTAATGCTAATCCCGAAATCGCGCAGGGGTTTTTATTGTCCGTCCTGTACGCGACTGTTTTGCAGGACACTTGTTAATATTGTTAATTTTAGGAGGTAAGTCTGTTTGAGGTTTGACAGGTTGTCTTATTGACGTTGTTGTTTGCTTCGTGGTAATGTCTGGTGTTTGCAAGAAATACGCAGGCTTTAATCTATCAATAGACACTGTAACATCTTTGTGATTGATTTTTACTGTAAAATATTTTTCTTTTCTGTCAACCACTTGAAAAGGACCATCGTAAGGGGGTTCTAATTGCTTTTTAACTCTATCTTTGCGAATAAACACATGTGATGTTGTTTTCAAGTCTTTAGGGACGAATATTTTTTGGACATATTTATCGGATACTGTTCTTGGTCCAATTTTTTCCATAATTTCTTTTAGCTGCTTGACAAAAATATTAGGTGGTGTAGGAGTTGTGCTATCCTGGAAAAATTCTCCAGGTAATCGTATATTTCGGCCATACACCATTTGAGCGATGGTATATGCAGAGTCTTCTTGCATAGCTGTGCGTAAGCCAAGAAGAATAGTTGGAAGTGTTTCACTCCAGGCCAGGCTATTGTGTGCCATAAGTGCGGTCTTGAAAGATCTATGGAGGCGCTCTACCTTCCCATTTGCTTGGGGGTGGTAAGCCGTTGTATGTTGCAATTTTATTCCACACATTTTTGATAGGTTGTTGAACAACTCTGAACTAAACTGCGTTCCACGATCTGTAACTAGGCGACATGGCGTCCCAAATCTTGAAATCCAATTAGAATAAAATGCTTTAGCAACTGTGTCTGCTGAAATGTTGTTAAGTGGAATCACTTCCATCCAGTTAGAGTACCGGTCAATGCAAGTGAGACAGTAAATATTCCCATTTGATGGTGGCAGGGGTCCAATGATATCAATATGCACGTCACAAAATCTTTCTGAAGGCAGTTGAAAATCACCGAAACTTGATTTTGTGTGTCGATTAATTTTACTTTTTTGGCAAGCCATGCAAGATCGAGTCCAAAGTTGTACATCTTTACGGATATTTGGCCAAATAAATTTAGATGTTAAGAGCTTTACAGATGACTTAATACCAGGATGAGCTACGTTATGCATTTGATGAAATATTTTCTTGCGATAACTGTCAGGGATATATGGTCTTATATTATTCGTTGAAGTTTCACACCACAAAGACTTCCCAGAAGGTAGCGGATACTGCTTGAAGTTCAGGGAAATTGCTGATGTCTTCAAATTTTGCAATTCTTTATCCACAATTTGTTCATCTGCAATTTTGTCATAGTCGATCAAAGAAATTTCTTCAATTCTCGATAAAGTATCTGCAACGATGTTGTCTCGACCTTCTATGTGCTGTATATCAGTTGAAAATTGAGAGATGTATTGCAAATGTCTAAGTTGACGAGGTGATGCTTTTTCTGGCTTTTGTTTAAATGCAAAAATTATGGGTTTATGGTCTGTGAATATTTTAAATGTTCTTCCTTCCAGTAAAAACTTGAAGTGTTTGATGGAGAGGTAAATTCCTAGTAACTCTCTATCGTAAGTACTGTAATGCTTTTGTGCTTCGTTTAGTTTTTTGGAATAAAATGCGATAGGTTTCCATCCGTTATCTTCAAATTGTTGAAGTACCGCTCCAATCGCCGAGTCTGAAGCGTCTGTATATAATGACAGAGGTAGTTCATGATTCGGGAATGATAAGAGTGTTGTATTGACTAAATCATCTTTGCATTGCTGAAATTGTTTCTTAGCTTCATCTGTCCACTGGATTTTCCGTTTATCTTTTTTCCGGGCTCCTTTAAGGTAGTCATGTAGGAGAAATTGGTTTTTTGATGCATTTTTTAAATATCGCCTATAAAAATTAATAAGGCCTAAGAATGTTCTGAGTTCATGAATGGTTGTTGGAAGTTTGTAATTAACAATAGTTTGGACTTTTTCAGGTAAAGGTCGTGATCCTTGAGGAGTAATTAAATAACCTAAGAATTCTATTTCTTGTGTGCCAAAGATGGATTTGGAAACGTTAATGCGGAGTCCATAGGCATTTAATCGTTCAAACACTAGCTTCAAATGGATTCTGTGTTGTTCTTCATTAGCAGATGCTATCAGAATGTCATCTAAATATGGAAAAGCGAAATTTAGACCAGAAAGAACTGTATTTATAAATCTTTGAAACGTTGCTGGTGCATTCTTCAAACCAAAACTCATAACATTAAATTCATACAGTCCAAAAGGAGTGATAATAGCAGTTTTGCATCTGTCTTCTTCGGCAATCGGCACTTGATAGTAGGCTTTAAATAAATCTATTTTGAAATAAATATTAGTACCTTTTAAAATATGATGGAAGTCCTCTATCCTAGGAATAGGATATCTATCAGGAACAGTTCTATAATCTCCGCATGGGCGATGGGTACCATCTTTTTTTAGCACCACATGCAGAGGACTTGCCCTATGAGAACTCGAGGGTCTTATTATGTTATTGTCCAACATGAATTGGAACTCTTGCTTAATTACTGCAAGCTTTCGAGGATCCAACTGTCTTGCTTTAGAATGCACAGGTTGACCATGTGTTATGATATGATGTTGAACATTATGTTTTAAACCTGATAAGAATAAATTTGGTTTGCATAAGTCTGGGTATTGTTTTTGAAGGGTATTAAATTTTGTTGAATGGGTTACTGTAACGATATCACTATTTTCACTGATGCAAGCAACTTCACCAGTTACCTTTAGCTGAGTTACTCCATCAATCAGTTTTTTGCCATGTAAATCAATTATTAATTTAAATTTATTAAGGAAATCAGCTCCTAAAATTCCTTTATTAATTTTGGCCACTATAAATGGAAATTGGAATTCACGCCTAAGTCCCAAATCAAGTGTTAACGTTTTTATACCATATGTTTCGATTTCGGTACCATTCGCAGCATACAACTTGAAATCCGCGGATTGTTTGTCTTGTGCTGATGCAGGTAAAATGCTAACATCGGCACCGCTATCCACTAAGAAACGCACTTTCGATTTTTTATCTCTGATAAATAGGCGAAATTGGCGACATTCTGGAACATTATCGGCAGTAGAGCTTGCCGCCTGCCCTACTGCGCATTGTCGTTTCCCTGATTGGATGACCTCTCAGTTGACCAACTGCACGGCTGAGTACATTTATCCTGATGACATTTGTTACCGAAACGGAAATGATAAAAACAATATTTTCCTTTAGGATTAAATCTTTTCCTAGAAGTACTGCGAGATCGTCTGCGAGATGGAGAGTTGTTCCTAAATCGTGGTCTCGATATGTGATGAACAGTCATTTCGGCAATTCGCTGTTCAAGGGATTGAATTTTCATTAACAGTTCTGTATTCGAGCAATTACCAGCTGTTGATACACCAGAAATCTCTTTAGAATGCGTCATATCTGAAATTTTGTCAGCCATGATCGCCAGCTTGGGTAATTCTTCATCACTAACAAGTATTATATTACTCATAGAATCCGGCAATTTTTCTAACCATAACGTTTTAATTAAATTTTCGGACACATCCGATGTTGCTACAGATTTTAATTTTTGTAATAATTGACTGGGTTTCAAGTTGCCTAAATCGATTCCTGTGAGAAGTTTTTTAATTCTAGTACTTTCGCTTTCTTTAAATAAATCCAGAAGCCTTGTTTTGGATTCCGTATATTTAGTAACGGAATTACTTGTTAGATATCCCAGATGTTCTCAACATATTTCGGTTCTAACTGTGATACTATATAGTTAAATTTCGTTTCTTCAGAAACAATTCCATTTATCTTAAACTGAGCCTCAACTTGAAAAAACCATATTTCTGGGAGATCCAACCAAAATGGAGGAATTTTGACACTTACCTTACACAGTTCGTGTGCAGGATCTTCCACAGTTTTATCGTTTTCAGACATATTCACTTAAAAATCAAAACTCCAAGTCATCAGTTGTTGGCTCTGACTCCAAAGTATAATATAACAATCCTTATAATTATAATTCCGTTTCATGAAAAAAAAACGTTAATCCACTTTTTAAATCGAAAATAATCTTTATTTCGTTTTTAGAAAATTCAGAACAACTCTTTAGAACCATGACAACAACAATCTACTGTTGCCATTCCAAGAAAACAAAAATCGAATAATCTTTTTGTTGCCATTCTCAAAACAACAAAAAATAAATAAAACAATATTAATCAGTATTTAAAGTTTCTGTATAAGTTCAAGCCACAACAAATGATTCTCATAATTCGTATCAGTAAAAATGATTTAAATAGTTAAATTTAATAATTTTTAGGCACATTTTGCTCATTATGGACAGATTCGTTTCTTCCTTTAAAATATCTTTATTGGGATAAAGAACAAATTACTGATTGAAGATTTGATCTCAAAAAGACTACAAAAATTTAATTTCTATATGATTATTTTCTGCCAAAAGATGTTTTGTGATCAAAATTAAAATAGTCTAACGGACAACCTTATTCAGTTGGTTTCTTGAATTAGCACCATAGGTCTAAAACTGGATATTCAAGTAATAGATAATCTTGCAATCGTTTTAAAACGCTCTGTTTATATATATATATACACAGATGTTCATATACTTGATAAAATTAAAGGACAATGACAAAAATAAAGCGTATTGAAAAATGATTAAAGAGTTTGTACGAGATACGAGAGGGTTATTTTCAAAGAATATCATTTTTACTAGCTTAGTAATCTCGGAATGTTAAA
Source organism: Stegodyphus mimosarum (assembly GCA_000611955.2). Taxonomy (NCBI): domain Eukaryota; kingdom Metazoa; phylum Arthropoda; class Arachnida; order Araneae; family Eresidae; genus Stegodyphus; species Stegodyphus mimosarum. The sequence continues at coordinate 305,355 of KK113770.1, forward strand.
TTTAAAATAAAATGTATGGAAATTTAAAAATGATTGGAAAATTATCTCCCCTGTTTTGCTGCAAATCTTTCGTTAATACGAAATGCAGTCACGTCTGACAAAAATGCAAATATGACATCTTGATTTTATAGAATATACAAATCACTTGATCAAATCTTGTGGAACTTTACGCCATTCTTCCGAAAGTGCAACTTTTCGGATCCTCAAACGTCCAGGGACGCATATACACTTCTCGACATTGAAAATGCAACACGAAGAAGAAGTGGTCAGAAATTTATGCAAATTTTAGAGCAGACGCAGGTCACTGAGTTATGCAAATGATGTGAAATGCGCAGCTCTCCGACGCACGTGAAGTAAGATATAAGGGAAGGAACGTGCAGAATGGGCAATATTCGTGTCGTTATTTCTGCCAGAAGAATTATCGAAGAAAGTTGGTTTTTGTCCCGGAGGATACGTGTAATGGGAGAGAATGCCAGGCCGCTGTCGAGGAAGGCGCTTCCAGCAGATAGACGATTTTACGAGGGGTATGGTGATCAGACTGAGAAGGGCGGGTTGGTCTTACGTCAAAGCGCAGCTGATACCCACAAGGATGCGAGCACGGTGCATCGGCTATGGCGAGCATGGTTGGAACAAGGGAATGTGGGAAGAAGGAGGGGTGCAGATGCAGCCAGAGTGACGTCAGCGCGCGTGGATCGACGCATCTGCCGACAAGCTGTGGCGGTCCCGCAAGTCACTTGTGCCGCGATTCTGCAGCATGTGCAAGATATCCTGGATGTTCCCGTGTCGACGAGAACCATTTTCCGTCGATTGGTTGAACGTGGCTTGCACTCACGGCTTCAGTTAAGAAGACTGCCTTTGGCCCCACAGCATAGACGCCAACGTTTAGAATGGTGCAGGACTGGAGCGATGTGGATGACAGAATGGTGAAACGTCGTGTTCTCAGATGAGTCACGCTTCTGTTTATGCAGTGAAAGTCGCCGCATACGTTTGTGGCGTGGACGTGGAGACAGATTTAATTCGGCAGTAAACTGTGGAACGCGCCACCGCGCGACAACGTGGCATAATGGTTTGGGCGTTATTGCCTACAATTCCAGGTCACCTCTAGTTCGTATTCAGGGCACTATGACGGCCCAACGATACTTGGATAATGTACTGCGACCGGTGGCAATCCCCTACCTTCAGGGGCTGCCTAATGCAATTTTTCAGCAGTATAACGCCCGACCACACAGTGCTTGCATCTGCCAATGTGCTCTGCAAGGAATACAGATGCTTTCCTGCCACCGTACTCTACTGACCTGTCCCCAATCGAACATGTGTGGTATGTGATTGGACGCCGTTTGCAGACTCTTCCCCTGCCTCGTTCAGAAGACGAACTGTGGCAAATGGTTGAAAGGGAATAAAGAGCCATCCCTCAGGACATCATCCGCACTCTTATTGACTCCATGCCTAGACGTGTTTCTTCGTGCATGGCTGTCCGCGGTGGTCCTACATCCTACTGAGCCGGGCGATGGACATATGCCTGTCAACCTACGGTGTACATCGGGCGTCCCGTCCTCCGTAAAGTGTCCTACTGAACCAACACCGTTCTCTCTGTGTATTCTGACTATCATTTTGAAATAAAGATCACTTATTGCTGCTTGCTGTCTCTGTCTTTTTTTCCAAATTTCATCACTTTCTGACCACTCCTTCTTGGTGTTGCATTTTCAGTGTCGAGCAGTGTATATCTGCGGCCTTAACCTTCCCATACTTGATCAATCGGGTTCAAATCTGATGAGCAACCTGGTCGATTCATTTGAGGGATACCTTCTGTTTCCAGGTGTTCTGACATCGAAGAGCTCAGTGCAGACAAATATTGTCATCCATTAGTAAAACAACTGGGCTAACAGCATCTTTTATACATCCTTAACTGATGTTCTGAGATATCGCCCACATATCTGCTACCAGTAAAACGAAAAACGTGCCTTCGTGCGGGACCTTTCTAAGGAAAACTTGCTTGTTTACGCATTACATATGGGGAGAAAACACGAAAACACCCATGCAGCCACCTCGTTCGACGGAAATCGAACAATGGACTGAACTACTAGTATTCAACAACTTTATCGCTTGGCCGCTATTGGGCCCACCTTGCTTCGGAGCAGGATATCAACGTCCCCATGCTGGTTGACCTCAGTCGAGAAGAGCATGCCTTGTAGTACAGTGACTTTGCAAAAGATTAGGAAACGCACATTTTGCGTCGCTTTCGCTAGATAGCTAGTTACTTTCATAATTTTATTTTTCCGCTTCATTCTTCCATATTCATCAGCTAAAATTAAGAAGATACGCATAAACTCAAACCCTACTAATTAGAATGTTCTTTTAAAAACAGAAAAAATTTAAAACATTACTTTTACATTCAGGTGATGAACTTCGGATATTTCGTCCTCTGATTCGGATCTGTGCTTCGGATCTTTTGTGCTCATGTTTAAAGTTGCCAGATTTCAAAATAATTAATGATGCTTTCTAATAATTTATTTAATGCTTCTGACTCAATAGCATGGCATGACGCATTCTGTTTAATACCATATTATTACGAATTTTGTATTTAGTTAGACATTTTTAGTAGAATTATGATTAAAATTGTTTTATTTCCTAGTGCAGGGGTCGCCAAACTTTTTTGATCATCGCCCCCTATGTAATTTTTCGAAATCTCCATAGACCCCCACAAAGGTAATTTTCAGGTAATTAAAATAAAACTATATATTAGTCTAAATATTTAATAAATCAGAAACAGTAAGTAAAGTAGCTACAGATTTTTTACTTCTTAATGAGATGAGTGTGCCTGGTGTTTCTTGGCAAGGTTCGCTATATTGGGTTCGAAATTAGTCAATCTTAACCGTAAATCCCCTCGAAGCTCCACATTTAATTTATTTCTGTTTTTAGTTAAAATTGAATTAACGTGACTGAAACCGGCTTCAACCATATACGAACTTGGAAACGCCAGCATAAATGGCTGAACCATTTCGTAAAGTTTCACATATTTTTGCTTTATATTTATATTAGTCCAAAATTTATGTATTGTCAAACTTTTAATAAGCGTTTTTGCTTCAAGATCGGACAATAGTTCAGCAAGCTCATCTTGTATGTTGATGTCGACGTTATCAATTTGCGCCGAAAATGGCGCAATAATCCAATCAGGGATGTCGATGTTTTCCAAATCAACAAAGCGCAGTTTAAAATTGTCGCTTAATTTTTGAAGATGATTTGTACATATTTCCAAGTCTTCCTCTTTTATTTTTAATTGTTGCAGATTTGAAAAATACTTATAATCCTTACGTAGCAATGAAGATCTAAATAAATTTAATTTTACTTGGAAGCCTAACAGTACTGTCCGAGCTTGGATAATTGTTACATCTTTTCCTTGCAGTTTTGTTTGAACGTCATTAAATTTTCCAAAGAAGTCTGCTAAATAAAAAATATGGTTCTTATTGTTTTCATTGCATTGAGTTCATTGCTTAGAACAGGATTTATTTCGTTCAGAAATTCTGTCGTCACAATATACATACGAAAACCGAAAAGGAAAAAAGGGGCAGATTGTTTTCTGATTCATTATTTTCTATAAAGAATATAATATTAAGTCAATTATAAAAATATTTTAAATTTTTACGTACGCAGTTAGATATGTGTGATTTGCGTATTAAGAACTGTTTTTCCTTCGAGTCCCAATAGACCCCCATTCGACCCCTTGGGTCAGATAGACCCCTACTGTTGTTAAATAGACCCCTAGGGGTCTATATAGACCACTTTGGCGACCCCTGTCCTAGTGCAATACAGCGCGTGAAATATTTTAAGAGAAAGCTACGCCGGAAACATTGAAAATACAAGAGCATGTGCATTTAACATTGAAGGAAAGTTTATCTCGGTAATTCATATTTAATTTGAATAAATGTAATTGATTACGTGTTAGCAGTAACCGTAATTATACTCTTTATGCTTTCCAGAAATTGCTAGAACTGTCTCGTGCGGCCGATTTAAAAAGCTATAAAAACCGGAGAGAAAAATCTCAGCTCAGTAGTTGTTTAAGCGAGCTGCTGTTGTTTGCTTAGCTGCTGTAATTTTGTGATCGGATTAGCTTTCTCTGCGCTCTGGATTGCGTTCTATTTAACGTTTTAGTAGTTTAAAATATAGTTACTGTTTATTTTGCGTGATATTGTCATATGTACGAATATCTTTGAGGAATAATCCAGCATTTTGTTATATTTCTTATGATTAGAATAAATTTTACTAACTTTTTATCGGACTTGTGCATTCAATCTATTACGAACCTGTACGCACGCAACAGTTTTGGTATCAGGAGTGGGGTTGAATGCCGATAACAAGATCGATGGATTAGGACCTGATTGCAGTCTTTACTGCATTTAAACAAGAGACGAAAGCTGGCCAAAAACCCGTTAAAGAAGAAAGGAAAGCTGGCCAAGAATCCGTTAAATAAGAAATGAAATCAGGCCACGAAGAGATGAAAGCTGGTCAAGAAAAGATTAAAACAGGTCAAGAAGAAACGAAAAGAGAAATTACATGTATAATAGAAAACAAATTTGACGCTACGGAAAGCAGAATAGACGCGGTTGAAAATAAAGTTTCACAAATAGAAGAAAACGTTTCTTCTGTGAAAGAACAAATAGAAGAGAGAGTTTCGGCCGTAGAACAACAAATCGATTGCAGAGTCTCCTCTGTCAAAGAACGAATAGAAGAGAGAGTTTCTGTTGTGGAACAACGAATCGAAGGAAGAATTCCTACCGTCCAACAACAAATTGATGACAGGGTATCTGCAGTTGCTAAAGAAGTTGATACTTTAAAGAAATTCGTAGAGACGGCAGGGAGCAATTCTGATGTTTTTAAGATTTTACTCTTGCCTGCTCGTACCTCTCTGATCCACGTATGATGGGAAGACCTCCTGGCAAATACATAAGACACAATGTTCTATAGTAGCGGATGCGAATAGATGGGATTCCCAAGCTAAGGCCTGTCGTCTCGCCGCTTCTCTGAGGGCAAATGCTGCGGATATTCTTCAAACTCTTCCAGAAAACCAGAGGCTAGACTTCTAAGTTCTAGCCGGCGCGTTAGAGCTGCGCTTTGGAGAGAAATATTAAAAGACTACAGTAGGCTTCAATCAACAGAAGCCCACGGAAATACTCAACTGTTGTTAAAAGGCTGTCTCACCTCGCCGTTTCGGAGTGCCCGGGAGAAACAAGGGAAATACTGTCCCTACAATATTTCATCGACGGCATCCGGGATCCTGAACTAGAAAAAGCTGGGCAAATGGCGGATGTCAAGGACGTAAAAAGTGCTCTGTTATACGCCATGAAATTCGAGGAAGCCCAGCAAGCAACTCGCAGAGACTGCCAACCAGTCACAGCTGTGCACGTCTTCGAGCCAGTAGATCAAGTGATGGCTCGTTTTGATGATTTATCCAGACAATTCAATGCTTTGATACGGTGTACGAGTGAGAACAAACTGGCTGTAAAGTGTTGGAACTGTGAAGGCCACATACGACTGAATTGCAAAACACCCCAAGGTACGGAAAGTAAAACAGATGATTTTATCAGACAGGTCAGTGCCTTGAGAAGGAAGAGGAGTGAAAAGAAACTAATTGTAAAGTGTTGGAACTGCGGCGTTGAAGGCCACATACGAAGAAGCTGCAGAACAGCCCAGAACACGGAAAATAAGGAAGACGATTTAAACAGGCAATTAAATGCCATGAGACGGAAAAGGAGATAAAAGAAACCAAAGCGCTGGACCTGCGGAGCTGAAGGCTACGTACGAAGGAACTGCAGAACACCCCAGGGCACGGAAAATAAGACCATTACCTAGCAACGACGCAGGAAACAAATTAATGACCATATCGCAGAGCGGAGTTTGAACGATAGTGAAAAACCCCGTTTTAAAGCGCTCCAGATTTCTGCAGTAAGTGGCAACATTAATGGACTATCCATCAATGGAATTCGTTGCAATATGATCATTGACACAGGAGCTAATGTTACCATCATTCGGAAAGATTTAGCTCAACAATTTAAAGATAAACTCATTTGGACGCCATCCTGCTTTACCCTCCAGACTGCGTCTGGTGATAAAATCTACATAGATGGGAAGTTAAACGTGAACATAACGCTTGGAAGTGCCACCTACCATCACACGGCATATGTGACGGATATTACAGATCCTTGCATACTCGGATTCGTCTTTTTAAGGAAATACAATTTTTCTTGGACTTCAAAAGCAACAAACTGCTTTCAGCATCTGAGGACATGACTATCCATTATCAGAAGGGATCCTCACCTGGAAACGCCGACGCCTTGTCTGAAAGACCATTCTCAGAAAGTTGCCGAAATCATACTAGAGTCGAAGGGAGACTACTGGCTATTCTCCATCCCCAGATGCTTATCGGTCGTGATCTTCGTCTGTCTTGTTGTCTCTTGTTTGGTCGGCTTCCAGATGCGCCTTCTTCGCCTGAGGAATACGTTCAAGATCTGCAGGCCCGATTTGAAGTGATGCGCAGTTTTGCACGAGAGCGAGTCATGGTATAATTGGAAGCATACTCGATACATATTCGAGGGGTTCGAACTCCGGTGAGGGCTCTGCACATTTTTCACGTCTGCTGCTTTTAAAGAATCTAATGATTCTACAAACCAACCATCTTCTTTTTAAAGAGGTAAATAGCTAAAACGTCTATAGCTAAAGAGGTAATTCATATTTCTAGCCTCAGTAATGGAAATTGGGTGAGTGATGAGTGAGTGATGTCAATAAAATCAAAATAAAATATTACATTTTCGAATGCAATATGTTCCATAAAAATCACATGCAAATGTGACTATTTCTTACTGCCAGGTCCTCAGCGAATTCAACAGTATTGAACAGCTAAAACTCACCTTTAAGTGTACTATTGAACTTTATGAAATTATTAAACCACATCGAGCTATTGAACTCTTTTATGAAACTGGAACTCTTACAGATCACAGTTACTAGTAAATAAATGTATAAATAAATCTTCATTACTAAACAGAAGGTATTTTCCTCGAGATAATCGAATCTGTATTATTATTTAAAGAAAGTTACAGCTCAATATTGTATGAAACTTGTACAGCTGCTTTTAAATAAGATTTTTAAGCCGAAAGTTTCGCTAAGGTTATATACTTCCTAAGCTCATATTGAAAGCGAAGAATTTTTTAATGCTATCACATTCTCAGTGGATATCTCGCATAACAGGAGAAAGAAAAGCAGTGATTCTTTCAGCACAGTCTGCACTGCTGAAGTAAAATGAGATTTAAACGTATGCAAATACCAACAAAATATGTTGACATTCACTTTTAAATACGAATCTTAAAATATTATCCCCGTCACATCATTTTGATAGTTTAGTAGATGTCTTAGCGATTTATCTAGAGTCAAATCTGTTTTTGTGCAGTAGATAGGGACCACATAAAAGTCGCACAAAAAGAATATTCAGAAATTTCGTAAATACTTATTACAAATAATTTTTTTGCAACATATTAGAAAATTGTTTTTTTTTTTTATGCAGTGGAAAGGGGCCGGTTAAAAAAAGGTGCACTTAGAAAGTATGTCAAAGATTTACGAAATGGTGAGAAAAGCGTTTTCAAACAAAATAAAAAATTATACGTAGAAAATATTTAAAAACATTTCTCATTTTACATACGGAGAAATTTTCGAAATTCACATAATTCACAGCTACTCGTCGCAGTCCAAACCGCCCATTTTCTTGTGATGAGCTACTTCAAAATCGCTTTCATCACTTGAAGATATTGCAATTGATTTATTTTTTGTTAGGACAAAGTACATGATACGTTTTTGCGACGACGGTAGCTTGATCAGCTGCTTTTAACGTTACGCTAGACAGCTTTCCAGCACAAATTTGAAGTGTGATTTTTTATTTGAGCACTTGCTGTAGACGCCTGGTTTATGTAGTTTAAAATCGAAAACTTTTTCCAAACTTCAGTCAGGCTTATTCCATCGTTTTCCAGCTTTTTCGAAATGTAATGAAAGTCAATTTCACATAATGTTTTTTAAAAAAATGCTATTATGCTATGATCCAATGGTTGTACAAGGTTAGTCGTATTGGGTAGTAAAAACACTTCTTGTACATTAGGATATTCTAAACAAGGATGAAAGGGTGCCTTGTCAACAATTAGCAACACTTTAAAGTGAAGATCCATCTGTCATATATTTTTCAACTTCTGGAACGAAGCAATCGTTGAACCATGTTGTAACTCTTGGTAACAAATGAGCATAGAGCCTAAAGGCGAACAGCGCCTTACAGTGTACATATGTACACTTCTAGAAAACATTACAACGCCAACACTGTTGAATTCATATACCGCATAAAAAAAATCGCACAAAAAATCTCATGTAAAAGGACCGCGCAAAAACAGGTTTGACTGCACTTTGTTATGCAGCGTGAACAAAAAGTCGCCCACATAAAACTGTTAAAAAATTGCGGAAATTCCAAAATGGATATTAACAGCTGTAACAAGTTATGTATACCACTTGAAATCTCAATTGAAGTTCATGCTGTTAGCTTTAGAAATCATTAGCTTGGTGCAAGATGGATATTTAAAATTGAGCATTACTTCGCAACGCATTCTTATGGAAAAAGTTGTGAAAGTGTTTAAAGAGACCTTTCCAAACGTTCATGAACTTAATGAGACAAGGAGTTTCTGCTTGTTTATCTGATTTTAAGGATGTGTAGGCACTTATCATAAGAAATGAAGAGGCTGCCCTTCCCCTCTGACTTCTGACGAAATGGACAAAGTCAGGAATAAAATGTTGCAGTCACCAGCAAAGAGTGTAAGAAAGGTGGCATTGCATTCAAATTTTCTACAATTTTTGAAAACTTTATAAGATAATTCTCCCCCCTTCTTTGCATGCCTTCGTGGCATAGTGGTCAGCACGCTCGGCATGAATTCGAGAGGTCCGTGGTTCGGGTCCCGGCGAGGGCATTGCTCATTTTTCATCTCTCCTACTTCGAAATAATCTAATGTCTCTACAACTTTATATGCGCGATTTTTAGACTACCCAATATGTTGCAGAGAAAAGTCCTAAAGATGAGGAACAGCCAGGAGTGTAATTACCCAGAAACCATGGCAATCTGCAAGTTGCGAAATTAACTAAATTAGACCAAAATAAGTTTTACTTTAAACTTTACTAATTAATAACTCAACTACTACCTGCTGATTGCTTTAAACAGACATACTTTAATTATAGTCATCACTTGTATCAGACTATGGTCTCATGTCAGATTAATATAACATGTTATCCCAGAAATAAACGACGAACATTCGCTTCACTTTTTAAAAATTTCATTTACGGTGCATTGATGAAGCTGCTGTACATCAGCAGTTAGATCCCTAGTTTAAACACGAACTTCTGTTACAAGAAAATCGTTTAAACTTCGCATATTAACTTTGCCCGATCGTCTGGCAATCATAAAGACGATTTAAGGCAACAAATTTTCACGAGAAAGTCAAAATCTAAACAGCTTTAACTAATATTTAAGTTCTTCTGCTTCGTAGAGAGTCTACACAGCTAAGGAATCATATACGATTGCTTACCCAAAGGTTACAATGTTTGAATTCTCCCACGTGAAATGCTCTTCTTTCAGTTATCTGCTATCGTTTTAGTTTGCAAGAAAACATATTTAAATTATTTGAAGGAATAACCTAAAAAGAAGTCCCGCTTGACATGAACAATTCAAGACAAAGTTTGATTTCTTTTCTCCTGATTTATTGTGATTTTCGTAAAAATAATTAAAAATTGATACAAGAATATTTCTGATGGAAACATTTAATACATAAAATATTTTTTTATTGTGCCCATTCGGATTTTCTGCCTGAAATGTCCATTATTGCTAAGTTATGCACGACTTTGATAATCCGTTGAGCTTAAAATTAATAATAAACTCCTTTTAAAGTTTATTTCTAATTTCGGGAGAGTGAGAGATATGCATTTGGTTCCCTTATATACAAGCGTGCACAACTTAAGAAACCCATTAACTTTTTAACATGAAATTGTCTTTTTGCGATCGGTACAAAAATCAGTGATTAAAGCTCTTTTTAAATCAGCGATTTAAAAAGATGCAGTATAACTACAAGGAAACATCAAAACGCCTTGGTACACGTGGTAGAATGATTGGCAAGATTGAGAAGGGGCATAGTCTGTAGCCCCAAAAGTTTCGAATTAGTAAAGTTGTTGTTTTACGAGCATGGAAAGCGTTCCAAAGACAATACAGCTGTAAGAAATTTTGGTAGTCGGCCAAGGAAAACAACGTTGACGGATGACCAATATATCGCCGTGCATGCGATCGAAACCAAACAGATCGAAATCAGACAGCGATCGATACCAGACAGTGGGCATCGAAACCAGCCGTCGAAATCAGAGATCGAAGAGATCAAAACCAGAAAGCAGGCAACATTGCTCAATAGTTGAGCATGGCAACCGGACGACTGAGGCCCAAGTTTACTGCAGCCACATAATTTCATCAAAGTGGACTATTAGCCAACCGTACTAACGCTGCGTACTATTGACAGCAGCCTATCAGCGGCACCGTTTACAGCGGTGTAGAAAACACAAAGACTGGAAACGTCTTCAAGGGAGTCACGTCCTCTTCAACGATGATAGTTGTTTCAATCTGACAAACTATTCTCGGCGCCAGTTGATACTGATAGAGGTAAGGACACGCTTTCATCTCACGAAAGAGACCGCGGGGAATGGTCCTAGCGTACTTGTATGCGGAGGCATTATGAAGAACGGATGGTAGGAGCTTCACATTTTCAGCAGAGGTTCACTTACCGAAGATCGTTACTGTGGTGAACGTATCCTCCCGTGTGTCTTTTCTGGGTGCCATTGGTACCGACATTGTTTACATATATGACAAAGCTCGACCACACAGGAGGAGCTCCTGGAAAGTGAAGATATCCACAGAATAAACTGGCCACATGCTCCAATGGTTTAAATCTTATTGAGGATAATACTTTAGGGAGACGCTTGGAGGCACGATCTTACCCTTCGAAGAGCACCAAACAACTCAAACAGATGCTCCTTGAAGAATGGGAACTCTTACCCCCAAAACAGGTAGATAATTTGGTGTTGAGTATCGGCAGACGGTACAACACAGCCATTGCAATTAGAGAAGGTCATATCTCTTACTAAGGCTCTTTGGTTTGTTCTTCTTCCTCTTGGCCAGACAGATTTTTGAACCAACGCCAGCCTGTGAATAAAGCCTTTTTTCTATTCGTTCTATGATGTATGCGTCCTATTTACTTTTTTTTCCTACTATACTTTCCTCTTCCTTTGGTACTACATTGTGCCTTTGTAGTAAGAATTTCATGTCTCCCAGTTGATTTTTGCGGAATTACGGTTCAGATCAGAAAAGCTGCGTAAATTTTGTGCATTACTGTAGTTTGGGTGAAATCGGTGATGCCAATATCATGCGCTTCCCTCATCAGTCAGCTAAGCACTGACCACTATTCAGTTAATGACGCAAAAACAAGTATATCTGTGCGAATCGGATAAAGCCAAAATAGTATGACTCAGAATATATAACCTGAAATATCAAAGTTATATATAAAAATAAAAATTATACATAAAACTCCAGGATGATAATGAATAACTGACTTATTATAACAACACCCAAATGAGAAAGCGCTCTTTATTAAACTTTGGTTTTGTGAAAGATGTATCAATAATTTGTTAAAATAATTAAGTTCCATATGACTTCCATATGACAAAAAATTTTGACTGTGCGTGTATGTGTGCATGAAGGTATTGCAAAGCTTAGCGACAGAAAGACTTAAATCTATGAAATGCGGCACTGCAACATATATGTTTTCCGGGTGGGGAAAAAAAATTCCGTTTATGTACTTCTTAAATTTAATGTAGAATTCACTTTTCAGGGGTTTTCGCACATATTCTCTATTAACGATCTAGGCAATCATCACAGAATTTCTCTTTTCATGCTATGGGATGAAAATAGAAATTGAATAATAAATTCTATATTTTTATTTATCATAAAATAATATCCCGTATAAAGTTTATTTAGAACTTCTGACAGTACGATTTTTTGTCAGTTTTTACAAATCTGATCGGATTTATTTATTATGTCCAACACCTGAAAGAAATCGGAATCTGAAAAGGTCTTGAAATTTTCACAGCTTACAAACAGCAATGAAATGTTGAGCTTCGGGCTGCATTTCGCCGAATCTGTTTAGGCCTATTGAGTCACAGCATATTGTTCTATCAATTCCAGGGCTTGTGGGTTGCGGACGTTTTCTGTAGTAGCCCAAAGGCTTGGACATAATATGAATTAGGATCCTCTACATCGACAGGATAAGAGTCTCAGCGACGGTGGGGATTATACGGAGGAATACAACTGATTGTTAGCTAAGTATTTCACGCATTGTTGTTTCTGTAGACATTTCTAACCTATTTACTAATTACAGTACGTAAACAATTGATTCGGGGTTTTTGACGAATTTCTTAATATATGAGCGCTTTTCCATGTTCAATTGTGTGCTGCGGGAGGTAGTGTTCCTCCACAGATCAGATGTCTTTGTATGATGTGACCTACTAAGTGGATTTCTTTTTTTTATTTTTCCATTGCTGCATTTTTTTTCTTTTGTGGACATTTTCAGTATTTTATATATCTTTCGAAACAGCTTTTTTGTCTGCACGAAGAATGGATAAATTGTTAGTATATCATAAAATTCAGTTTAAGTAAAATTCATACATTTGTGATCAAATATTGAAAAACTTCAATCATGATAATGAATACAATAATAATATACTGCATTTACAACACTATATGCTATCATAACGTAACCCAACGTATGATCTGCATAAGAATATTTTACTTACCTCAGCACAACAGGACATTCTTGTAGGCACTGGCAACAGCTCTAATTCAGGGGTAGACAGCCTATCCACTAACTCCACATCTTCACCTTAAAACATTAATTTTTCATAAATTATTTGAACTTCATTCTTCTAAACTTACTTTATCTTTATACATTTTCAAATAAAGTGTGTTTTCTAAAAATCTGAAGCTAACTTGATTATGCAAAGGGTGCAAAATTATTTTAGAATCTGCAAGCTTCTACTCTATTTTACTTCTAAAATTTCACCTCTTTTTTACGACTATGCCCTTATTACTTTTACTTTTTTTTCTTTCGTAAGCATTCAAATGAAATTTAAAGCTAAATGTACTGAGCACTTATCACGCACACACACAAAAATTCTTACCAGATCTACATTTTCTTCCACATGGAGGCAGAGGTGATTCATTTTCCATCTCTTGCAAAGCATCGATTCTACCATTTCACCATCTTGAAGAAGACTGCAATGTAGTTACTCAACGTAAATTACGAGCCTTAATTAGGTTTCATACTCATCGTAAATGAAACTTATTAAGGCAAACGAAGCGTACTTTTTAAAAGGAATACACATATTCATCTGCAAGTCATAGAACATGTTTTTATACTTCTGTGCGCAGCATTAGTAACTGATTCCATATAAGAAACAAATTTCGTTAATGGGAATCAAAGTATAAATTGAATATTTCAAGAGATCTCTTAAAACTACTCTTTCACC
>KK113770.1:319067-339493 GCA_000611955.2 Stegodyphus mimosarum
AATTTTTTTGTATCAGAACTCAATGACATATTAAGGATTTGTAGAGAATGCTTTAAAGACAGTTGAAAATCAATCCGAGGACAATACATTTCATTTATAATTAATTTCAAACTTATATGAATTACAGAAGCGAAAGTTTGGAACACAGTATTGTTAAAAATTCTCATATTCTTTTCCATTGAAATGATTTGTAGTTACGCCCTTGAGATGAGTGAGCCTTGCATACACATCTTAAAAATCTTTCTTTGTTTAAAAAAAAGTTGACGAAATTGATGACTCTTGAAATTTGTGCTGCAGTTAACGCGCTTGCAGTTGTTCATAAAAATAATACTATACAGTTTTAGAAACATTTTTACTTAGAAACATGTTATTGAATTGTTTTACAATTACCTGTTTCTTTACAGTATGTTTTTGTAATATATTCGATGATAAAAGTTAATTAAATTCCATATTTACAGTTAAAATAAATATAAGGTTTACCGGAAGACTCTGTCCGTTTGGGAAGCGAAAGAGAATAATGCATTTTTCATACATTTAATAATATTTATTGTACAGTATAATTTACGTCGTTACTTCTGACCTCTTGCCATCGTGATGGTAATTTGTAAATACCATTTTGAAAAACGTCTTGTCCTTAGAAGCGAAGAACTTAAGTAGTACCTGTTTGACATCTGCTTCAGTTTTGAATTTTTTCCTATTAAAAAAATTTGTAAGGAGAGAAACAAGTGATAATCGGAGGGTGATAGGTCTGAGGAGTATGGTGGATGCTGCAGAATTTCCCAGCTTTGCGATTTTCTGACGAGTCACTAAAGTAACCTGTGATCTGGAGTTATCATGATGTAGTATAATGTGCTTCCTGTTGAGCATAACTATTCTCCTTTCTTTGACTGCTTTGTCTAAATCATCCATTTGCTGACAGTATCTCTCCAAATTGAGCTTTTGTTAAGTTTCAGAAGCTCATACTGTATTGGTCCTTAGACATCTAACCATATACACAGAATTATTTTATTCAGGCTCGAGCTCGGTTTAAAGGTAGAGGGGGCAGGTTGTCCGGGCTGACAGTATGCACTTTTTCTAAGAGTGTTTTCGTTTATATCACCGGCTATCATCCGGTCCAAGAAGGGTTCGTTTTTGGTCTGAGCAAGCAGAGATGTGCATATGACGGCATGATCATGTAAATATTTCTTACTTAACTCCCGAGGCATGCATCTGGAATATTTATAGACCAATCCTAATTTCTGAATATGGTCCGAAATGGTTTTTTTGAGCAGAGTTAAGCTTTTCCGCAAACTTCACTGTTGCCAAAAAAGGATCTTTATCAAGGTCTTGACAATATCATCATCGATCAAAGATGGCCGCCCAAAGTGTGGCTTATCATTAAGGTCGAAATTACCTGCTTCAAATTTTTCCTATCACCTACTGCACATTCTGTCCGAAACTGCATCTTCACCAAAAACTTTCGCTAAATTTCGACACGTTTCTGTGGCATTTCTTCCTTGTTGGAATCAGTACAAAATACAGAGTCATAAATGAGCTTTACAGGTAGCCATGTTTACACGATTGCGCTGCACTTAATAATGACATGAGGCATGAGTTACAACGATAAAGATAAACAGCCGTATATGCCTCAAATGAACACATGCATGAGTACTGAAACTTGAAATACCATTATTGGACAGAACGTTTCGGTAGGCCTCATATATTTCAATGCAGAAGCTAAAATTTCTTTCTTTAAGTCTTTTGCTGCATTTTTTAAGATTAAAATAACTATAGTTTAAAATTTTATTAAAGTACGCAAGATAAATATAAAGCGCATTTTTAAATATTAAACTCAAGCCATAGACGACAATTTAATCAAACTTTTAATTTCCTTCTAACCGTGTAATTAGGTCCAGCTGAGAAATAACAGAACAGCTGAACGTTTTACCACGTTTCCTTGATTTAACTAATTTGGCAATACTTCACAGACTTTACTGTTCTTTTTGAAATATTACTCTTAACAGAAATCGTACAAAACATGTTATATGGCATACATTTCTATTATAAGTTAAAGCTAGATAGATTACAAAGTCTAATACTATATTTAATTCTGCTCTGACAGAAAAACCATGTTACCTTATATTCTCTAATTCTTTCAGCAGTAAAGTTAAAATAATTACAGAACTTCATACCTATAATATTATAATAATTATGTTCATTAGATTTATAAAACTGGAGAAGGAAGTAAATTCATACGTCAGCTTTAAAGAAAAATCATATCACATTTAAAACATACGTTGTTCAAAATGCTATTTTTGGATATTGTTCGGAGAACAGCCTTGGTTGCGCCAACTTTGCTTCTTTAAGGGTATGGCCGACATTTCATCATGCCAACGAAAGTAAATACTACAGATAATCTAATATTACAGAATAAATACTACAATAATAAATACTACAGTAATAAATACTAATGATAAATACTACAGATAATAAGTAATACTACAGATAATCCCTTATCAAAAAAAAAAGGGAAAAGTATTACAGCTGTCTACCTAGAGGAAGTACGTCATCGAATGACAACCATTGCCTACCATACCACAATAAGCTGTTTCTCTTAATTACTATACTACAATAATAAATACTAATAATAAATACTACAGATAATAAGTAATACTACAGATAATCCCTTAGCAAGGGAAAAGTATTACGGCTGTCTCCCTAGAGGAAGTACGTCATCGAATGACAACCATTGCCTGCTATACCACAATAAGCTGTTTCTCCCTTTTTGGCGTCAAGGCTGTTCTCCGAACAATATCCCTATTTTTTTCCCTTTGCCATGCATTTCCATGCCATAAGTAACTTCGGGTTTAAAACTCAAGTACATTTTAATCATAAATACTGAAATTCGTAATATGCTTTAAGTTCGGAACACTGTTATTCCGTTGTTTCTAAATGTGGACATTAAGAGGTACCTTAATAACGAATGTGTCCAACCTGAACTGCAATACATATTTCACATGGTTAATTCTTCGCATCAAATTATCCTGGAACTGAGTCGAGCTATATCTTCCGTCATTAAAGATCCAAGTGAGCACTTCAGGGATATATAATGGTGAATACTTTTTCCAACAGTATAAGCTGACTTAAGAACTGTGTATTTAAAAATAGTATTAAGACTTACCAAACTGAAATGAAAATTGTCAATACCATTATGATAATTTGATTTTGATGCAGTGAGGAAGAATTGAAAATCTTTAGTATATCTGACAATTTTTAAATTCATCTCATTTTCTATGACACTCTGTATGGCTGTACATCATCATTCATAAGCACGAATCCCTTGTACTACACTAACTATGCAGAGAAGGAAAAATGGCGAAGGGTTTCACTACATAAATAGTGTTTTCAGAATCTAGGTCATCCATTTATCATTACGTTCATCCACTCACAGACCTTAATATGAGTATATATCTTTAATAGGTTATTAACATTCTAATTTAAACTCTGTGTTAGTGGTTTTGAAACAGATGGCAAACTAAAAGGATTCTCATCTGCAAAGAGTGTATTACATTTCAGGTCAGCAGGCTGAGTTCTTACAATTTGTAAAGATCTGGACTTCAGTTTAGCACTTATTAACTTCAATGTCCATTGATCGGAGACCTAATCATCTTCTATTGGGAACAGGCTAAGCATAACGAAAGGAATTCACGTTCCTACTATTTGAAAAATCTGCTTTATTTGGGTGCTAACCTAATGATTGGATGGAAAGGTTTCAGGTTTCCACTCAACGCAGAAATTTGTCAATTGCAAACAAGTATACTGCTGCTGGACCACTGAAGCCAAAAGACAATTTCTCTCGTTATCCTCTTAAATGCTTGTTGATAGCGTCAATTTTCATAAGCTCTGGATAATACGTTGCATGGATAATGAAGACAATAATTCAGTCTCGTAGATGATTGAATGTAGTTTGCTATCATATATATATATCTACACTTATATATAGATGAGTTGTTACCTGATCTGCAATCTTTTTTCTACCGTATTTCACCACTGTCATAATTTTTATTACTATTCCAATAGTGATTTCCTATCAGTGGTCTCGTAGTAATTTCGTTTGTCTTTGAAGGTGAAAAAGGTTATGAGCAACCCGGAAATTATCTCTCTGCGTATCTAAGTTTTAATGTTTTACTTCATTTGCAGTACGAACAGGTAAATCATCCTATCATTTACTTGCCATAATGAATTTATATGCAGTAATGTTTTCCACTCTGATGTTGCAAAAATAATCTCAGTTGCAGCAGGACTCATATACACATATATGTACTCCACGGTTTCTGATACATTTTTAGCCCAGTTGTGCAAAGAAACTTACGTAGCATATTGGTACTGAGTTACCATATAATATTATTCTGTGCAAATCATCGTTGTGTTTCCATATGAATGAATTAATATTCGTATTCTTTCTTTAAAATTCTGTATGCTTCATTATGCTTCTGAAAGCTGCTTACAATTGCTTCGATTTTAAATTAAATATACATAATCCTTATGCTGTTATACATACTTTTTGCGTTACGCCAGTATTTTCTCGCAATATCGTTGTACTATAATTATTTTCTGAAAACTTTGAATTTCGAAACTTTGGATACTTTAACTCCCTGCTACCATTTAACTCATTGCAAATGACTAACTCACTGCTAAAATTTAATTTACTGCAACTGAAATAACAATAAACTGACTTCTGACATGAAACAGACTTCTAATTTAAATACAGACAAAACTAAATTCTAGAAGAACTGGTAAGACAATCATTCAATCAAGTCATAAAAATGCAGTTTAATACGTTAAATAATAATTTCGTAAAACTGTAAAATAATCATTCTTAACGAATGAAAAAAACGTGGTAGTATGTATGTTACGTTAAACAAATTATAGACAAAAATTTTTCTTTTTACCATGGGAGATTGTTTCAGCCGGCAGGAGTTTGCGAACGTCCCACGTAATGCCAACTAAATCGAGCTTCATTTTCAGTAAAAGAAGATAGTAGCATTGTGGAGACTTTAACACTACGCTTAATTGCAAGATTCTGTAAAAAAATTACTCACTTTAGATTTACAGAAGTACAAAATGCTTGTTATATATATCTTATAGCTTTTTATTCAACTCGCCAATTAATACATTGCTTACAAAAAGTGATATTTTTGGAAGATTTTCTATGAAAACATACAAATTGAGTGTATTTTATTCACCAAACTAGAGAAATAAATAACAAGTTCAGTCTGAAACTTTGGTTCTATTAAATTTAATGCAATCACTTATTAATTTTAAGTACTGAATTTCAGTCAGTTCAGAAGCTCTAGATCTAAGTTTTCTCGGTTATTTTAAGCTGTTTTTTGATCATACTCTCAACAGGTTTGTTATCAATTTTTAGTTAGTACGATATGCATTTCAGGGGTTCTGGAATCCCTTATTATCTAACTCCAGGGATTTGAGACTTTCCTATTGCCTAACGATATATTTATTTACAGTGATGCATATCACACATATTTCAGTACATTTTTTATTTCCAGTGGAAATACTGAATCAAAGTTACCTTAAGTTACCAATCATTTTTATAGTTAACTTATAATTTCTTTGTAACTATTTCTGTGATGGATATACGTGTTTCAAACCAATAACACCATTCCATACGAACGGCCTCGTGGATTTTTATATTACAAACGTCCTTAGTGCAACTTTTACAAAAATTTTGAAAGGATACATTATTTTATCTTATCAGGTATATGTCATCCCTTCGCCTTCACGAGTGTTGCCATTGAACTAAATATATTTATAAGTTCATATTGAACAATATATATTTATACTCCCACGTTCTTAGCATGCCTTCGTGGTGAAGGGGCATTTCATTTAGCCTTTGAATGTTGCTGGTTAAACTAGTTAGTTGCAGAGATATTTTTTCCCTAAGACTTAGCATAGATTCTAACCTTCTTTCTCCATTTTTTTTCACGAAGGTATGTTTAGGAGAAACATAAGCACTTTCTCCTAATAAATAGCCTGCTAGCTGTACGCAAATTCTTATATCTATTTCTAAACAGTTTGTAGAGACATTGGGTGGAAGCAGGAGAGATGAAAACTGAGCAACGCCCTTGCCGGGATTCGAACCACGGACCCCTCGAATACGCGTCGAGCGTGCTGACCACTGTACCATGAAGGCATGCGAAGAAAGCCGGAGAAATACCTTATATACATCCCCCTTTTAAATGGCGACTGGGGATTAGGGGACTCAATCGCCAAATCCTGGTGGATAAGAAGCATCATCCACCATCTTTTTTAGTTCGGGGGGAGACCACTGTAGAGACATTAGGTTATTTGGAAGCAGGAGAGATGAAAACTGAGCAATGCTCTCACCGGGATTCGAACCACGGACCTCTCGAGTACGCGTCGAGCGTGCTGACTACTACACCATGAAGGCATGCGAAGAAGGCGGCAGAAAAACTTTATAAGTTTATGATGTATTTTCTTGGACAGGTCTTCTTCATATTTCCATTTATACTTATATCGATATTCCCAGGTTAAGGATTAAAATTTTGAACTGTGTCAGCGAATTTTCTGAGGTATAAACGAGAAAAATCAAATTATATATATTGCAAAGGCTACTCATGTAATTTATAAAATCCCGAATCGATTTATTTATCCATTTTCTAGCATTTATATTGACCGGTACTTAGAATACGTTCCATAAAGGCTCGAATTTTAGTGAATGTTCACTGGTATTCGAATATAGAAATTTAATGGAATAATCCTGTAGAGTCATTAGATAATGCACTCGCCAGGACTCGAACATGGACCTCTCGAATATGCGCCCAGTGTGCTGACCACTACATCACGAAGACACGCTAAAAAGCGGGAGAAGTACCTTATATACTCCCCATTTTAAAAGGCGACTGGAGATTTTATTGGACCAAATTCTGGTGGTGAAGAATCATCGTCCACAACGTTTTTTAGTTCCACTGTAGAGATATTAGGTTATTTCGCAGCAGGAGAGATGAAAAATGAGCAATGCCCTCACCAGGACTCGAACCACGGACCTCCCGAATACGCGCCGAGTGTACTGACTATTACACCACGAAGACATGCTAAGAAGGCGGGACAAATACCTTATAAATTTAGAAAGTATATAGATTAATCACACAGTCATGCAGGATCGACGAATACATTAAAGTAGCCATAAACAGCATAAACTCAATATCCATATATTTTACTACTGCCCACTCAGAATTTCAATATTTCCTCAAATTTCATACACTGCTGGCCACCGTAAATGCAACACCTTTCAGGAAGCATGCAAATAACATGAAATTTACAACATGCATTAGCGGAGGTAAGATATGCAAATGATTAGAATTTCAGCGCAGACGCACATCACGCGCGCCTGTGGCGCCACTTCAAAGCGCTATTTAAGGCTTGGAATATTCGACGATTTCAAGTTCGGCAATTGTGTTTTTCTTGCGATTTTTCCAAAAAAAAAAGATCAATTATGCCTCGTAGCAAACAGCGGTCATCGTTTGATCAAGTATCCGAGTTCGACAGAGGAAGGATAGTGGCCTACCGAGAGTGTGGATTATCTTTCGGGCAAATCGGTAGTCGTGTTGGACGAAACCAAACAACTCTAATGCGGATATGTGACCGTTGGATGCAGGAGGGTACGACAGACCGACGTGTAAGATCGCATCCACCTCAGTGCACCACTTCACGTGATGACAGGAACATTGTGCGCATGGCAGTGACGGATCGCTCAGTCACATCACGAACCATAACACAGCACATTAAGTCTGTAACGCATTATCCAGTGTCTGCGTGTACCATTCGACGCCATTTACAGCAGAGTGGTCTGTCCGCAAGACGTCCATTGCTTCGTCTACCCTTGACGCAGAACCACAAACATCTCCGCCGCCAATGGTGCGATGAAAGAAGGATGTGGAAGGCAGAATGGAATGAAATTGTCTTTACTGACGAGTCACGCTTCTGTCTGGAACACCACGATGGTCGGATTCGAGTGTGAGACACCGTGGAGAGAGGAGGCTGAACAGCTGCATTATGCACCGCCACACTGGTCCTGCACCGGGTATTATGGTATGGGGCGGTATTGGATATCACTCTCGTATTCCTCTAGTACGCATTGCCGGTACTTTAAACAGCTAGCGTTATATCTCCGAGGTGTTGGAGCCAGTTGTCCTTCCTTACCTTCAGAGCTTACCCACAGCCATATTTTAACAGGATAATGCGCTACCACACGTGGCGCGCATTGTCCAAGGGTTCTTCGTCAATCGCCAGATTGAATTGCTTCCCTGGCCAGCTCGCTCTCCTGATCTTTCGCCGATAGAAAACATGTGGTCCATGGTTGCTGAATGATTGACCAAGATTACATCCCAAGCTGCCACACCAGATCAACTTTGGCAACGTGTGGAAGCTGCTTGATCTGCTGTACCCCAAGAACACATCCAAAGTCTCTTTGAATCAATGCCGAGGCGTGTGGCAGCGGTGATCTCCAACAATGGCGGCTACTCTGGCTACTGATTCCGGAAAGAACCACGCTTCACAGACGTCTATACATTTAATCATTTGATACTTGGTCAACATGTTATCTACTAAATAAATTTTGTTGCGATATCTTATGTCTTTCTTGGTGCTGCAATTTGGTAGGCCCCCAGCAGTGTATATTCTGTCTTTCTTTAACATTCTGCTACATTATTTTGTGGTAGATTTTAAACGACATTAATAAATTTCGGATATATGTAGTTAATATTTGGACGTAAAATATATTTTTACAAATGTGGAAACTATACAAATGCGGGAGGAGCTTGAAGGACTAAAAATGTCATTGCATCATTGTAATAGAAATTACAGCGATGTCAAAAATTTTCAACGAACAAAATACCCTAAAAGTAAATAATAAATATATACTAAGTCATCGCATTGCAGCAATATATCATGAATGTGAGATTCATATTCTAGAACATTTACAGAAATATGTTTTTTCTTTTCAAATAAATTTTATGGTAAGTCGGTGTATGAAATAGAAGGTAAAAGTGCGGTATCTATGTGTGGATTTGCTTCCTTAATTACCAATTAAATTAACGTTAAATTCTTCCTTGCCTATGTTCATTCGTTCTTACCTTGTAAACTTATTTCACTGGAACGAAATTTTGCTCATAATTAAACGCATCTCAAGCAGCATTAAAAAACTTTTAAGAAGTAATTTACCTTAACGGCCAATTAGAATTATTTAGCACTCTTCCATCCGTAGAAACAGCAAGTTAGTTATTATTTATTCTTCATCCTACAGATGAGAAATTTTACAGGGAAATAGAATTAAATGTGATCATTATTAAGCAGCAGCTAGAAGAATGATTTGAGTTGACTTGTGCAAAATTGACAATTGGTTACTTTATCCTTTTGCATACCCGAAATCTAACAACTAAGTATTATAATACATGTGTAGATGATCGTAATTTCAAAAAAACATTCTGCATATTTGTCTCCTTATATTTTCTGAAATTATGTTTATACTAAACTAAAATAACTGTTAATAATCTGTAGAGTTTTTTAATGCAAGAAACTGAAGAAATCCGCAGTTTCCTCTCCGGGATTCAAACATCTGACCTTCCGATTACGCCTCGGATGTGCTTCCATTTACGTCATGGAGACACGTGAAAAGGAGGGAGAAAATGACTTTTTAAGTAATAAATAAGTCTTCGCATCGAAAGAATACTCGAAAGAATAGCATCGAATGAAATCTGTATTTGTCTTAACTGAGGTCTTAGCTGCAGAAGCCAATACATCCAAGGAATATTTTTTTTCTCTTCTCTCGCATCTGAGTCCTTAGCATATATTTCTCGTGAATCATAATCGCCATTCCATGGTTTTTCAATTCTTGTGTTTCCCATTCCTTTTGAAATTAACAATCTCCCAATCGTTTTGTTTATAAGTATTCCTCACACTAAAATTTAATAATCACTTCTAAAGGGAGGTCTATAACCACGTACGGATGATATAAGAATTTTCTGCAGGAATGACAATATTATGATTGCCATCTATTTGCTTCTGCGTTGACTTTGTACAACCATTATGCTATTTTGAAGCAAGAAATGTCAAGAATACGCAGTGCCCTTGCCGGGACCCTGTACTTCTCGAAATGCTTAGAATGTGCTACCGTTACACCACAAAGGCATGCTGGATCGAGGGAGAAAATACCTTACACACTCCCCCTATCATAAGGCGACTGGGAATGAGGGGACCCAATTGCAATATCCTGGATGTGACGAATTATTGTCCACCTTCTTTTAGTTCGGGCGCACAGTTTGTAGACTTATTAGGTTATTTTAAAGCTGGAGACGTGAAAAATGTGCAATTCTCTCGTCGGGACTCGAACCTTGACCTCTCGAATACTCGTCGAGAATGCTTTCAATTACACCACGAAGGCACGCAGCAAAAGGAGGGAGACAATACCTTATAACTTTCACTGGAAAATCTCACAAATAGTCTTTCGAAGCATGATCTTCTCTTTTATGCTACAGATATTTCATGGATAGCATAGCATGTAGTACCTCTAGATCTGATCCTACGTTTCCTTCTACGATGATACTGCTTTCTACTTCAATCTGAGAGAAAATTTTAGTGTATTCATCAACTTTTGAAGCTGAGCGTCACGTCAAAACTTTTTCCAACAGTTTTATTATTATACAAAATAGGGGAAAACATATACATATACATGTTTGTTATTTTTATCAGACAAGTGAATGCAATATTTAGGATTTACTATATGCAAAAAATGTTAAGATAACATCCAAAATATTATAGAGAATAAATTAGGGAATATATAATACACCTGAAAATAAAGTGTATCTTTACAAATAGGAAACAGTCTTATTTAGTTTTACAAATTCTATATTTAGAGAATCCATTTAATGCGTTACTTATCACGCATGTGTTATTAGAAAACGTCACTTCATTCGCTGTGTGTTTGGCTACCATTACGTTCCTATTCCATTACTTATGATAAAATAATAAAAACACAACATGTGCACAACCTGGGATTTGAAGAAAAAAAATAAGGAAATCAGTAAGAAGTACTTCATCCTACTCTCAAAATAACGTTGCTGTATCTAGACAGCACTAAGTTTTAGCAAGATGTAAGCAGCATCTGGAAATGTTATCATTTGATTCAGACTTGTAAAAAACTAGTACCGCATGCGCAGAAGCTTAAGTAAGTTTAAAACCTCAATGAAGGACCGAAGTTCTGATTCGAACCACGGAACTCTAAAATTGGCAGAATATTAACTTTCTTGGACATTTTTCATTTCTGTGATAATACCCTTAAAGAGAGAGAGTCATCGTTCTACCTTCTGATATCAAGATCTCGAAAATAATGGTTTCTCAGTTATTAGAATAATTTTTGAAAGCATTTAATTTCAGTTTGAGTTTTCTCAGTTTAGGGCAAAGTAGAGTTAGTTTCTCAATTTAAGGTACGGTTAGCATCTTCATTTGGTACAAATTATATACCTATCATCTTTAACGGATTTGAACTTAAATTAAGAAAAATAATTTGAAATATAAATACTTGTGGACTATCATATTTCGAGCTCGTTGGAATGAGCAAATCCGTTGGAATTACCGAAAGTATTCCGGAAAAATTTTAAAATGGGAAAAAAACAGAAAATTATAAAAAATTGAGAAAATGTAAGTAAAGGAAGAAAAAGAAAAGTAACTTAAAAATTTAATTGCGTAGTTTTCTTACTCACATTGCATTTGTAAGAACTCTCTAAAAGTCTTCCAGTTTCTAAATGTGCTCCTTAAAACTGTACTTCTCATTCAACCCTCATTCAACAAACATGTATTTCAAATTTGGAAAATTTTATCTGGAAATGTTTTGATAAACTGAGAACTTTCATGTAATTTGACTCAATGAAACAATACCTTCAAATTGCAGTATCTTTCCCGATACAGGGCAGATCCCACCAGTGGCCGAGTAGTTAAGACCACTAAATACTGGTAGTTGAGTCCGGGGTTCGAATCCCGATGAACGGGCTGGCTGCACGGGCGTTTTCGTGGTTTTCCTCATGTGTAAGGTGTATACGAGCCAGTTCCCTTAGAAAGTCCTCCACAAAGGCATCCCTCCCCTTATTCAGATAGCCCTTGTGTGTTTTGCCATAATTAAATAAACCAAAACTAAAACAAACTTATGTCTGCTGCCTTACCACTCGTGCAAAGTCTACCATAAAAGCTGACTAACCTTTTAGGTCTAATTTTGGGGATAAGTGTATAAAACAGGTATGCTTCATATCTGCATTAAATACATCCCTTTGCAAATAACCAGAATAAATTATGATAGCTTTTTACACAATGTAATCTTAACATTGCTGTCTACATTAGCATTTTTAACGCCCTCAGTTTTATACACACTATTATGCCAGTGCATGGCACGTATTGATCATCCGTTATCATTTAATATCCGTTACCTACTAACGGATTCGAGGTGCCATTACATTCAGGCTAACTAATTTAAATTGCTACTAGTTTGCACATTCTATGCTACTAACTCATTAATTACAGGTCATGCCACCAGCTGATAGCTATGGGTCTTATATTCTGATTACGTGATTAACTTTCTTATTAATCAACCTCAATTATTTAAAGTATAAAAAAATTATAACTTTAATATAATAATGATGATAACTATAATCTTCTTTTGAAGTAAGCACATTAATATACCTTACAAGGTTACTACGAGCAAATTTATTCGCAATTTCACAAATGTTCCTCATGGGTAGGGCTTTTAGCCCAAGTATCTGTGTGCTTAGACACCGTTCCACTAGGAGTGCCGTTATCCAATATGTTGCAATTTTTTAAATATCACAAAGAAATTACTGTTACTTTCCCAATTAATTATAAATTAAAAATGGTAAACGCTTTAGAGGAAGATGAATACTGAATTGATAATATCACACGGGAAACTTTGAAATTAAAATAGTCTGAAAAATGTTGCACTTTAAAAATCCTTCAGTAAAATTTGCCAAGTTTGGAGACTAATCGTCCGATTTTGGCTCTTGACCAAGTTAGCCGCTTTAACAACATGGAAGAACACTTTATTTTCGATCTTGACATCTCTTAAATTTAATTTATCCTTAAACGATTTCAAAAATTTATATACATATATACAGGACAGAACGAGAAAGCGATTAAGGGAAGTAAAGTATGTTAATATTATTTATCGAATGAAGATTGATTTTTAAACTGATGCAGATGTTGCATCCTTTTTAAAGTGATAAAATTTCGGGGGTGTTTACGTATTACCTCGCCAGCCGGCCACTCAGCGTTATTTCGTACCATTTATGGATGACTATGTCCTTTAGAATTCCGCAGCAACGATGGGCGACAGGCCACCGCTGCCAAAATTTCCGTCAATAGACGAAGGGATAATACGTACGTACCCTTTCGAGTTTAGTGCAAAGGTCATGGTATGCTCTCAAGTTGGAAGGAGCTTTCCAATACCCTAATAGAAAGTTTTTACATTTAGTCTGTTTACGAAACATTTTGCCTACCTTTGAAAAATTCTTTTGCAATCAATTCATGATATACAGCTCCTAAGTTTAAATAGTAAATGATGAAATATGCACTAAAACCCATATAATGAAAAAGTGAGGAAAAATATAAAAATAAGTGAATTTTACAGGATGCCCGTAATAATCTTTGAAGCAACTTTAAGTTCAAAAAGAGATGAAATTAAAACAATATATTTCATTTTTAATGCAGATTTAAGAAATGCCAACGACATCAAAATGAGTCATTTTTAATAAAAAGGCTAGAAAAAAGACTCCATTTATTATTTAAAGAAGTAACAATTACCTTATGCATAGCTGATACAAGTAAGGCACTTGTATACGTATTATCCCTTCGTCCATGTGAACAACTGGAAGGGGCGCCATATGAGTTATGGAAAGTTAAAAATGCATTACGAAATATAAATTTAAGACTCATAATTTCACTCTTTGACATTCAAAAGAAATACCATTTTAAAACACCATATTTAGGTAAGCACAGCTTTACCAACATGATTTCTGCAATTTAAAAGTATTATATTCTTTCATTTAAGGCTGCTTGACGTACTTCATTTTACTTCTTTCATTCTCTCTACTAAATAGCCAACTGGCCATGTAGTCAATTGGCTGTCTGATATCCATTGATCATGTAGCCATCTTCTCAATCAGGATGATACTTGTCAGTATATGTTTCGACACAGCATAGCATCAGCATAATAAGCTGCAAAACTATTTAAATATGAATTTTCGGATTTACTTTATTTATTTCTCTTCGTCAATGGGATATTTTAACATACATTTTCGAATGGTTTCTATTAATTACTAGAAAAGGTAAAGAACTTTGTATTTTAAATACTCCAGCTGAATTAAAAAAAGAACTAGAGATATGAAATTGCTCACAAAAGTACTTCGGCTTCACCGTAATGCCCTCATTGTTTTCCAGCATTAAAATTTATTGCTGGAGCTAATGTAGTGAAGTTGATTTGCATTTGTAGTAATGAGCTGCATAAACTAAAGTTGCCTAGGAAACAGCCTGTTGCCGACATCAGTAATTCTCTACCGTCTCCTTTTAATCTGAGTTGTTGCTCTTAATGTTCTTACTTCGCCAAAACAAACTTTTTAGAATCCACTAACTCAATGTGGATAACGTGGCGCCAAATTAGTCAAAGTTTGATTGAACAGACCTAATGGAGGAAAATCCTTTAGCATAAAGTATTAGGATATAAGCCAGGAATTCCTAGAAATGAAATGCATTGTATTATCAGTTTCTTTCTGAATATGTTTGTGTAAAATTTAAGTTGCTCGTGTTTTCATTACAAAATTCGTTGTTGAACGAAACTTATAAACTAAGTTTATGGTCCTGCTGTACACATACTTATTTTTCCTCAGAACTGCTCATATAGTTTCATTTGCTTTTATTTTTGGAATAGCAATAATTGTTATTGACCAGCGATTCTCAACCGGTGGTACGAGTACCACTGGTGGTACACAAGAGAAAATTAGGTGGTACGCAAAATATTTTTAACTACTCAATTAAAAAATCCCGTGAAGAAAAAGAACAATTGATACACATTTCCCTATCATCGAACTCTAACTGAAGATTTCAAACAGCACACTTGTTAACTTTGGGCTGAACCGGAAAAAAAAAGAATTTAAAGGCATTTCATATAAAGCTATAAAAGTTTTATTGCCTTTTCGCACAACTTATTTGTGCGAACAAGGATTTTCTTCCATGCTATATTTGAAAAATAAATACAGAACAAAATTAAAAGTGGATCCTAACTTACAGTTAAAACAAAGTGAAATAAGACCAGACAGACATAAAGAAATTGATCTCTCTTAAACACGCTCAAATTTCGCACTAAATTTTTGAATTAAATTTTTATAACTTAAATTTTGATAGTAAAAATTGTAATCAATTTTTAATCTAATACTTTTTATGTGTGCACATTTAATACAAATAGCCAATAGGGTGTGCAAATAGTAATATATATTTTTTAATAGGGTGTGCAAATAGTAATATATATTTTTTTAATATTTCTATTGAGAAACTGTAAAATAATCATTGTAAAATGTAGAGGTGGTACTCAAGTTTTTCAATTTTTTGTTTAGACTTTACTCGTTAGTCAAAAGGTTGAAAACCGCTGCTCTTAGGCGCATTAAACGAATTGACGCTTTAGTTTCATTCTCTGTTAAGACTGGTAAAACTTTTTTTTAATTGCTCTATTATTTACTTTAAAAGAATAAAATGAATTGTTTAGTATCAAAAGAATAAAAAAAATTAAATTTTAAAATTTTGAATATTGTTTGGGAAAAATTAGGACTAACCGTTCTGGCTAATTCTAAAATAACCTACATTAAGACTTCAAAAAACATAGATGTTAGCTAATGCCGATAATACGGAAAAATATATTCTTAATATCAGTAATAGCGGTGGTTAATAAATATTTTATTAAAGTAAATATTGTAAGGTTTCCCTTATTTTGAAAAACAAATTTATTTTAAGTTTGATACCTTTCCTGAACCTCTCAACTTCCCCTAGTATTTTCTCGCCAGGATGTAAATTTAAAGTGAAGTAAAGTGAAGTGAATCACTGAGTTTATTTTCAGCGTGTTTTCGCTAGCCAGCTCACGTTTCATCGCTATCTCGCTGTTACGCCTCTTGGCCATTTCGGATTATCATCACGCCTGTTAGGTTTTTGTATTCATTTACGCCTGTGCGAGAATTCGTCAGGTTCATTGTGGGATCTAGTTTAGTATTATGTGGAATAACAGAGAAAGATCTTACAATATAATAAAAATAAAAATTTTTTTTGTAATAACATTTTAATTTAAATAGAAATTAAGTTTACAAAAATATTCGATAATATACTGTAAGAATTATGGTTTTTAGAAAACAATTTTAACTAAAGATTTATTTAGACTTATTGAATGAACCCCCTGAACATCTGACATTTCGAACCAGGCTCAAGAAAACTGAGGGGCTCCATGGGTGCTTTTGTATACTTTCGCATGTGTGACACGGATACGGTGAGTTTCCGTGAGAAAGACCGTCTCAAAGATATTCTCACATTTAAGCAGATAGCCATCGCCTACTTTTGTTTAATTATTCAACCAAGAAAACTGAAAACTTTAGTTATTAATTATATAAAATTATTTAATATTTGAAGTGAGATAGAAAGATCAATATTGTGTATTGTCTTAGTTTTATTAGCTGGATATAAGGATTATTAAAGGATAGGTCATTCTAGACTGAAAATAATATATTTTTTAGCAAATCAATCAAAAACTTTTACATATGTTACCTGCAGAGGCAAGAAACAGAAAAACTAAATGAAGTCTTGTAATCAAAAACCGTAACTCTGTATAAAGCTGCAATGTTAACAGAATGATTAGCCTGGATTTGAAGCCTGGTGAAAGGGTTTAGCTGAGTGTTTTCCCGTTGCCGTAACATAAATACGTGTTAGTTCTTCTCAGAAGGTCGCGTATGTCGTAATCGCGACTGGTTCCGTGTTCCGAGTCCCCTAACACAGTTTTGTTAATTAATGTAAATATTAGTAATAGAACCTATGCATTAAGCTCAGGGTCCCGCTAAAGTTCAGCTGATGTAAGCCTTCGCCTTTCAGGTCATAAACACGCTGCTACGTATGTACAAATAAATGAAATGATAGGTATTTTAAATTCACAAAATTAAAATACGAAACGTTATAACAAGAGATAACTTTTGATTTTCATTTTCTGGCTAATGAAAAATTAATATCATTAGATTCAGGTTAACAAAAAGAAACAAAATTTAACACAAAAATATCCAAATATATAAATGCCGCAAAAAGTTTTATCCGAAAGTTAGAAGCCAGTTATTTCAGAATTTTATTAAAGTTGTTTCAGGTTTAAATCTTTTAAAGATAGCTCACAAATTTAGATAAATCGCCTCGTAATGCCTAAGTTGCGTTAAGAAATTAATATTGACTATTACTGTTGCTAGTAGTGAGTAAAACTTCACCATCCTTAAAAAACATAATGAGAAGTTACTTAAATCTTCCCTTGGCCAAGAGAAACCCCTTTAAGTAAGGCTATTCTTTCTTTAGAACATAATTAAGTAATCGAGTAGGTTTTAGGGAAGACATCATTCACGACTTTACTTGTTTATATGCGAAAAAATAAATAAATAATGGAAATAAAAAGTAAAAAAAAGTCTCAGATTTGATGCAGTATATTTTATATTAATTGCCATTACTATTTATACCGTATCAGAGTTATTTGCAATTTATCAAAAAGATACTTTTTAACACTTTTCATTTAAAAAATATAAATCGCTACGTGTTAGTTAGAATTTGGGCCCTGCACATCTACCTGGTGAACATAAATTTGGGGAAAAAATCAGAAACAGTTTGAGAATTGATTTTCTCATTCCATGTATCAAAAGTACGGCTAGAGTGCAAAAAGAAAGAGTAATTGGGCAAACTGCAAAGGACAATCAGCCTTGAATGATTGGGAATTTTCAAAGACTCTACAATATTTTACGTAGCCAGCGACACCAAATCTAGCCTTAGAATAAAACTCCCGCTTAAAATGAAGGTTCCACCTCTAACAGTCAGCAGCAACGCTCTTCATCGTATAGACTTCAGAAGCTGAAGACACAAAGAGTATAACTTCTCACTGCATGTCACCACGTTCACTGTCTTACATGGACCACAAAACACCGTGACTGTACCATCGACGATTCGAAGCGATTAGCTTGGAGTGATGTTTCTCGATTCTGACTGCGTCACTGCGACGGTAGGCTAAGAATATGACGCTAACCCTATGAAGACATGGATCCAGCCTGCCAGATTGGAACTGTATATGCCAGGTTGAAATCATAGTGGATCAATAATGGTCTGAGAAAATTTCCTTTCAGTAATATTTTGGACCTTTGATACTTGTACTAAGCACCAGAGCCGAGCCGTGATATTTTTCACCTGAGGCAAAAATGTAAATTCGTCTTCCTATATAAAGTCAAATTAATTATATCTTTACACTTTTATATTAACCAAATACAATCATTTTTAATGACTCTTAGGAAATTTTACTCGTAGTTTTATGTGTTCAGAAAAATGATGTTATTCAAGATTTATATTTTTCTAAGTAAAAATAAGTTTATAAACAGCAAATAACACTGTGTGAGAAAGTAAATTTCTCCCTCCATGCAGTTCATCTTCATCGTAACTTTAATCGAAATTGGAGAACTACCGCGTGTGTAAATACTGAAAAAACTGGTTTTCCCTCCCTTTCTGCTGACGACGGTTCAAGCGAGTGTGTGGGGCCTCGGCCTTACACATATTGCCCTCCTTTGATAATGTCGTTTTGGTTGGATGAAAAAGAAGGAGCGGAGATAGCCTAAAAAATTGCACGAAGTAGCTGAAAATGTTTGGGCGAAAGGTAATCTGTCTTGATGCCGTGCTAAAATTTAAACCATTCTCGAGCAAATTATTAATATGTGTTTCAACTCTAGAAAGTGCCTATATTTAGCCATCAATCATCGCCTCGCCGAAATTACCATGTGCTGAACGAAAAATATGTGTGAAAGAAATAGCTGTATGCATGAAAAACTCCATCTCCAATTTGTTTAGTATACTTGAAAGTAGTTACAGTGCAATTTGTTTAGTATACTTGAAAGTAGTTGTGTTCTTTTTCAATGTAAGGCGCCGCGATACCGTTCCATGTTTAGCTTCTCACGTTTTGTGTGCTAAGTAAATGTATTATGCTATTTTTGTATACTATGTGATCTATGTTATATATATATTTAATCAAAAGAAGGTTTTTGATAAAATAAACGTGAGATTAAAAGAAAAGTTGTCTCCGCAAGTCTCATGTATGTGGGTTATTGGGTAAGTGGAACATTTTATTATTCTTGATATTAAATTACAACGCAATGTACAAAACGTAATTTTAGGCCAGCAAGTATTGGGCATATATAACATTTGTTTCTGATACTTGTAGCATCTAATTTATTTAGGGAGTCACATTTCAACACAACACGCTGAAAGAGCATAAATAGTCATGTAATTAATCTAAAACGCATTGCACTAAATGTGTTAAAGCATCTTTTTTTTAAATTTAATTCAAAGTTCTTGCCTTTTTGTACTACATTCAAAGTCACCCCCCCGATGCATAAAAGGATGACTAGTTCCATTTTTATATTCTGGATAATTCATTATTGGATAACTGCTACGCGGCAGAAATACAATAGAAATGTTTTCCTCGTTCAAGTCTTCAGACCGTAGCCCACTACATACTTTTTTTCTCATAGATCTAAATTTCAGATTTAAGTTTAAATCTTCAATAAAGCGGTTATTTTGATATTGTCGGTTAACTGGATGTCGATTACGAGGGATTTTACTGTGCTGATTTTTCTGTTCTGATACACAGTCTCGCGCGCTGGAGATAAACATGTTTTCTTTTTTCGTACAGTGTTGCCATTGCTCGCTTTGAAATCGTTGAGTTTGTTAATAGAAAATTCCTTAAAGTTCTACAAAATGTGAAATAGATAATAAAACAAGCCCCAAATTCCAAATTACGGCTTCCAAATGCCCATATTCCGATGGACGATTACGATGTTCAAAATCTAATGGCATTAGGTACCGTTGTTTTATCACAATGTGAGACACATGCCTACATTTATGCAGATTCTTCATTATTTAATTTGTTTAAATACACTCTTAGACAAAAAAAAAAAAAAAAGACGCACCACGACGCACCGGGAAGATATAAAGCAAATTGGACACAAATTGATATGCATACAGGTTTTGACGGAAAATGCAAAATTTTACATTTTGGCTGCCAATGAATGAACGGTTGTCGCTATAGCAGC
>KK113773.1:23950-46904 GCA_000611955.2 Stegodyphus mimosarum
CGCACCGATCATGCTTCCCTAACTTGGCTATTGAATTTCAAAAATCCTGAAGGACAGATAGCCAGATGGATTCAAAGACTCCAGGAATATGACTTTGAAATAAAACATCGTAAAGGCTCCTCCCATGGAAATGCGGATGCTTTATCTAGGAAGCCTTGTCCTGCGCATTGCGGATATTGTTCAAGAGCAGAAGCTAAGTATGGTTTGGCGAATCCTAGCGTTCGACAAGTGACATCTTCAGCAGCATCGGAGCCAGATCCGTGGAGTCATGAAAAAGTTAGAGAAGACCAGTTGGCGGATCCTAACATTAAGCCAATAATAGAGCTGAAGGAATCATCGGCTACGAAACCCAAGTGGCAGGACGTTTCCATCTTCAGTCCGATGACTAAAAGGTACTGGGCTCTCTGGGACTCACTTCACCTTCGAAATGGAGTCTTATATCGACTGTGGGAAAGCGACGATGGAACTAATAAAAGATGGCAGCTGCTGCTTCCTCAAAACCGAATACCTGATGTCCTGAAAGAAATACACAGCAGCCCAACAGGAGGGCATTTCGGCTATATGAAGACATTAAACAAAGTTCGAGAGCGCTTCTTTTGGAGTTCCGCAAGAAACGACGTTGAGAAATGGTGCCGGTCTTGCGATGCCTGCGCAGCCAAGAAAGGACCGAAGGAACGCTGTCGCGGAAGACTGCAGCGATACAACGTTGGAGCGCCTTTCGAGCGAATTGCCCTTGATATACTGGGACCTCTGCCATGGACTAAAGATGGCAACAGATACATTCTAGTTGTCATGGATTATTTTACGAAGTGGCCTGAAGCATATCCAATTCCAGACCAAGAGGCTGTCACTACGGCTGAAGTCCTGTTGCAGAATTGGGTATCTAGATTTGGAACTCCCCTCCAGATTCATACCGACCAAGGCAGGAACTTCACTTCGGCTGTGTTCAAAGGACTGTGCGACTTATTGGAAATAAAGAAAACACAGACCACCCCGTTACATCCGCAGTCTGACGGCATGGTGGAGAGATTTAACCGCACAATCTTGAACCACCTATCGCTTATGGTTTCCAAGAACCAAGAAGACTGGGATCGTAAGCTGCCCCTGTTCCTGCTTGCTTACCGTAGTGCCGTCCACGAGAGTACCGGCTATTCCCCTTCTCAAATGCTCTTCGGTCGTGATCTCCGTCTTCCGAGTGACCTGCTTTTCGGCCGTCCTCCGGATCTACAGTCCTCTCCTGAGGAGTACGTTCAAGATCTCCAAGCCCGGTTGGAAACGATGCACAGGTTTGCTCGAGAGCGAATTAACATCTCGACGGACAGGATGAAGAAGAGGTACGACGCAAGAGCGACCGAACATAAGTTCCAGGAAAACGACAAGGTTTGGCTGTGGAATCCGAGCCGTCGTAAGGGCATTTCTCCCAAACTGCAATCGCATTGGGAAGGTCCCTACACAGTCCTCAACAGACTGAATGACGTCGTAATACGGATCCGTAAGTCTCCCAATTCCAAACCTAAGATTGTACATTATGATAGGTTAGCTCCATACTATGGCCATAGTAATTAGTGATAGTTATTTTTGTTATGGGTACCCCGTATTTCGTAATGTTTTTATGTTTAATTGTATGATTTATGCATAGTTGCTTGTACATAGATCTTTGTAATTAGTGTAAATGTTTTTGTTATTTGTAAATACTGTAAATATTTGCAAATTTTGTTATTATTGTAATTTATTTATTTGTTTTGTAGCTTTTTCGATTATTTCTTTTTGGCTCCCAGCCAGGGATTGTACTGCCCGGGACGTGCAGTCCTTGGGAGGGGGCAGTGTTACGAAAAATTCGGCGGTTGCGCCTGTATGTAAGCTTTCCGGCATAGCACTAGGGTTGCCATAAAATAGTGTATGGTAGGGTTGCCAGATTGGCGACTTTATCGCCCATTTGGCGACCAAATTGGCGATATCCCATGGTCCAATCGGGAAGCTTCTAGAATAACTTCCTGTCGAGATATTTCTCGAAACGTGTGGAACTTAAAGAAAAGCTATATAAACCCTTGCGTTTCTGAGAGCAGTTAGTTGCGAAATTGTGAAGTAGTGTGAGCGTTGTGATTATTGTGAGAATAGCTACGCGAGAGTTTTGTGAACGGAAAGCGATCGAGATAGTGCTTTGCCGTAAAGCTACCTTTACTGTATAGCTTGACACTGTATTGGTGATTGTTCCACGGTGTTTATTATAAGTTTAGTGTTGCCGTGAAGCTACCTTTACAGTTACAGCCTGAAGCTGTGTTGCTGATTGTTTCAGCGTATTTATTGTAGATTTTCGACGCTTTTAAAGATCATTTTGGAACTGTGCTGTAAATAGTGATTCCTGTAAATAAATTGTGCTTTTTATTGTTCTGCATCGTGTTTTCATCGGATACTCTCAAATCCACGAACCCGTATAACGCAACAATAATTTTATTTAAAAAAATCAAATTTTCGAGATCAGATTTCTGCTGAAATTGTTCAGATTTCTGCTGAAAATAAAAGAATTGCCGCGGCCTTTTTGTTTAGGGCTCCGGTGCACTTCAGCTAGAATTATGGTTTATTACCAAAACTAAGGAGTATCGGAGCCGGGCTTCTGGTGCAGTTTAAGCTTTGTAACCACGGGTAAAACATGACTAACCGGAATATTTTCAAATTTTTGATTTTTACCTCCTGCCAACCTATATTAGTAAATAGGAAAAGGAGATATGGTTTAGTCCAAAAATTTAAATCAGTTTTCAGTGAATGAGATGAACTAAGGTCTCTACAGCATATTTTTACAATGATGTGTGCATGTTTATGACGGTTCTTTCATCTATTATAACGTATATCAAACTTTCAAAGCTTTCTGGATTCATGTAAAAAGTTGATTTTTCAAGTTTAGTATTTAAGACATGTATCGATGGAAACAATATATTAGATTTTTGCCTAAACTTGACAAGCCAGAAGCGATGCTTTACTTGAAATTAGAACATATTTCTGAGAAAATATATACAGTGCCTGCCATTTATTAAAATTAATGCCATTCTAAATATATTGTTAAGCCGCTGATTTTAAAAGACTACAATATGTTTTTCTTAAATCTTGGGTGTTTCAAACACGAATATCACTTTTACACTTTTGGAATACAATAATAACTAGCAATTAATCGTAAAATCATAATTAAAAATTACACTAAACACGAGAGGCACTAAGCTGCACTCTCCAATTTCTGGTAGTTAGTTGCAGACGCACAGCAGGGCATAGGAAGGCTGTATTCCAAGTTGGAACGGATAATAGTCATATAGGTAGCTCTTAAAGTTTCTGCGTCAGTATCCCAATCTCTTTCCGAGATATATTTCTGTATATTAAGCCGTTTCCTACTCTTCAACAGTAACGGATCCACATGCTTGTTGCTAGTAAATTCAAGGTCTAGAGTAAAAGCAAGATTTTTAGGATGCTTCTCAAATTCGAGATGCATATCAAGCAAAACATTTTAGTTGATAATTATGCAACCTCTTGTTAGTAGTAAAAAAGCTGACAATAGATTT
Source organism: Stegodyphus mimosarum (assembly GCA_000611955.2). NCBI lineage: Eukaryota > Metazoa > Arthropoda > Arachnida > Araneae > Eresidae > Stegodyphus > Stegodyphus mimosarum. Next base: position 27,499 of record KK113773.1, read on the forward strand.
AGATGGATTAAAAGTCAGCTTATGATCTCTGGAAGAGCTCCACATGTCGGTTAGGATAAAATTAATATTAGACTCAATTTTGTCCACATCAGAGCCAGAAGACAATATCATCTGCATATATACCGACCTCACATGTCTCCCGTTTTTACCTTTTCAACTCCAGCCAGTTACAGGAAGAAAAGAGTAGGGCTCAATCCTGAGGTACTCCCTGACTCATCTTAAAGCTATTTGACGTGGTAATCTTTACTCTAAACAGTCTGTCTCTAAAGAAATAATAGACTAAGATAAAGCCTTTCCATTAATACGAAAATCCTTGTATAGTGTCACAATCAACTTATGTTTCCGGACCCTATCGAAAGCTTTTCACAGGTCCAGAAAAGTAGCCACGTTATGATTTGTTGGATGCAAGTTTTGAGCATAACTGATCTTCTGGCAGTGGCAGAGAACCAGATCTGTTGTGCTATGATCCCTTCTGAATCCATACTGCTCCTTTAGGAAGAGGTCGTGGTTGTCAAAATAATAAAGTAATCGTTTTTTGGACCATTTTTTCCATACGTTTGCATGATGTACTAGTCAGACCAGTGGGCCCATAGTTCTCGGGAGATCCATCCACTTGTCCTGCTTTTTTTATAGGAACTATAATGGCCTCTTTTCCATTCCCTCGGGAGCCGTCCAAGATTGGTAAGTGATGTCTAAACGTCTTTGCCTTGCACCAATGCCGAGGTGATTAAGCATCTGGCCATGGATGCCATCAGGTCCAGGAGATTTGGTTAGGCCAGCATCTCTAATTGACATATCCAGCTCATGCATAGTGAAGATTTTACCAAGTGAAGTTTTACCTGATATTGACCTGTGTCCGCCATGGGCAAGATTTCTAAACTTTCTCTCGATTGTCTTCTCTTCAGCAGTAAACGTTAATTTACTTTACAAAGTATTTCTCCCACTTTCTTCACATGTCTTCGTGGTGTAGTGCTCAGCACGCTAGGCGCGTATTCCAGAGGTCCGTGGTAAGAGACCCGGCAAAGGCATTGCTCATTTTTACGCATGTCTTTCTTCCAAAACCTATTGACTAATGGCACCCGAACTAAAAAAGGTGATAGATGATGATTCCCCATCACCGGTATTTGGCAATTAGGTCTCCTGAACCCCAGTCACCTTTTAAAAAGGGGAGTACATAAAGTATTTCTCCCACAATCTTCACATGCCTTCGTGGTGTAGTGGTCAGTACCCTGGGCGCGTATTCCAGAGGTCCATGGTTCGAGTCCCGGTGAAGCCATTGCTCATTTTTCATGTCTCCTGCATCTGTATATCCTAATGTCTTTGCAGCTTAACTTCTGATAGTACGCTCGAAGCAAGTCAGATGCGGTTTTTTCGTCCCTGTAAATAATCCCGATCCAGGATGGGATTACATTTCTCCGTCTGCTGTTGGTCTTTACTTATATTTTTGATTAATTTCCATCATTTCGAGTTGGGAGATCTGGCATCGATTTTATTACATAGGTCCGCCCAATTTCTTCTCTTGGAGCTTAAGTCGGCTTTATTTCTGTGTTGATTTTGTTTAGTTCAGTTCTAATCTGGTCAGTATTGGTATTGTGTATAACTTTATGCGGATTTTCTCTTTTCTGTGTCAAGGGTAGTAAAAGAGGAGAATTATGAAAAAAGAGAGGCATGAATTCCTTTATAAAACATCCTCTGGGAATAGTCTTTTTTGCTGCATTAAAGAACAAGGTCTTAAAAGATCGCCAATTTGACTCAAAATCGGAAGTGCAAAGCTCAGAATCAATCTTTGTGTCCTTTAGAGAACTGAAAATATACCAGTCCGCCTTGCCAAAGTTACAATATTTTTTACGTTTCAAAAAGGTACTCTACTTCTTATTTATTTCAATTAGGAGTGGCAAGTAGTCATTCCCAATATTTTTCAATACGTTTCAAGTGCAGCTTGGAAATACGGTAGGGCTTACAATAGAGATGTCGCAGGCTTCAGATGCATTATAGCTAAACGACTAATGGGTTGAAGAGCCGTCGCTAAGAAACAAAACCAGCATTGTCTACCATATGTATGAGATCTAGTCCGCTCTGGTTAGAGGTTGAGCACTCCCATATTGGATGTTCTGCATTTAAGTTCCCCAGAATTATTAAATTGTCATCAAGTAGATTTTCAATATCATTGGGAAAATTTTTACTGTTGGGTGGATGGTATAAGTTATAAACAGTTAGAAGCTTACCCCTCCATATAACAGTAATACCTTGCAGCTCCAGGTCTGAATTAGCTGGAGGGCAGATACTTTTGCTGAAAAAGTTAATATCTCTGATAAGAAAAGCAAGGCCACCACCACCCCTGTGATGCCTATTTCTCTAACAATATTATAGCCTTTTGTTTGCTTTGATTTTATGGGTTTCCTTAATTTCGCTTCTTGGGGGGCAATAAACTGTGCTTTTTGCTCCTCAGCCAGATCCAGTATCTGAACAAGTTTAATAATAATTTGATTTGTTATTTTGGCTTCGTAAAGAGGCGATTTTTGGGGCAAAAATGGCCGCTACACAAAGCCAAAATAACATGTCAAAGAATTGCACAAACTCGGTGTGCATGTACTGCCAATTTTGGCCAAGGGGCACCCTTTAATATATTTTTACCCACTTGCCTTTTTTTCATTATCCTGTATATCTATATTATTCCTATTCTACTAAATAAAAGTCTGTTATAAATAAAATAGAAATGCGTAAACAAACTAATAAATTTCTGAACTGATCCAAATCCACTATTCTTGTCGTCATTCATTATCCTGTATATTTGTATACACATGTCAGTGCCCGCTGTTTCATTTACTCCAAAGTTACTTAGTTGTATTCAGTCATATTTTGAATAATGGCTGAGAAGGAAATTATGTAAAAAACTCTCTCTCTATTAATATCTATCAGTGAACAGATACTTGGGTGTTTTACACTACGGAACAACATGTGCCAAAAAATTTTCTCAAAAACGATGTATGTGCTAGTATGATACTTCCAGTGAGAAGAAATACTTTCATCATTAGCTAATTTTCAACAAATTTTTCTAAACAACTTTAAAAATTTTTAATATTAATATTTACGTCCAAAAGAATACTGCTATAAAATATAAGAAAAAATATTTAACTGTGCCCAATAAGAAATAATGGTATGTATATCAATCTATAAGAAATTGTTTGGCGTATGCTGATCTATTGTGGAAAAGATCACTGATATACAATTATTCATACCAGATAACCATAGCTATTTTTTGAACTTGAAATTTTTTATGAAAATATCACTGTAATCTGTTCTAAACAGTTTAAGTAGACAGACACATAGAAATATTAACATTTCTAGAATATGAAATTCAAAATTCATCATTAATGTTAAAAAACCTAATTCTTATTTTTATGTGTGTCATACTATAGATTTACATTTAATCATTGCTAATATGAACTGAAGCAGAATTTAAATTTCTGCAGGTAAAATATGCATGAAAACCTAATTGTATATGTATGTGTATTAATAATATTTTAGAGATAAATGAGCTATAAAGATTTATATTTCAATACACAAATATACATGTTTACTTTCAAACAAACACACATATGTCTATAATATATGAAAAAAAATTCTGCATACATAAAGAAACCTTTTCTTATGAGTAAAAATGTAATCAGATTATTTTTTTATGCTTAGAACGCTCTTTCTTATAATGCCCAACTTCCTTTCCAATTCGAAATACGCGAATCCACTCCTTTCTTCACTTTACTGTATCACCAGCTTGTTCGATATTTTTCGAACCAAGCTTACGATGGAAACATAACTCAGATTCCTTGCAAGTCGTGAATTACATTGTGGTAGAAAATAAAACGTGTGGTCTGTACTTCTTTTTAAGTTATGCATAATGCCCACCACAATAAAAAATAAATGATTAATTACTTTTCGATCACAATGCGCTTCGCAAACTACGCAGTATTGTCAAATACACTGGTGAAATAAATTAAGAGAATTTTCATATTTGATCTACGATCTCCAGAACTACTGGATAGGGTTTAATAAAATTTGGTGTGAACATTGGTTGATATAATACACACAAAATAAACATTCAACAGTTATAATAGACACACATGTTCCTGTGTAACACTCATAGAAGTCTGAAGGTCTGAAACAGCGGTTGCAAAAGACACAAAAGAAATGGGTTAATAGGGGGTGTGATCCCCTCTTACAGCCATACAGACCTCGCAGCGTGATGTCATACTGGAAATAAGGCAGTTTATCAGTGCCTGTGGCAATTGGTCCCTCTCATTCAGCAATGCAGTTTTCAGTCGGTTCTCTGAGGGGGTTTGCGAGTTGCAGTTGCCTTCCTCAGAGATGCTCTATCGGGTTGAGGTCTGGATACCTGGCTGGCCAATCCATCCGGCGAACCTCCTCACTGTCGAGAAATTCGTCGACCAGAAGAGCTCTACGTGGCCTCACGTTATCGTCCTGTAAGATGAACTCGGGGCCCGCTGCACCCCGGAAAAGGCTGTAGTAATGGGTTTTCTCAAATCTAATCTTGGTGGTTCTGTGATTCATCAAGCTTTATACATTTTACATAATTTTTAATGAACTATGTACAGAACGTATTCTTACGCCGCCGCCTTCAACATAACGTATTCTTTCTCTACATTAACATGGGCAACAGCGCCCTCTAGCGTTTTTCTACCCTCCAATTATTCAACACTCCCCACCTGAACTCGATGGAGAGTTCATCTTTCAGTAATATATTCTGAAACATTCAACTAATATTACGACAGTTAATCATAGAAATTTGGTTAAATGTGACAAACAAGCATGCATAAATATAAGCATATAAATGTTACTAAACATTAAATGTTACCTATCAGAGATATCAGGAAAATCAAACCTAAAAATAAAAAATACAAATATTAGTTAAGTTCCATATTATACAACAATTGTACAGGCCTTTTTAAAATACCAGTAGGTGTTTTGATTATACAGGATCTTACTTTACCATCTCTGCCTGGCATTAATTCCAAAATTTTACCTATCGTCCAGAGATTTCTGGGAAGTTTATCGTCATGAATCAAGACAACATTGATTTTAAACTGTGATACGTTCGAGTTTGGAGGACAAATATTGGCAGATCTCAAATTCAAAAGATACTCCTTTCTCCAACGCTTCCAAAAATGATTTAAAATATCTTGATGGTATTTATATCGTTTAATAATTGAACTTCTTGATTCAATCACATTATCTGATGTTATTTTATTACCAGGTAGAGATAGCAATTGTCTACCAACCAGAAAATGGGAAGGCGTTAGTGGAGAAGGTTCACTGGGATCGCTAAATACGTAGGTAATTGGTCTACAATTAATCATTGCCTCGATTTGAATGAGCACTGTTTCAAGTTCATTAACAGTAAGGGATGATCGACCAACAACTTTGCGTAAACTGGATTTTATGGTTCGTACCATACGCTACCAAAATCCTCCCCACCATGGACTCCTCTCAATAATAAATTTCCAATTAATGCCTCTAGCAGAAAACAGTTCTTTCACAGATGAGTCACTCAAGGTTTTAAAAATACGTTTAAGTTCCTTATCAGCCTTTTAAAAAGTCTTAGCATTATCGGAATACACGGTGGTACACAGTCCTCTTCGAGCTAGAAATCTACGGAAAGCTAGTAAAAAACTTTCAGTGCCCAGATCAGTTACAATCTCTATGTGTAAGGCACGAGTAACTGCACACATTAGCAATAGCATGTAAACTTTACACTGGCTATCTTTCGTATAAAATGGGCCTGCGAAGTCTAACCCGGTCACAGCAAATGGAGGCGACTCTTGGATTCTGTCCGGAGGAAGTGGAGCGATATCCTGTACCCCAGGACGAGCATTATAACGTCTGCAGATCAGACATTTGGTGATGACAGTCCTAACGCGTTGCCTTCCTTTTATGATCTAGTATTTGGCTCTGATCTGAGTTAGCGTCGAATCAACTCCAGCATGGAATGAGATACATTCCGCAAGAGAAGAAGAGGGGAAAAGTGGTCACGTGGTTTAAGAACAACAATCTCTTCACGTCCGCAGTCTACGATGGACCACTAAAATTAATAGATTTTTCTAATTCAGAAATTTACAGCTATTGTGAAAAATTAAAAAGTACTCTTGGAAGTTATTTCTCTTTTCTTGATGTTAATAAAAAGGTCTTCTCTTGTTCAAGGAAAAACAAGTTAATAACATTTGTTTTAAAGTAATGCCAGATAGTAAGGTACTTGTAGCAAGCTGTGTTAAGGCAGAAATGAAGAAAACAATTAATTATAAAACGTCTGTGGAAATTTCTGCAGAAAATGAGGTAAGATTCATAAATTTTCTTTTATGCACGATACTTACCAATATTCATCTTTTACTTTATTAGGAATGTTAAATGTATATCAATAGTTCAAAAATATTCCCGAGACCTTGAATAATGTTTTCCAGACTGTACAATGTAAATATTTGTTAATAGTTCATGAATACTTGTTCTAAATTATTGAAATAGTTGAATTCATGCAAGATCTGTTTATTTGCAAAAACATTAACACCAAGCCAATTTCCTCTTATTAATTAGGGTGCCATAGAACATGCTACACCACTAAATTTTTATTAATTTCATCACGTTGTGTTTTAATAATGTGACTGTTATAATCAAGTTTTAATCAATACGCATTAATGCAGTATATTTTACCGCGTTTTACTATAAAATAAAGAAATATTTATGACCAAAAAATTATTAATTTCACAACTAGAATTGCAGCGAACTCACTTGTGCAAATCCATACAATTTTCTTTTTTGCATTTATACTGTAATATAAAAAATACATGTTAATCTGAAGTTTATGCTATCTGTAGATTAAGAGTCAGTTATGAACAATTAAATTTCAAAGGGTACAAAATTATGTATTAATTTTGAACTGTGTATAATATTAATATCACTATCGTCACATAGTTTTAGGGCAACTGTATTTATAATGTTCCAGACATTTGAGTCTGCCATTTTGAAAACCATCTTGTGCTTGTCAGGCTGATAAAATTGTGACTTAAAATTATAATAGTAATTATATTTTTCTTTTCAGTGTAGAACAACAACATACATGAACATTATTTTATACATTTCGTTTTGCAGTGTACGGAATTATTATTGCAAACGATTCATGAGATTTCAAAAAAGTACTGGAGATAATTTAAAAATAAAGTTAATTAATACTATATGAAATCAAGTAGAAAGCTTTAAAATTTTACTGATAAAACTATAAATGTTCAATGTGTGTTTTGGTTTTATGATGTACATAGAAATGAGTATCCCAATCCTCTCAACATGTATTATAACTGTTTCTTTAGAAATGCTTGGCCATCTAAAGTTGTTGCCATTATATAGGCAAGTATTATTCTTAAACTGTCAATACCATCTCATATTCTGGTGGCTTGTTGGAATATACTGTTGCCGAATATCCGAATTTTCACCACATCTACCACAGCAAAAGCTTGTTTTTTTACATTAGCAGTTCTTACATCATGTGACCTCTGACGTCACCGGAATGTATCTCATACCTTTTCATGCGAGTCCATGATGATCAACTCGGTGAACTTGCATTTAGAGGGTAACAGAATAGGGTGTTTTAAATTCTCGTGATAGTCTGCAAATTGAATGCGACCTTTCAATCGTAGAACCCTCTCCTCATCAAGCTTTGGATTAAGGGAGTATATAGAAGAATCGAGAATTGTTTTTCCATTTGCTAGCTTAGTTATTTCCACTTGATACAATTGTCATTGAGTGTTTTTACCCAATAAAATTCTGCTGCTTCAATCTCAGACGCATTTAAAGGTCCATTTTCTGTAGACTTTTTCAGAAGCCTCCCAATAAATCTTAACATGTAGGCAGTAATTCGGAGTAATTTTCGTAAAGAACTGAATTTTCCTATATCCAAAATTGGGGATTCGCTTCCAATTACGGGTGAAATCAAAGTAACAGCTTTTCTTGACTCTAACGATTCTGAATTTGGTTGTAGTTTCTTTTGTTTCGGAAAGTTTTCAATAGGAAAACGTAACCAGTGTGGCCCATGCCACCACAATTCATTCTTAACTAGTGCCTGAGCACTAATTCCTCGAGTCAGTAGATCTGAAGGATTTTGTTTCCCTTCCAAGTGGTTCCACCATTTTGTGTGGCATATACCTTGTACTTCTGTAACACGATTGGCAATAAATGGTTTCCAGTTATTTGGCGAACCTTTAATCCAAGTAATGGCGATTTCAGAGTCACTCCAAAAGTAAACATTCTCAATTAAATCACCAAACAATTTCTTTAAAGATTTATATATTCGAGCAGCCACGAGTGCTCCCATCAACTCTAAACGAGGCAGAGTGATTGATCTTAAAGGTGCAACCCTGCATGATAAAAGAAGTTTTAATTTCTGAATCACTCGTACAATACCTGAAGTATGCGATAGTCCCATATGCTATAAGACTAGCGTCCGAAAATAGATGAAGGCTTACATTCTTTGGATCATCATCAAAGAAATTTCGCTGAATCGATATTCTAGTTAAATCACGAAGTTCATTCCTCCAAATGTTAAATTTGTCCTTAATTTCTGCAGGTAGAACCTCATCCCAGTCAGCACCAGAACGCCAGATATCTTGAATAATGATTTTCGACCGAATAACAAAGGGTGCAATAAATCCAAATGGATCGTACATTTGGGCGATACTTTGTATAATTTTCCTTTTCGTAGTAAAATCATTCTCTGTAGAAAAGTCAATTAAATTTTTTAAATTTAACTTTATACTGTCCTCAATGGAATTCCAAATCATGCCCAAAAAATTTGATTCTCTAGTTAATTTGTTATCTAATTCCTTTATTCCATTTAAGACCCATAAATCATTTAATGCTTTAGAATTAGTTCTTAATTTTCTGAAATTCATCCCAGCATCCTTAAATATGTTAACCGCATCTGCAGATAACCGATATGCATCTTCAACCGTTCCTGCTCCGAAATACAGATCATCAACATAGATAGAAGAGTTTAACATTTCGAAACTGTCCGGCATTTTATCTTTATATTTCCGAATATGATATTTTATAGTGGCAGCCAAAATGAAAGGTGATATAGTCAAGCCGAAAGCTACGCGACACATTTGCATAATCTTAAAAGAGTCATTATTTTCAGCAAACCAAAGAAATTTTAGAAATTGTCTATCACCTTCTGCAATTCCTATCATCAAAAAGGCTTTTTCAACGTCTCCACAAAACGCTATCTTAAATTTACGAAATTTTAACATAATGTCTAGTATATTGGGATTTAGATTAGGTCCCGATTCAAGGCAATCATTTAACGAATTCGTGTTCACAGCTCTTGAGCTAGCGTCATATACAATTCTTACATTAGTGGTTTCACTAGATCGTATCACTGCTTGGTGCGGCATAAAATATCCCAAATTTGTATCATTATTAGGACATTCCTCACCAATTCCTTCTAGTATCTGGGTTTCAATTTTTTTTTATATTCCTGAAAGGTCTCCGGAGTTTTACTTAATTTATTTTGAAGGTTCACGAATCGTTTCTTTGCTACTTCAAAATTATTTCCTAGATTATTCGGAGTACATTTCCAGATTAAATTTGCCTCATATCTACCATTTTTAAACTGTAAATTTCTTTCAAACTGGTCTATTATTTCGCAGTCAATATCGGAATATTCATTAGAATCATTAATTCCCATGTGTTCTAATTCCAAAACCTCTTAAATCTTTTAACACAACAGTGTTTGTCATTACCACTAAATTTTCAGAACAATTTTTATTGGTTTTATTTTTCTCGATTCCTGCAGCCACCCAACCAAACATAGAACTGACTGCGTACAGTCCGTCTGATATTTTAATTCTTTCGGAATAAACAACATTCCAGAATTCATCCCCTCCAATTAATATTTGAACATCTGTGTTATTTCTTCCAGAGCAATCGGCGATCTGCAAACCCAAACGCTCCATGAAGTCTGCAATTTGCTTACTAGGTACATTGATAGGCGCCGAGGAAATAACATCCGAGATCAAACATTCAATTTTTATTTTATTATTTTGTTTCCAATTCCGAATTTCTATTTCAACGACCGGATAGGAATGATTTATTGCCTTAGTTGCACCAAATGAATAAACAGAAAGTCTTTCATAACGGATTGGAATAAGTTTTAAATAGTCGGCCAATTTTTTCGTTATAAAAGATCTGTGACTGCCTTGATCGAGAATTAATCTAGTTAATTTTGATTTATATTTAGAACAAGCATAAACTGAACAAGTTTGTAATAATATTTCCCTGGCATTACAGTCATTATTATTATTACATTGAGGAACAGACGTAATCAGTTTTAAATTTTGAACTCTATTTCTATCCTCAGAATTCAAAGTCAGCGATTCAGTTTCGTTTTCGGAATTTAGTTCTGACTTTTTGTTTACAGGGGATTTATTAGTACAAATTGATTCATTGTGATACATTCCGCTACATTTATTACATTTAGTTTTATTTCTACACATTTTTTATGTATGAAATTTTTTAAAACAAGAATAGCATCAGTTTTCGGATCTTAGTTTCCTTAATTTATCAGGAACATTTAATTCGCATTTAAATGACTGGTGCAAATTATTACAGAAGATGCAATTTCGGTTAACAGCAGTATGAAATGCAGCCGTGGGTGTATTTTTTACATATTTTCTAGTTTCATGTTTTGATTGCTCGAATCGCGGAGGTGCATGATTTTTTCTTTCATTTAAGACTAAATTTGAAACTTCTCTGCATTCTATTTCTGTTTTAATAAATTGTGTTAGCTCCGAAACTTCAACTTTATCTTTCGATCCCCTTTTCCGATTAAATTCCAAAACTAAATCGTCCGGAATTAATTTTAATAATATTGGAATTAGTAAATGGCCATATGAGCCAGAACTTACCTCTAAAGCTTCCAAATTGCGTATCGCAACTTCTAATTCGTCATACAATTTACGTAAAGCCTTTACGTTCGCATAAATTTTAACGGCTTCTAAATTGAGAATTTTATTCATGAATGAATTAATTATCAGGTCTTTTCGCCCATATCTCTCTTTTAGTGAAGCTACACACCTATCATAATTACTTTCTGTTAATTCAAAGCCTGAAACAATATTCGAAGCTTGTCCTGTTAGAAATGTTTTTAAATATGCAAACTTTTGTATTTTTGAGAGCTTTTCGTTTTTATCTATCGAAGTTTCAAAACTATTCCAAAATTCATGGCATTGTTTGGGGTCTCCCCAAAATTTATCAATCATTAATTTTGGTAACTTCAGCGTACTGTTTCCACTAGAACTGGAACTTATCTGTGAAATTCGATTACCACTAGACTGGTTTAAATCAGAATTTTGGGAATTCTGCTCTGGTGGTACTGTGGTAACCTCATCTAGAAATTGCTTAATTTGACTACAAGCAATTCCACATTTGTCATTATATTCTTCCCTTAAACTATAATCTTCTTCAATTAAGTTAACATCAATTAACTCTTGTATTTCATCGTCAAGCTTTCTCAGTTTATTTTTCTTTTCGATTAATAATTCATGCAATTCCCGTAATTCTTTTTTCGAATTTTCCTCAACTTCAATTTTTAATTTATCTTCAATCAGTTTAATTAACTTTGTAACAGACGATCTCAATGAGGAACGTGTACGTTTCAATTTCTCTAACTTATCTTCCATTTTATTTAATTTAAATACACCCAAGACAGCAATAATATTTACTAATTTACTACAAATAATCACTAAATAATTAATTTAAAATTTCCCTACCTCAATATGGAATTCCATTGTCCCTTCCATATGAACTTTCCATCTTGAATAAAAATCGAAAGTAGATAATTTCATTCCACTTTTTGTTTTGAACACACAAAGGCTTTCTCAATCAAAGCTTTTCGCCGCATGCACCATGTAGTAATGGGTTTTCTCAAATCTAATCTTGGTGGTTCAGTGATTCATCAAGCTTTATACATTTTACATAAATTTAATGAACTATATACAGAACGTATTCTTACGCCGCCGCCTTCAACATAACGTATTCTTTCTCTAAATTAACATGGGCAACAGCGCCCTCTAGCGTTTTTCTACCTTCCAATTATTCAACAAGGACGAACATAGGGCTCCAAGTCCTCATCTCTATACCTCATACCGGTCACAGAGCCTCTGTCAAAGATGTGGAAAGGTGTGCGGCCACCCAACATGTTGCCTGCCCAGACCATTACACCACCACCGCCATCATTGTTGATTTCAAGGACATTGGAGGGTAGGTAGTGGGTTCCTGGCTCTCTCCATATGAAAGTACATCGAGAATCACTGTTTAGGCTAAAACGGGACTCATCGGGGAACAGAACGGTCGCCCATTACTGCGTACCCCAATCACTATGCTGCTTGCACCATGCTAATCGGACTGTCCTGTCCGTAGACGTGAGCGGGACGCAAACAGTCGGTCTTCTGGCAAACAACCCTCTCTCATGCAGTTTTTTGCAAACAGTTCCCCCATGTTACACGGGTTCCTATGGCTGCATACAGGTCCCGAGAGAGCTGAGAAACTGTAGCCAATCTGTTACGCCTCGCTAAAATGGACAAATAGCGATCCTCTCTGGGCGTCATGGCTCTTGGACGACCTTGCCCAGGCTTTCTCTCGATGGATCCAGTATCCTGAAATTGTTTCCATAGATTACACCCGCCACTGGGTATCAAATTAAACTCTCTGCATATCTGGATTTGCGATTGGCCTGCCTCTAGCTTCCCCACAAATCGCCACCTCATTCCATCATCTAAACGTTAGTGGTTACTCATTTTTACTTTTCCCATGTGAATTTAACTGATTGCTGCAAGATAACACCAAGAAATCCACCGAGGTGTGCTAGCGAAGGCAATTCGTCTTATCCTTCACGCTCTTATAAAACCCGTTTTTCTACTGGCTTCGCCTACACACACGTGTACGCTTACGTATTTGCAGTACAAGATTTGCATTTTTATCTAGAAGCAGAGGTTTTTCCCTCAGTTCAGTTCTTTTCAAGCAATTCCATAAAATATGCAATTTCTCTTAATTCATTTCACGAGCGTAGAATACCGTTTTTAGCCACTGGATGATTTTTTTCGGCCTTTTTAGCCACTAGATGACGTATCAGAGCTGAAATCGCAATAGGTGAATTGAATCGCGTATACCGCTTTAATAAACAAATAACAAAAGCGATGCTTAAGGATGGTCTAGAAGAGCCTTAGCGATTGTGTTTAGAACGAAAAATCCCTTAGTAGAGAAAAACTATGCTAACCAAGGAAGTTAGAATCAAGGAGATGAATATAGAAGGAGGGAAGGTTCAACTCAAACCGTGAATCTTAGCGGCCATGTTACGACTGTCGCTGTGATTTCTTCTTCTCATGTGTGAATTACAGTTTCAGAAAGCAGTGCTTCTTTTTACTCTGCATTTGGTGAAGAGCATCGGTTAAACAAAATAAGTAGTATGGACAAAATGACGAAAGTATAAGTCAAGTGGCCGCCATCTGTCGACGAAAAAGATGAGTTGCTGGTAGAAGGTTCAAATCAGTGAACTGAAAGGTCTAGTATGGGTAACAGATGTTAAGGATGGACAATGTCAGATGGATATTTGTGTTTTTCTCTTGGAAATGGAGAACATCTAAGAGAGCTGATGCAGTTGTTAAGATGAGTGAATTATATGGAAATATGCCATCATCGTCGTCTTCCCCAAACCGTATGAAAATTGAACGTTTCCACAGAACTACCGCCCAATTAGCCTTCTCAATCAACTTTCTAAAATAGCTAAAAAAGTATTCTACATCATCTTAATCAAATTATTCAACAGAGCTCCTACATTCCAGAAGAAATTCCAGATTAGAAGAAATTTCTTGCAGTTTTTGACTCAAAGTAGACACAAGTCAAGATTATAATTTGAATTGTGTCTACTTTGAGATCACGGTGGATATACGAATTCGGAATGAACCATGGCGCGTTGATAATCTCTCTAAGGGCTTTGTTTCGAAGAACTTGGATGTGTAGAAGGGGAGTTTTGGCAGCGTGGCTCCCAGCCAGGACTAGCATAGAGTAATGCTGGTCGAAGTACAGATTTATATAAGAGGAGTTTATTTGAAGCGGGCATATGACTTCTTCTGCTAAGAAGTGGGGGCACAGTTGCAAGCGTGATATTAAATTTTTTGACAGGTTCCCTAAGATGTTTCTGAAAAGTAAATTTTTTATCTAGAATGGCTCCTAGATATTTGACTTCGTCAGCCCAGTCAGTTTCTTCGTCAAATAGAAGAGGTCTTGGTGGTGTGAAATTTGTTTCTCCTTTACGAAAAATAATTGCTTTTGATTTTTTCAGTATTAACTGCAATTCTCCAAAAAGTGAGTCAATTTTCTAGATGATTGAGGTAATGTTGAAGAACGAGTTGGACAAGAGTAACTGTAGAAGCTTGAGTCATAAGTGCAGTATCATCTGCGAGCAGAGCTATGGTAATTTGTGAGTCTTTAGGAATATCATAAGTGTAAATGTTATATAAATATGATGAAACTACTGAAATATATTTTAATGTTCCTGTTTATAGCTGGTATCTTCGTTCCTTAACATATAATGATATATGCTAGGATTTAACACTTTAACTGCTTAAGACGTCTTTAAACGTTTTCAGAGATAGCTCTAAAAATGCTTAAGACGCGTATACACGGAGCTGAAATTTCTCGAGAAATGATTAAGACGTGTATACACGGAGGCAAGATTATCCAATAAATGCTTAAGACGTGTTGAGACGCTACGCGAGGTCTTCTTTCCCCCTGCGTTTCAGCAGGCGGCTGTCATTTGCACAATGCTCTTAATAGGGTGTGAAATCTGTTTGAATAGCGCACTTTACGGAAGAGCCCTCTGAGTGAAGACTTATTGTCGGACAGCAAGTGTATATTATTCTGCAAGCTTTTTGAATGATGACAAATCGTTTTACAACCGTGTGCCTTCTGGTACATTGTAGTAATGAAAGCCCAATCCTCAGTCGCTGAATCATCCCCAAATCTTTAGTAAAAATGAGAAAAATTCAGAAATGTAATGAAAAATGCATTATTAATAAATCATATAATATATAATTGACTATTTGATCTTCGTATTAAAAATTTGTTAACGTTTCTGATTTCTCAACAACAAGAAAAATATATATAGTGTCAAAATTAACTTTTTGTTTGCCTTCGTATTTCAAGTGGAGTATTTAATGGTATTTTCTTTCTACTTTACGAAATGACAAAGCTGTTTTTATCATGCCTCAGTTTTGGAATTTGTAATTCTGACTGACTCTTTACTATAAACGCGAACTTACATGTGAAAAATTCTTCGAGGTAGAAATTAAAATATTCAACTCAAGAAATTATATTAAATCGAGTAAATAAATATGTCGGAAAAAATTATGGAGATCAATAGCTTTGTTCAGATAATTTATTAAAATTTGGAATGCAACCGAAATTTTAAAATCTGCATGGTGGGAAATTCTCCGCCGTGTCTTGGAACTCTTTTAGAAAGAAATCTGTAAGTCTTTTATTCTTGTATTTAATGGAATATAAGAGAATTGAAAAAATAAGTGCGTGGAAGTGTTAGATATTTTGTGCACAAAATATTACGGTTGAAAAGATGTTTTATTATCAGAAAACAAATTATTTTCTCTCCAAATATGAGTGCTGATAGCGATAAATTGAATGAAAGTTTTTCTTTATATTGAGAACTTAATTAATACATTAATTCGTTATTACCTAATAACTGCATATACGCAATTATTTTGCAAAGTCTTTTGGTACAAATGCTAATAAACGCCACAACCGGTTGAGTGGCTAAGTCGCTTAACACTGGTAGTTTGAGCTGGATTCTAATTCCAGAGAAGGGGCCGGATGATAACTGTTTTCATGGTTTTTCCTCAAGTGTAACGTGAATAAGAGTCAGTTTCCTTTACGAAATTCTTCGCGAAGGCATGCTGATAAGGTATTTTCTTCCTCCTTTTTTCATACCTTTGTTGTGTAACTGTAGCACACTCGGTGCGTTTTCGAGAGATTCAATTTTGAGTCTCGGCTAGGGTATTGTTCCTTTTTCACGTCTCCTGTCTCAAAAATCCTAATAACTCTACGTACTTACTCTTGGATGGTAGTCTTGTATACGTCGAAATAATTAAAGCGGAGCTATGAGAAGGATTATAGTTAATGTATGTACTTAACTGCTTTCATTAAGAGGAAAATCAATCCCAAACCATCCGAGTAATCTTCCATATTTATGCACAATTTGTTTTTTTTTATATATTTTACTATGATAGAAATTTCTCCTTTTAGCGGGATAAAAAGACATTGAATACAGTATAAAGTAATCCCTGTTTTCTCAGTTATTTGGGAAAGACGGACCATTTTTCAATGGATGAAGAAGTAGTTAATTTATAGTCATGATATAGATGAATGTTGAATGACGCCCGAAAATTTTCACAGTGAGCTAAACATAACTGAATTAATAATGAAAAACTTTACCTAACAGCAAAGACATGTAAGCAAGTATTTACGCAAAATGCACGATTAAGAATAAAAAATGCAAGTAAAGTGACGATTCTAAAATTAATTTTCCAGAAATAAAGGAAAGTGGCACAATTCCCAAAGCAACTCATCTGTGAATGAATGGATACAACCACTGGGCACTAGTAATTTAATTCGGATCGAATTTCGAGACTGACTGCATGGTATTTTTATTGTTTTTTCTCGTGTACAGCATGAACTAGTTTAAATACTTGAAATCCTTCATAAAATCATCTCTTTCTTAAGGCAAATATCTCTCACCTTCTTTGCCACAATCCGTTAAAACTAAGAATTTAGCTAGCAATTATTTTGCTTGCAAATTATTTGTTCACGTTTGTTATTATTATAGTACTTCAAAGGAGATGCATTTTTTTAACTTAACGATTAAAATCCTGTATTAGAAAAACATAATTTTTAGACATTAATGTGCTTCAAAATATTGATGGATGAGCAAAGAATTTAAAAGCTGATGAGTGTAAGATCTTTCATTTATCTTCCATGCAAACGCAGGAAGAGCAACTTCTTAGAGCGTTGCCATTGAGTATAAGCATCAGCTTTTTAATTAATTTTTTACATTTAATCAATTTACTATTGATTAGCCAATGGAGCGTTTTAAAGTTAATAAAAGCACTTCTTACAATATAAATCTTCATTTAACTTTTCCGACAATGTCGGTATAAATTAAAATTATATATTGCTCATAACTTTTACAGTTTCGTTGTAATTTATAAAAGGACAGGTGTTGTCACTGCTTGAAGTAATAGATATTTAATTGGTACGCAGTTCTCGGTGCGAGGAAAAAAAGTCAGGACCGGATTCAGAAATATTACTATGTATGCATGTATGTATCGATATGTTCGTGTGTGTATGCATATATGTACGTACGAATGTATGTATGTGTATACATATACACAGATACTCACATATGTACATTTCTAAATCCGATTCCGATAACAGTACCATTTAATTTACCTACTAAGGTGATATTTTGCATGTCCTGTGTTCATAGTTCTCTTTCATCAAATTCTTACTTTTTACACTTTAAATTTTTCGAGATTGTATTTTAAAGTAAAAATGAAGCTTATTGTGAGAAAAATATGTCAGGTTATAGAATAAATTTATTGACATGTTCATTTTTTATATCTATTATCGTAGAAATGTATGTTTAAATATCAGAAAATAATTATTGAAATGAAAAAGTTATTGCACTTATTATGCGGTTATTATTATTACTACCAGAGAATAAAATTTTTTCTTGCTTTATTGATAATCACGACTGAATTTTATAAGCAGTCCTAAGCTATACCAGAATTTCCCGCTTTCCTTTTACCTGGGATAGATTGACATCTTAAGTGCTTCAAGAAGCGGCTTTATAGTATACAATACATTCCACGTATTTCCACCACGTTTTGGAGGACTCTAATCGTTCTAACCCATTAAAATGGCTTCTGGGGTGTCTTACCTTTTGTTAACATCACGGATTCGTTTCCGGGGAAGACTCCTTTGAAGGACGAAGGGGAGGGGGAAAAGGGAGATTTTTTTTTTAATGCGAAGTATTTTAGTGTATTGCTTGATTGTACAATATTTCTAGTTCTGTTTCTCCTACTTTCCTCACACCATGCCTACGCAACTAAAATTGATGTATTTGAATAAAAGGAAATTCAGTAGCTTATGAAGCAACTAAGTGCGGAAATTTACAACGATCGTCATTCAAAATGTCAGTTAGTTACAAATATAAAAAAATATAATAGTACATGTTTAGCGAACGAACTTTCAAATGGGAAAAGAGACTATTTTTCACTTGTTAGACTTATCAGTTTTTAATTGCCTTTCTGCTTTTTAAGCAAAATTATCGTAATGCACAAAAAAGAGTCATGTTACTTTCATTGAGGAGATATTATATAAAGAACCGAAAAAATACTGAATACCAGAATTTCGCTATAAAAGCCATAAAAAAAGCCACGAATGGATTAGATATATTTCCTTAAATTCAGTGTAGATTTCTGGATTGTCCAGTATTTTCCATTAATTCAGACAGTAAAAATGCCATCAGATAATGAATAATGTTAAGGATCTACATTTTTTGTACTCCTACTTCTAATAAAAATAATAATCTATCAATAATTAAAAATAGGGAAAAACGCATATTTACAGCACTGTTCTCACTGCTTTCAGACCATAGGCCCCTCTCATGACCTTCGACTAATGGCCCGGTGAAGCAGGAGTGTAAATGGGTAATCACTCATTCACGGTATATGAAATAAGAATAACGGCAGTGTGTACAACACAATATACATATAGCGACAGACTAGCTCTCTTCCTTAGCCCTGAAAACAAACAATGTCCAAAGCCAGTGGAGGGCAGTCGCTTTCCCTCCCTCTTAAAAGCTATTATTACTCACTACAAGATCCTTCCATCACCCACTACTATACAGAGAGAAGCATTTCCAGATAGTTTACCGATTTCCAAATATTAAAATTTCAACATCTATAAACGTTGAAATATAATACACAGTCCAGTCACATTAATGTGACCACCACGTACTTTCCATGTCAGAGTTAAATAACCAATCACAGAAGGCAGGTGGCAGCACAGTGCAGTTGAGCGTATATAAAGGGTGTGTGAGGGCTTCGGAAAACATTTCAATCGTTGGCGTAATGCAGAAACGAAGCGATTTATCCGACTTCCAAAAGGGCATGATCATTGGCTTTCGGGCCAAGGGTGGAAGCATTTCCGAAACGGCTGAGTTTGTGAACTGTTCGCGTGCCGCCGTGGTAAAAGTGTACCGTGCATGGCAAAATGGG
>KL813112.1:0-10159 GCA_000611955.2 Stegodyphus mimosarum
TGTGGTGGAAGTGGTATGTAGGTCCATATATACAGGGTGATTCGGACCTGACTTGCAGGGTTTGTAGGGGTTACAGAGACAACTTGAAATCGAATACGATTGCAGGGTCACAAATGCAGTAGTTGCAAGCTATTGTGCAAAGAAGCAGAGAAAAAGAACAAAAACAGCAACACATTAATGGGACAGAAAACATTTAATTGAAAGGTTGTACTGCAACAGGTGTTTGAAATTATGACCAGAATTTCATCTGGCAGGCCTGACAGTGACGCTGCATGGAATTCCTTACATTCTGGAAGATTCCTGGTATGTCATGTATCCTTCTGGCAGCTACAGATATTCATGACATGAGGTTTTCAACTGAAAGAACAGGCATCTTGTACACCAAACTCTTCATGTGGCCCCAGAAGTCCGTCATGATAGGTCCAGTGATCCGGCAGCCAATGAACCGGGCCATCACAACCTATCCACTACTGTCCAAGGGTTACATTGAGATGTTGGTGGATGTCAGTCATGTAAATGTGGAGGAGCTCCATCATGCTTGTATCACATGGAGGGACATAACAACGGAGTAACATGTGCTGCATGACGAATTTCGGGTAGGACTTGTTGCAAGAAGATTAAGTATGCTCTATCATCCAAAGGACTGAGCTGAAGGTATGGTCCAATGAGATAGTCTCCAAGAATGCTGGTCTAAATATTGACCAAGAAATGCTCTTGATCTGCACGTAGTTATGTACAGTGATGGTTCTCCAAAGCCGACACATAGGCGTTATGCTGATTGAAGGCTCTCTCATGTGTGAAGTATGCTTCATACATGAACAATACAGATGTAAGAAATGTGTTGTCTGTAGCACTGGATGGTATCCACTCATTTGGTTTGCTGCAAGTATCCTCTAGACAATGGATTGAGATAAACCCACTTGTTGAGCTATTGCTGGAGTACTGGTATTTGAATTGTCTTCTGCCAGACATAAGACCACCTCCTCATTATCAGGTGTCCTCGTCATTCTCTGTTTATTCATTGTAGTTCTCGTTAAACAACCAGTCTCATGTAACCTTCTGTTCACACTTGTGAAGGTCATGTGATGTGGAGCACGCCTGTTTGGGTAACGTTCCTGGTACAACAGCTGACTGCAGTGACCATTACAGTCTGTAGGACCATACATCATGAGCATGTCAACCAGTTCATTGACAATTAAGTTTAAACTTTAATTTTTATAAAATTGCTTTAATAAAAACAGCCTGTAAAAAATAATTAAACTGGATCAAATCAGAAAGTTAAGGAATAGTGTAATCTACTATATTGACTGAAATTCCTTGGAATCAGTTAAGTATAATTTTAGCCTAGATTAATAGCGTTCGCTTTACATTATTGGCTATATAGCATGAGACTGGCAATGAAAGACAAGTTGTTCCATGAAATTTTTGTCTTGTTTCTATCAAGCACTGAGACAATTAAGACTGATTGTTATTTATTATACTTATGTCTATTTCTTGCCCAGGCTTATCCGAATCCTGAATAAATAAATTCCAACATATACTTAAGGCTTATTGAGGGCCATCGCAAGATACCTTACTGCTTGATGCAGTCTTTGCAGGTCCTAAATTCTGCTACCAAGCACCTCCCTAATTTCTAAACTTTTACAGCCCATTAGTTTTAAATCCCAGTGCTTTCTCTAAATTCTAAAAATATTTTCAGCCCTTAATTTTGTTGCTCGGTGCTTCTGTAAATTCCAAAAATTTTGTCTTCCCTAAATTCTGCTACCTGGTGCAGACATACGAGCTCTGGCACCGGTTCTGGGTTTATGTAAAAAATAAATCAGTTGTTCCAATTCAAATAGCACTAAATGTAATATTTTGGCCTTTGAGTAGCATTAAAAAAATCTATTTTTAGCATATGGAAAGAAATTTGTGTTAAATTTTTCCTCGTCAATATTTCTTAGTGCATTTAACTTAAATCTGTAATCATTGCCAAGTGTAATGAAAACATAAAAGGTTGTAAAGGTTTACTCACATTATCATGTATTGATGAGCATGGCAGTGATGAAAATAATAATGATTCGCCAGTTTGGCATCAGGGATATTAGTAGGTGTAAAATCACCAATGACTGTTTCAGTTTGAGATATACGGCAAGCTGATACACAACTATGGAGCCAAATAATTGATAACACAAATTTATGCTAAATTGTTGTTTCTTCAATAATGATGTTTATTTAGTGCTGAAGGAAAATTAAGAATTGGGACTTTCCACGTTTTATTTATGGGGGAAAAAAACAAATGCCCATGCAGAAAGCATTAAAAAAGAAAAAAAATTATTAGCGGTTTTGAGGTCCAGATTTTAGATCATTCCAAATCTCGGACTTTGTACTGTATTTGAAAAAAATTTATTTTATTGTGATTGGATACATCAGTTAAGGTTGAAACAAATGAACATTTTTCCCAAATCATTGTGGAAACCTTTTAAAGCCTAAGGCATGAAAACAGTTAGTATTCTATTACTGCTTTGGCCTTGGTTCATGCACATTTAAATTTAGGCTGAAATGCCACTTGGAGCAGCTTGGACGTATTGATTGTCCATGGCTTAAGACCTTCTACTACAGCTACTTCTTCTTTGTTATCACCCATTTCCTTCTGTTTGAGGAAATTCTTTAATGACAAATTACATGCAGCAGCAGAGTTTGACATTTTATGTTTATTACTATTTATATAAAGTTTAATATCTGTACGTTCACCATGCGTTATTGAAAATTTTGAAGAACATGTTGACAACAAAGTATTGCACTGTACATTGGAATCACTTATAGTTTTTTCAAGAAACACGAATTCCTTCTCTAGGTCTTTATTAAACCTATATGTATATATATATATTTTTTTGAACTGCAGTCAAACATATCCTTAGCATGTATGCAATGCACTGTTGATAAATAAAAAATATATGTCATTGCCAGAGGAAAAATGCCATTACACATTATTGTTTTGGCTGATTTTTAAAATTATTTTAACCCTTACGTAAAATCAAAATGAAGGTGGAGAAAAAATTTAACGATCTAAATGTGACAAAAGAAAGATGATTTTAGATGCTTAAATAGCCACAGTGAAATTTCAGCAAATGATAAAAGAATTCTTTTTAAATGCCATGTAATAATATGTAAGGGGATGATACATATTAATAAATGTAGTGCACTGTTGATAATTAAAAAATATATGTATATATTATAAATTCAGATCACATTCAAATTAATATAACAATTATAAATTGCAGTGCTGTCTGTAAGTGAAAGTCTAAACTGCAGCTGTGAGTCATGAGCAAAAATTCCGAGTATGCTGGTGAGAGAGAAACAGAATTCCCCCATAGCAATTTTTCTAAGATAAATTCGAATCTCCTGTTTATGTGGCCAATATGGCACGCGTCTCTTAACTTTCACTTTTCAAACTACTTACACTTAAATAAATATATGCATTTAAACTTTTATGATCTCATGCTACTGTTTTTCAGGACAAATGCTATAAATTCGGGACCAGAAGTAAAACTCGGGACAGGAGCTGTCCCAGAAAATTCAGGACATATGGTCACCTTGGGTAATGTATTTTTCACTCAGCATATTAAACATCGAATGTAATACGAATGGCATCGTGCTGTCTGTCAATGAAACTCTGCACTAAATATTAATATTCCTTATATATACTAAAATATTCCTTATATTCTCCCCCCCCCCCAAAAAAAAGGCAGGTTTGACTTTGTGATACATTTTTAAGTGTTAACTGCCTTTTGATATGCTAATCTATTGATTTTATATGGCTTTAATATCAAAGTAATATCAAAATCAGTAGGACTGAAACATTTTTTAAATGCAACATTTGTTACAGTTATTAAAATTATTAATTTATATTGGCATGTCAGGCTATGAATATAAATTCAAAATATATTGCTTATAGAATGGTATAACTTGCTGAAGGAAGTACTTATATGGGTAATTTTCTGTTATCAGGACTGGATTCAGAAATATATGTATATGAATGAATTTACATTTATAGCAGTTTTTTTTTCCCTGAAAGAATCATTTTAAAGAGACTAATCTGCATACTTGGATAGATAACCAATTACTTAACAAATGATTAAATTTGTCAATATTTATAGTAATAAGACATTCAGTATGATGTTCCATATATTTTTAAACTAGTCATTGCATCAAACGAATATCCAAATCACATCCTGTGGTTTCTGCCCCATCTGTTGTTGATGTGACCTTACAGTTCATCTTCATTTCATCGAGAAAGCAAGATAATTTTATCATTAGCCAATCGTGTTTGACTGTGAGATGTCCAGTACTAGGGTTGGCCAACAGAGTACTTGCAGTGCATTCAGGATAAGTAAACAGATTGTGGTTGTTTGCTACTGAAAAATGGTATTTAGGATGTTCCAAAGATATTCAAGCAGATGAGGCTGCAGCATGTCATCAAATATAAATTCCATTACTGTTTCTTAAATGGCAAGTTTTAAGGTTTCAGTTACTATGAATGAATGTTTTTCTTCCATCACTCTTGGTTTTATTCGATCATTGAAAAGTTCCCATTTCTTGTGTTGCCGTGTATAATTCCAATTACATATATAATTGACTAAGTAATTTGCAGTGTCTAGAAACTCATTATGGTGATTACAGTGTTTTATTTACATGTAAAAAAATTTGGTATTTGGGTATAACAAACACTGAGAATTGAACATGATCAATTACTTTAAATACATTGATACCAAATTAATATACCTCAATATAAAAATTTGAAAATGAAACCTATTATTAGCATTATTTGTTAGCTTCTTGTCTTTGGCATATTATGATGACTTTGCAATAATTAAGAAATCTGCCAACATAATATACTAGAAAGTATTTATAAATTATTAGCTAATATATACACACTAAATCTAAAATCCTTCTGGTTATGTGAAACGTTATTTCACTCGCAGTTATTTGTATCGAAATAAGGAATAAGATAAACATCACAAATGTATTAATAAAAATAATAAAAAATTGATAAATACTTTATAAAACATAAAAATATGCAACAAAATCGAGCTTACATTTGTATGCTTAGTAGGCTGAAAGTCATATTTGTTTCAAAGACTTTTTATCCATTTAAGTGTGCATTCAGATTCAGTTGGACAGTTAAAAACAGTAACTTTTAAAGTATTTTTATAATTCCTGAGACATGTGGCTACAGCACATTTATGGGGACATCCTATGAATCTATCATGTGATATAAAAAGTTACTAAAAGGTATGAATGAAATGAGCAAGTAAACAAATTTTATACCTTTTTTTTTCATAGATTTATTACTTCATAGCTAAATCAAAGCTATTTTATTGGAAAAATAAATGTTTATGTGGGTATATTTTTCATTAAAAATAAAATTTATTCATCCTTTCACACATTTTTTTCTCAAATTTACATAATTGAAAATCGTCAAAATAGACTTGAAAAAAAGTCCGCTTGTAAAGTAAATTTTTTTAATGTATTATAAATGTAAGATACAAGAAAAAACAATTACTTAAACTTTTCATTATGAAACAATATTTGTTTTGTTTGCTTGATGGCTAATGGGTGAGAATTTATATTAATCTCACTTTGAAAATTATGATGACTGTCATTTTGCCTATGAAACATTTGTAGATGTAGTCAGCATTATCTATCAATTCGAAATTTTGTTCCGACTCCTCAGATGCCTCACAGTAAAATCCTTAAACTTTATCATGAATAAGAGATAAAAGTTTCTCCATTCATTAACGTGTTAATGGAGGATTGACTAACTTCGGCAGTAATTTGATACAATTAGTTGTTCTTCATTTCAGGTGGAAAGTGTTTGGCAATAGCTTCAAAATGTTTTACCCTGCACTATAACTTTCAGCCATCACATGAACTCCACTAAATATGACTTAAAATGGCGTTTTGCTGTTGCAGCACCACCATTCACTCTTTGATTGACTCAAATAAAATTTCATTTTGTGCAAATTGAAACATTGATGGTTACTTCGCACTATATTAGACTCAGGTAAGAAACTAATAACATCACTTTTATTATTTGGTAGATCACATAGACTCATGAATGAACTGTAAACTTTGAAAATACAACTCCGTTCTGAAAACTTAGTGACCTCAAATGGTTGAGTAGTTTTTAATTTGTGTTGTGGTGCCTAGAGTTGAAAACTCTTTGCTCTTTTTTGTCAAATTTCCCTCCACTAACAACATAAGTATACATTGGCTTTGGGCATCTTATAAGTTACAATACAAATCTGCCCAGCTCTGTTTCAGTTTTGAAGAACTCCCCATGAGACAGATCTGAGGGTCTTATACCTGTCTTCTCCTTCCACCCGTTTCTCAAGAGAATTTTTGGCAAAAATACACTAGACACAAACATCTGTCCTTTCTCCAGGAATTTAACCCAATCTAAAGAATAGCAGCTGGCACAGCTGAAAATTTATTCTGACAAAATTGAAGTCAATTTTTCATTTGATATAAATCAAAAGTAATAACAAATTTTAATTATTTTATTCTTACTTTGATTTACTGAATTTTGTAATCAAAATAAAATCAGTTATTTTCGGAAAGCATGCTGTGTTTATGCTAAGAATTTGTTGTACTGAAATTCTTATGTGAGTTGTCCCAGGTTAAACTATTAGTAATGTTGCAACATTAAGCTTTCTAAAAATAAAAAAAGACACCATTTGATATTTTTTTTACAACATATTTATCATACTAACAGACCATTTTAAGGCTTTCATTTTTGAACAGTTGTGTGTGTGTGTATACATACACCGAAGAGCCATT
Organism: Stegodyphus mimosarum; assembly: GCA_000611955.2. NCBI lineage: Eukaryota > Metazoa > Arthropoda > Arachnida > Araneae > Eresidae > Stegodyphus > Stegodyphus mimosarum. The sequence continues at coordinate 6,823 of KL813112.1, forward strand.
ACATTATGACCACCCTCCATCTAACAGTGGGCTCACCCAGGAGCAAAACCACTGCACATATGCGGATGATGTTGGAATACATAAAGTGGCTATGCTTTGTCTTTCCAAACATAGTGCGATTAGCGACATAATGGGAAAAGCAGCTAATTTATCAGACTTCAATAAAGGTTAAATCGTTATGCCTCAGCAACTTGAAACATCAATATCATAAACAGCACATTTAGTGGACTGTTCACATGTCATTGTTGTGAGCGAAAGTGGTGTATGGATGGTGAAACAACAAGTCACTGGCCAACAGTGTGTCGTCGACGGTGCATTGATTCCATAGGACAGCGGAGATTGCTAGAAATTGTTCTCTGTGACCAAAGAGCTGCAACAGCCGAAATCACCATCACCTACAACAGTGGCAACCCAAACAGTGTTTCTCAACACACTGTGCAGTATACATTGCTGCGTATGGGCCTGTGCAGCCAGAGGCCGAAGCATGTCGATGCACTGAAAGCGCATCGTCGCCATCTGCAATGGGCCAAGAAACATCAGAATTGGACATTAGAAGAATGCAAGAAAGTTGCATGGTCTGACATACCACGTTTTCTGGTCCATCACATCGATGGGCGTGTGCTAATACGCCAATTTCCAAATGAAAGCTTAGCTCCTGGATGCACAGTTGGACGGAGACAAGCCAGTGACAGAAATATTATGGTGTGGGCAATGTTTTCATGGAGCATAATTTCCATAGAACACTCCCTGATGTCTGTGCACTCCATGAACATCGTTGCAGACCAGGTTCACCTATTCATGACAACAGTATTTCCAGCGGGCGATGGTGTTTACCAACCGGATAATGCACTATATCATAAGGGTTGAATCATCAGGGAAGGAGTGGTTCAAGGAACATTCCAATGATTTTCAAGTGATGTCTTGGTCTCCAAATTCATCTGATGTTAATCCAATAGAGCACTTGTGGTCCCACCTGGAAAACCAAATTCGTACTGCCACACTACCCCCTCGCAAAGTGCGGGAATTGCAGGACCAGTTGGTGAGCGCTTGGTACCAGATACCTCAGACTACGTACTACCACCTTGTGGAATCAATGCCATGCTGGGTACTAGCAGTTTTGAGGGTTAAATATGGTCCTACATGTTATTAACAGGGTGGTCAAAATGTAATGGCCTTTTAGTGTATATTGCCATGAAAAGAGTTAAAAAAAGACTATGCTTTTGCCAAAACCAAATCTAAAATATATTTTTACTTGGTCTGTTTTCCTTTAAGAAATATTAAATGGATAAATAACTTGTATTTATCTGCTAAATTTAAGTAAGAATAATGATTTAACAACAAATATTATAAAATATACATTTTTAGATTTATGATGTAATTCCGCTAACATAGTAGCACCTGCATAATTGGAATTTTAGTTAGGATAAGTATGTACAGTGCTAGTAATTGAATGCTTGAAACCTTTCATATATACCCTTATAAATATGCTTAAATTTAATATGACTTGGAAAGTTGGAGAACATTTCACACATAGGTTCTGTTAAAAAAATTGTATTTTGTAAAGACAGCATAGGAAATTGATTTTATTGGATAGTTCTTTTGAAATGGCTGTCATGACCCATATCTTCACATGTGCCAAACCTTAAATAAAAGAGAAATATCCTTATGAAACTACACTGGTTTGCAAAACTTAAGCAACAGGTGTTCTTTTTGCCATAACTCCATGAGAAATCATCTGAGAGACTTGAAATTCAGAAATGAGAAGAGCATTTTGTATTTAAACAATGACAAAAGCATAGTTGTGCAAAAATGAATACAATGCATACAGTAGGGAATCAAACAAAAAAAGGCTTTATTGAACTCATAGTATCGTTATGCATGATTTGCTGTATAAGACGAAGAACAACAAGCAGATGTTCCGTAGTATGGGATATGCCCTCCCCTTACTGCAGTTGTTGCCTCGCATGTCTGTCCATACTCAGCACCAGATTGTCCTACAGATCTTGAGGTAAGAGTGCCCATTCCTCAATCAGCATCTTTTCCAGTTGTTGGGTGTTCCCCCAGAGGATGTAATCCTTCCCCAAAGCATCTCACGCATGTTCTATGGGATTTAAATCGGAGGAATACGCTGGCCAATCCATTCCAGTGATAGCTTCACTTTCCAGTAGCTTCTGAACAGCAGAATTCCGGTGTGGCCGTACATTGTCATCCATAAAAATGACATTTGCTCCAATGGCACCTCGGAACAGATGCACATGGGAAAGGATCACCTCCTGACAGTAGAGATCTCTGGTTACAGAACTTCTGTCGAAAACGTGCAGCTCTGTCCGCCCATTCAGCATGATGCCTCCCCAGACAAGAACTCCAAGACCACCATAACGGGTTTTTTTCCGTGATGTTACTGGTATGAAACCGTATCCCAACCTCTCTCCAAATCACTGGCGTTGAGAATTGCTTGTGGCACTAACGCGACTCTCATCCGCAAAGAGGACACGACTCTATTGATAAGATGTTCAGTTTTGTGTTCCTTGCACCACTCTAAATGGCAGTGCCAATGGTCAACTTTCAAAGGGATGCAGAGTTCAGGATGGGGGGCAAATAGGCCATCTTTGTGAAGGCGTCTGGACACAGTAAACCGCGATACTTGTGACCCCGTTGCTGTACACATTTGCTGAGCTATGGCACTTGCTGACTGGTTCGTGCTCTTTTCACCTGTAGGACACTATATTGGTCAATCCACTGCAGATGTTTTCTTGGGGCGGCCACCACCAACCTTAACATCTGTACCTAATGTTTGGAAGGCTTTCTAAGTGCACGAAATGACGCTTTTGTTGATTCCAAACTTTTCAACTACACTAGTCACACTACACCTCTCCTCCAGCTTTCCGATCATTCTTCCACATGTGAAGTCATCCAGGTGATTTCTTCTAGCCATATTTCATGAAAGAACTCACTTGCACAAATGTCTTTAATTGCATTTCCATCCTTCCTTTTATTGTAGTCTTGAGTTGAGTATGCCAACTGCACACGTTTTGCGTATGCTCACGTCGCCTATGATATTTTCTTCCTGACATTTGCATACGCATGACCTTTGTACTGAATTGCGTGTTCATTGTACTGATTGCAAGAACCCGTTTTCTGCAATTTCATGGCTATCTGATTAAAATTTACATTGTTGCGTAAAGTTTTGCACACCAGTGTAGTTACCGGAATATCCAGGCATTTCACCGAACGTTGAGCCAAACAGTCCATGCCTAAAGAATTCTTATAGCTGTACAATTATTTTATTACCTAGAAGTACTGTAAGTTTGAAATTTTCAGATAGAAAGAAATTTGT
>KK113775.1:0-20325 GCA_000611955.2 Stegodyphus mimosarum
AGGGAAGAATAATACGGATACATTATCTTTCACTAAAACTTTAAGTGAAGTATGCACCGAACAATTGCCAACAGTCAGGACTATTTTTGAGTCATTAGGTAAACTAACTGAATTCAAATGTCGCCGAGCCTCGGATATAAAATGATTTCAAACCAGTCATTCATCAACTCTTGTGTCATCCATGCTGTTTTATTTGCGCGATATATAACGGGGAAAATCGTTACTCCTTTAAATGCTCGAGATCGTGCATGTTTTCCGATTACGAAAAAGTTTGCACTTGTGCGTTCCTGCAGCATTTGCGCACGCTAAAATTGATAGTCTCGCTTTGGAATCTTTGACACCGGTTGGAGCCTTTTCTGTAGAGGTTGCCAAGATATTTCGCGGTACATATTGCCAGAACAGACCAGTTTCATCAGCGTTGTAAATTTTTTCTGGAGATAATTGTTCACTAGTAATGAGTTCAATGAATTCATCTGCAAATTCTTCAGCAGCTTCAGTATCAGCTGAAGCTTTTTCACCTGAAATTTTTAATTGTCTTATACCATGGCGAATTTTAAATTTGGTTAACCAACAACCTGTTGAATATGTGCACTCGGTGATTAAGTTCATTTCTTCATGAAATATTTTGGCTTGAGCCATTAGCATTGGACCGTTCAATGGCACACCCTCGCTGCAACGCTGTCTGACCCATTCAATCATCATTTTGTCATGATCGTCACTTTTAGCATAATGAACCCTTTTTCTGTTATTCATTGGCAGTGGGATGTCGGAATCCACAAAAAATTCAAAAAGTTCCATTTTCTTTTTGCTTATATCATATATAGTTGACTTTCCACTGCCATACTCCTCGCCTAATTTTGAGACGAATATGCCTTTATCCATTTTTTGCAGCAATTCCACTTTTTGTTTGATGGACACCGAAACATGTTTTCGCTTTGTAGATCCTTTGGCAGCTCCAGAACTGGAAACTCGTTTTGACATAATCGAAAGTTCAAGCTTAATTTTTATAAAATTGCTCTAACAGTCTGCAAAAAATAATAAGCCGGATCCAATTAGAAGATTAAGGAACAGCACAATCTGCAACATTAACTGAAATGCCGTAAAATCAGTAAAGATAATTTTTGCCTAGCTTATCTCTTTGGAATCCAAACCCTTCGCTATTCTGTATCCTCAAAATACCGAACCGCCCAAAATACTTTTCCAGTTTCGCAACAATTTCCTCCCCTCCCCGTCCATTAAGGCAGAAAATAGGTGTGAAGATTTCAAATAACATACTTTGTACTTTCTAACAAAGATTCCATTAGGCTTTGACCCCGTTCTTTATAAAACTATTCTGAAGGTCAGACCAACAAGCCCTTCTGGCTTTGTTATGATCACGACTGAGATTTTGTTTACTTCCGTTATTTTTATAGGACCTTTATTGCTGTTGAAAGTTTTTCTACACTTTTATTGCTCTTTAAAGCTTTTAAAAACACACTGTACCACCAAGGAATCAACAGTGAAATGTCATGAGCAACCAAAGGATAAGAAACCTCTTAGGACAAGCTGTCTGTAGTAAACTGATACAATGCATTTGGAGAAACTGCACCTGCTACTGCATACCTTAGGGGGAGGGATGAAAACAAGATTGCAATCTCAGCTGTTTTCGAAAATCTCCACATGTTTTATTATGGAAGGAAAAAAATCAAATGCCCATGCGTAAAGCATACAAAAAAAAAGTTTGTGACTTTGAGGTCCGGATTATGGACGTTTGGATTACGGACTTTGTACTGTATACTTTAGTACAGAAGTATACATATGTGCAACAAAAACATAGCTTTTAAGGATATAAAGGAGTTTTGGCAAATCCAAGATTATGCATTTTGATGTCTATAGTTAGTCTGCAGTCATGTAGTCTCACATCAACAATTATCTTAAGAACCCTCAAAATCAAGTACAGTTACAGTACTTACATAAACCCCCAAATTATGTAACTAATACATTCTCTGAAATCTAACAATGATTTATAAATTGCTAATTACATAGATATAAAGAGCTCTACTCTGATATAAGTCCCCGGTTGTTCCCCGGATATATGTGGTCGCCAAATGTGGCGATATGTGTTCTGTGCTGGTTTTTGACGGGAGTTTTTTGGTATAGCAACCTTTTTGACGTTAAAAGTTGAGTGGGTGCCCTGGTTTTGTTTGGAGTTTCGATGTTTGGGGAAAGCGTAGGTTGCATTAAGGCCTAGGATTTTGCAATTCTGTGATTTTTTTTTTTAAAGTTAAAACCAGTTGCTTTCTAGATGGTTTCTCATCAAACATTTTTGGTGAGGGTTTTTGAAGCCGAGCATGACGTGTCATAAGTCCAAAAGAATTTTGAATGGTAAGTGAAGCTATGTTTTTTCTCGTGTGTTTCAGGGAATGTTAATGCATTTTGTAATGTATTTAATGAATATTGTATTTAAGATGATTGTGTTATTAATGAATTATTTCTTCACGGTTTGTGTTTATGCTTACAGTATATATTTTTTAAAATTTATTGTTATTATTTTAGCGAGGTTTGCAGAATGTCATGATTTCTGCTTAGTGCCACGAATTCTGCGCGGTGCCATGAATTCTGCAATTCTCTGATGTTTTTTAAAGCTAAAACAGATCGCTGTGTACATGGTTTTTAAGGGAATTATGTTATTAATAATGAATGATTTGTTCACTGGTGTGCTGGTAGAAGTATATTTTTGTGGAAATGTATTGTTATTTTAGTTTATTTTAGCGAGGTCAGAGCTATGTGATTATTTCAGTGCAGTGCCACGAATTCTGCAATTCTCTGATGTTTTTTAAAGTTAAAACAGATCGCTGTGTACATGGTTTCTCGTCAAACATTTTTGGTGAGAAACTTCACACTTTTACTATGTAAATTTTTTGTTTTTATTTCGGACTTATAGCGTAAATTGTGTGTAAAAACGTGGTTTTGCACATGTGAAAACCACGTTTTTGCAGACATTTTAGGCTTAAAGTCCGAAATGTAAACAAAAAATTTAGACAGTAATGGCGTGTCGTGGAGTTTCTCGCCAAAAATGTTTGGCGAGAAATTTGTCGCCAAACGGGGACTGATATAAGAGTAGTTCCATATAAAGAAAGAGTCATAAGGTAGAGCAAAGAAGTAAGAATAAAAAAATGTAGTTAATTTTATATACAGGGGGTCATAAAAAAAATTTCCCAATGTATAAACTCGTAGCAGCCTATCTGCATAACCAATCAAAATGAAATTTCAGATATTGTTATTTGAATATGTGCACACGAGATTGTGATAGTTTAAAACAATAGAGTCTCACAATAACAATTGCAGTAAAACAATTTTGAAATTTTTTAGTGGCGAAACCCCCTTATTACCCTGCACAAATTGATCAGTGCATTGAATTCATGATAGTTTAGTTTTTTAATGCAGTTGTCAGTCCATAGTCACCACTGTGAGTACCCAGCAGCAGGTAGCACTTCTGACTCCGTATAATGATTAGTACATTTGTGAGGTTGTGTAATACAGCATTTTTTAACTCAAAACATATTTATTATAATTACGAGAAAACTCTTTAGGTAAATATATATTTATGGGTGCCCATTGATGATTTTTAGCAGTACATGGGCACCGAGTTTGTGCAGTTCTATTTTGGCTTTGTGTGGTGGTGATTTTTGGCAAAAATTGCTGCTACGCAAAACCAAAATAATAAGTCAAAGAATTTCATAAACTCAGTATCCATATGCACATCAACCTATTTTCACTTTAAAAAAAATCGGAGAATTGCATGAACTTGGCATTGTGTACTCCCTTGACTTTGTACACATCGATCTATTTTCACTTAAAAAGTTAAAGGAGCAGCCAATTCTACACTAGAGCCAAACAAAAAATATATAACCTCAATAAACTACATTTTAAATAAAATAATATTAAAAAAAGGAAATTCATCTTACCACTACACAGAGGAAATATCCATCTACCTTATTTAGAAATTTTCGTGTCTTCAGTCTAACAAAATTCCTTAACAGCATCCAAAAACTTCCTAAAATTATCTGAACTATATGCATTTCCTTCCTACAAACAGGACACTTCTGGCTACTAAGCAAACCTTCATTAACACACCAGTTGATTAATGCTTTTTTCTCTTTCGTTCCAAATCATACAGAAATTCAGATTAATCTTACCACATTCAGCCATTTTACCGTGTAAACCACAAAATAACCAATGTACTTCCTAACCAACATCCAACGCACAAGCCCTTGCAAAACTTTTTCCCATCATTCAAATTCACCACAATCATGCAACCAGTTACATCATTATAGGGTTTCCATAACGTTCAACTACTCAGTGTACCATAAATGAATAACAACTTAGCAATAATCCAAGGGACACCCTTAAATATACTATAATTGCCCTTTACATTTATATAATTCGTGGACAGCATAGAACAGTTATGCAGTGAAGTATAGTCCTCGTGACATGAGGAACCTACCAACGAGGGTCTGTCTAATCAAGAGTTCAAGAGCATTCTGGCATGTTGTTCAGTTGGAAAATATCTACAGGCTGAATTAGTCATGCCTCTAATTTTTCAGTAGTATTTTACATTCTCTGATTCGTTATATCTGGAACTCTGTGAAAGAATTTTTTCGGTCGCAAAGAAAAAGAACTCATTTGTGGATTGTTTATCCTATTACAAGAAAAGTTACAGAAGACATGAACAGATTTTATAGCAATATCTTCAGTATTAATGAAAAAAAGACATGATGTGACAGATTCATATTCATTCCTGGCAACCATTTTTCTACAGGAAACAATTCAGTTTAAAGAAAAAGCCATAGAAATATTTCAGAGACGTATAAATTGTTGACTGTAAGAGAGTTCAGCAGCCATCAAAATTAATTCTACTATAATGTGAACAAAGGTGGGAAAATGTCGCAAATTAGCTTAGTCTTTTGTTCACTTAAGCGATATTAGAAGAAAAACAATATCATTGGTTCATCAGCCCTCTTGAAATCAAGAGGCTTTAATGACAGACACATTGCAGAACGCTAAAATCTCTTGACACTGGTTGTGAAGTTGTGTCTCTTGTACTATCAACTGGAATTATTACATCTGAAATATCAGACCATGTTGTGTGACACATTGCAAAAGTGTGAAACAGTGACTTGCAGGGATCGTACACACAATTTAGACTACATTAATTCGTACACTCTGTGTAGTCCGCCACACTTGCAATCCTTTCCCAAAAAGCCCTCTTTTATCATAGTTGCAGATTTGTTGGGAGATGTTCCCTTCTGCTTCTACAAGTGCCACAGCTGTTTCAATAAACTCCTCCACCTTATTTTACAATGGAATGAATTCCACTTAATGTTTTAAACTCTTAAAACCAGCCACAATTTGCGTTGAATGTCTCTTCAGATTATTGTTTGAAAAGCCTGGTGTGGTCTCTGGCAAATCTGTATATCTAACTGCTGCCTTCTCATAGATGATTGTCTTGGTCACTGTATCTCTTTTGAACTGCTTCTTCCATCACATTAACAGCAACTTCTCCTTCTTTCTATTTACAGATATCCAGTGTTTCAGTATTGTGGTAATGCCCTTGGCAGGGTTGCCACGCTACCTGGAAAACCGGAAAAAGTCAGGGAATTCAAATATTTTAGTCTAAATCTGGAAAAGTCAGGGAATTTCATACAGCGATCCCCCAAAAAAGCGAGCTTTGCGCCAACGTTGGAAGCTATCACCTTCTTGGCGCGTGTTAGCATCACTCGAGCAGCTGACATAGAGCCAATTTTTGCAGCTCTAAACAGATTATCGAAAGATCTCTTAATTAATTTACCTCTTAGTACAGCCAAAGCGTATTACGCGGATAAACTGGAATTTTCTTAAAACACACCTGGAAAAGTCAGGGAATTTCATTCTCCTGTTTGAGTGGCAACCCTTCCTTGGCTGGCGCTATAGCTTTTGATGCAATCTTCTGCTTCAGCATCCTACATGTTGTAAAAGTTCTATGCTTATATCACTTGAGGAGGTGTAGACTACATGCCAACCTTGCTCATGTTTATCTGTGATTTCATGCCTTAATTCAAAGAACGTCATCCACTTCACATTACTTTACCCAATATAATAAATATATGTAAATAGTAATTACTATTGTACATTTATATTAATTATAAATATATCTTAAAAATAATGTGAACTATACAAACACGTATGTAATTCAAGAAATGAGAACAAAATATGTTAATCGTGCCAACAAGTGATGGCAGTATGAAACTCCCATTAGGCTTATATCTGGATGCAAGAATTTTACTCAAACATCAGCTTGTACCCAGAGGTTGGCATTTCATACTGAGGTACTGAACAACTTAGTACCTCTGGTGCTTCAGCAGCTTATTGGAACTGAGGTTATCCATATTAAATACTATATATTAACTAGATTATAATTCCAGTAACTCACTAACTGGGTCAGACAAATTGCAACTTACTTTCAACATCTTGCCAATGTCAGGCATTTATGTATATTCTGATCAACATTTCTCTCTCTCTCTTAACAAGTAGTGGCAGCAGCCAAGCTTCTGTTATGAGTTGTTCTGGTTATGAATTTTCTTCTCATTTTAATGTAAGTTTCTTGACACAAAATTTGCGTAACCTCTGGTTTGAGCAAATATGTGAGGAAACGAGGCATAAAAGAATCAACATAAAACTAATTGTTAGTAAAACTTAAGTGTCACTAATCTTCTTTAAAATGTGTGGGAGTGTTACAAGTGTAAAATATAAATAAATGTAAATTTTGAAGGAATTTTATAATTTAAGGCTAATTGCCTGATAAATTTTATGAAGTTGATTTTATTTTCGAATTAATTTTTTAGTTATGTTAAATATTAGATTATGCTTAATTAAATAATGTATCCTATTTACGAGATTTATTTTAGTCTGAGAATGGTATTATGAAAGTGAAGTTCGGGTTTAGATAATTGCTTTAGTTTATTCAATTGTCTTTGCTGACAGGTCCTTAATTTTTTTTTAATTAATGGTCCTTCAAAATTCGTAAAAGTACTTAACGTCAATGTGCAGAAATATATACGAACTATGTTTTATTTTCTGCTTGATTTTAAAACTGAGAACTTTTATTTTATTTGTAAAGAGTTTTAGTTACTGACTTTCCAGCTGACTTCCAGTATTATTAAGGAAATTAAAATATATTTCATCCAGCACTGCATCCTCTCGATCATCTTTCATGAAAATGCTAGATAGTTATTATTTTGGACAGTTGGGAATACTTTTGATAAACTTTAATTCCTTCCCAGTCAAGAAGTGGGTAGTGTTAATGAAAGCTATCTATTTCGAAAGTGCCGCAGAATCTCAGTCCACTTCAAATTCAAAGAATGATTTTAGCTGTTATTTTCTTTTGGCAGAGACAGAGAAGTTGTATATCTTTAAGACTACACTTTCAACATCAAATCTATTCTGTCAATTAAAAATTTTAATTATGATATGGATAACATAATTAGAGCAGCAGTTAACTTTCCATAAATTTGAATTTTACTTCACAGCAACTGATATACAGAATATGTTTTTTCAAAGTTCACAATAAGAAGATGCCTGTTTTCCATTCTGCCCTTCTAAACTTTGCACTATGAAACCAGTAATTGCTATAGGCATTTTCTCAGCACTTTCAACAAAATCTAGATGTTTCTTCTGCACTCCCTCTAAATGCTTGAAATTTAGAGCATTTTTTATTTGCATTGGTAGCTAGCGAAGAAAAGTTTGAAATCTTTTCTGGATATCTTAAAATAGTTGTTTACACTTTTAGAAGCAAGAACATTCTTTACTATCATATCTACTTTATCCACATAAAAGTTTGGAAACAATCCTGGAATCACTGAAAATATGGCACACAAATTTATTTCTGAAGTCCAGGCTGAAGTAACTTGCATTTCACTACATAATACACTAAACTAAGTTTGTATGCAAGTCCTGTGGTCATATTCTTCTTTATTATGTTATTGGTTACTGCTTTAGTGTAGATGCTGAAGTTTTGCTGAATGCAACGTAACCAAAGAAACTGTAATAATGTCATTATTCTTCAAGGGTTACTGAAATTTCAGTAATATTTAAAAATCATGAAATATTATTCATAATAGACTTACATCGATAAAAAAACTGTACAACAAAATTTGGCTGAAAAAAATGAAAGCATCTGTGATAAACAGATTATTTATATTAACTTGATTATGAACTGTAAAAGTGTGAAAAATACCCAAATGAATAAAAAAATATCTTTCCAGTAAAAAAAAAATGTGTTTAGTAACAGCTAATTTGTCTTTGTAATGAGAGTGTTGGCATTGCTGACTTCCTGGATTGCTTCAGGTGAATGATTGTGAAGAGTATTGTTTTGTAACAACTTGTACCCCTTTTTAATGTTGAAATCTAAGGGTAGTCGAGTTATTATCTTGACATTGTTGTAAATGCATCTTGCAATTATGTCAATAATTGTAATGTAACTAGGAATTTATGTATGTAGTTGGAGATTACTGTATCATATTTTTTGTATTTTAAGAAATTTACAGTTCTATTAATAATTAAAATTATGGAATTATAAAACATTTTATTAATGACTGATATTCTGTTTTTCGTAATAAAATAAAAAGAGAAAGGAGCACTTAATAATATTCTATGTTGATAAAACATTTTTAAATAATCATCTCCTCTATTCAAGGTCGTCTTCTGCACAAAATTAAATAATTATATAGATTTCAAGAAGTTCTTTCAGAAAAAAAAAAAAACTGTTAGTAAACTAGTTATAATTTCTTTTTTTCAGATTCTGCTGAGGTAATACAAATAAGAGCTAGTGAACAAGGTGGTGACAGATATGAATATTATGTACATTATCTTGGTTGTAAGTAACTATTTTTTTATAAATAATGTTTTTAAATATAGCTTAATTATATATATTATTTCTTTTCAGTTTCTTGTTTTTTTATGAGGTACAAATTTCGTGCGAGAAATATGTTTGCTGCGTTTTTAATTGAACGAATAATTTGGGGAATTTTTTAGGCTAAGCCACATAGAATTTTAGTTACTTTTCTATCACTAGGATTAAAAATGTATACCAATGTGTTAATATAGACAGCTTTCCCACTAAGTGGGGTTGGGGTTGCCAGCTTTGGCATGAAATCGCCCATTCGGTTACAAAATCGGTGATATACCGTTAGACGGAGCAAGAACATTCTAGAGCAAATTCTTACTGTTTTGTCCCAGAATGTTCTCGAAGACAGGCTAAAAGCTGTCTAAACCCTGCCTGTACGTAGAGTAGCTTGTACGTTTAGTATATCATGAGTTTGTTGATCTTTAAAAATGACCAACCAAGTCGGGAGCTGTCTTTAGTGTTTTGCCGTGAAGCTGTCGTCACTATTATAGTCTGGTAGCGTTCGTCAAGTGTTGTCATCAATCACTCTAAATCCAAGAACCCGTATAATGCAACAATATTTGTATTTCAAAATATAAAATAATATATTCAGTGTAGCATACGTATATCTGAATATAAAAGTTGGTAAAACTAAATTTAATATATGAAACAATTTTGAGATATCAAGATTTTGTGGGGGGGGGGATCTTTTTTATTTTCTATTTAAAAAGAAACAGTGAATGAATCTTTAATTCCACTGTGCAAGAGTTATATAAACATTGATTCTAAGTTAAGTCATTTAATACATTTTGATGCCTTCCTGTCATGATGTTGCTGAAAGATACACTAGGAAGGTACCTGCATGGCTCTGTAATACCTCATAGTATTATAGAGTCATTTCTCAAGATTACCTGTAGGAAAAACAGTTCTAGATTTGTGAGAGTGAGAAATCTGTGAGAAAGTGAGACATCAGAATTGAATGAATATTGAAATGACTTGTGCTGTACAAGAGCAACTTCTGTTGTATTGTATGACTTGATAAATTTAAATCTCATGCCATGCCATCATACTGAATATTCATATTAATCATACTGAGATTCACTTTCAGTGCACACTGAAGTCAAGATATATGTTGCTGGTGTTGTCATAAGCTAGAATTGATGTTGTTAATATTGCCATAAGGTCAAGATTGTTATATTTAGGATTCCATAACCACCATCAGTATCAATCTGAAAGTTGGTTTAGTTGATATACATTTCTAAAGTATCTGTCTGTCCAAAGCCATTTTCACATGTTATTCCAATAAAATACAGAGTTTAGCAGAAAATAATGATTAAGTTCATCTTAAATTAAACCAATTAGAAAATGTTTTGCAAATGCATTCTGCCTTCTAGTGAACTAATTCTTAAGTTGAACACTACCATGATAATTTCCTGTAACCTACTCACATTACATGCGAAAAATTCAATGCATATGGTGGTTTGCAAAAATTAAAATAATTATGCTCATTTTTTTCCTGTCTTTTAATTATATGAATGAAAATATAAACAAGATATATGCCATCTGTTAAGATTATTCTCAAAATGATTGTTAAATATCAATACTATATAAATGCTTTCAGTATTTTTTATTACATAATATGATTTCAAATTTCAGTAGTATGTCACTCTCAAGTTTGATTGTATAATAATGTATTACATGGAGTAAAAAAAAAATGTAGAAGAAGATTTAAATTTATCTTACTCAGCTGGTGCTGTGATATTTGCATAAATGGCCAATAGGGTACTCGTGCCAATAAATAGTCATTTCATTTCACCGTCAGTTGTGAGTAAGATGGTTACATTGCAGCAGGCATTTAGTCTCCTATATGGCATTAATCTGCCAACATGAAAAAGTATCGAATGTTGGTTTACACGGTTTCAAGAAACTGGGTGTCTTTGCAAATGAAAATGCAGCATGAGAGAGACTTAGTGAAGCTAAACGTGTTTTGTGCTGTATTGCGGACAAAAGTATATGGACCATTCTTTTTTGCGGAAAGCACTATAATTAAAATACTGTAACTGGACATGTTGGAACAATGGCCTCAACTTACCAAAGATTCACACGACTTCATTTTCCAACAGTATGGAGCTGCTTATCATTGGCATTGTGATATCTGAGGATTTTGAAATCAAAACCTGGCTCTACACTTCTGGCCTCCGAAATCTCCAGATCTCACGAAATGTGACTTTTTCTTGTGAGGCTATGTTAAGGAGGCCATTTACATCCCACCACTACCAGTAACTCTGGCCACCTGCAGAAGAGGGTCGCTGCTGTAGTGCTCTCAGTAACGCAAGATGTGCTTTTTCGTATGTGGGACGAGTTTACCTACCACTTAGATGTTTACTGGGCAGCAAAGAGGGGGGGACACATTCAGCATTTATAACCTGTATACACAAACTTTGAACCGTCTTCTTTTCATTAATATGTAGATTGTTCTTGTCAAATTTACACTTCATTAAATATAAATAATAATAATAATGCAAAGTAATTAAATCTCTTCAAATGTTTATACATTTTAAAGCTTTAATCATTAATTTAGGTAGATCTTCTTTTTAATTATCACTGGCCCTGAAATTTAATCATCGTAGATATATTTTCTGCAGAAATAAATACATCTATAATTATATAAAATTATCTTAAAAGTATTCATTCATTTCATGATTCCTCTTACTTTTATGTGATGTTCCTACCAACTACGCATTCTTCATATAAGTTATATTTGAAGCATCATTTTAGTGCTTTTGGATGCAGTAGAACATGATGAATATACTCATGTAACAGTCTGAAGTAAATAATTTTACTGAAATCGAACATAATTATGAAATGGGAAAGTGCAAGCTAAAATATATTAAATGGAGATTCCACTTGAATAGGGACTCGCAAAAAGGCTTAAATTATATGGATTAGTAGTTGAAATATTTTGCGTGTTTGATAGAATGATATATTATACAGGCCGATAGAGGTTTGATTGTACTTTGTAGACATGTGCAGTATTACTTCTGGTACTTTTCTGTTAATGCCAATATTTCTTTATTACAAAATGGAGTGATTATTCCCAAATATAGTAGCCATCAATACAATTTATAGTGACATTTAATGAGTCTTGCTCCAGTCGCCTATCTGTGATCACAGATGATATGGTGGCTTCAGTTAAAACGAAAATTCTTGAGAACAGACACTTCACCAAAAGCATTCTTTCAAACGAATTTTCTGAAGTGTCTAATCTAGGACGTGAAAACGGCCATGACCTCTTGGTTATCGGAGCAGGGGGCAAGTTTCTATGAAGAGAGTATTCAAAATCTAGTTCTAAGGTATAATAAGTGTTTAAACAAACTTGGCAACTATGTTGTAAAATAGAGAAACATATGTAGAATTAGAAAATAAATTTGGTTTTTATTTTCAAATGGCCCGTAACCACCTCGCATTAGTGCAACCCAAAAAACTAAACTCTGGTACAACAGCCCTTAGTGAGCTATGGCCTGCAGTGCCCTGACACCTGCTTTCTTGACCATGGGCTTCAGGATGTATAAGCATATACCCTGGACAAGTGGTCACCTTGTCATAGGACCCCCGGTATTTAGTATCCAAGTGAACTTGGTGCCCATTTTATGAACCCATTCAAGGGATGAGAGGCTGAGTCAGTTTTGCTCAGCCCAGAAATCAAACCTCAGACCTGTGATGCTGTTGTGCAACCAGGCCATTGTGCCGCCAGGCCTAATTAGTGTAGCCACCTTAGTAGAAATCATCGCATTTTCAGAATGCACCAAACTCCGACAACTATGCTCATAACTCTTCTTCAAGCAACTATACGTGAGAATATTCCTCATTTTTAACAATGTGGTCATTTTTATATTTTTTCTTTTTTAGCTCTATTCCAAGTTCCAATGCATTTATGGGATTTGCCTGTAGTGAAAGAAACTACAGTATTTTTTTTTTACTAAATCTTCTAAAGGAAGCAATTACTTTCTTAAAGCTATTCCCTGAAATTCTCACCAAATATAACTCCACTTGTAAGTAAATTTACTGAGGGTTTTTGAGATATAACTAATTAAAACATAAAATATAAATCTTATAATATGTATCTAAGTAATAAATATTTTTGGTACTTAGGTGTTATTCTGTTGACTGTGAAAATTCACTACTATCGAACTATGAAATTTTGTGCAAACCCTGCCAAAGTTGCACGATTCATTTCTGTGAAATTCTGAAGGAACTGATACCTCTTTATTTATTAAACAAAATTCAATATTCAACCACTGTACTTTTTGTGCTTCGTAAAAGATTTTCATTGGTTTCTTCTATTTTCTTAGGCCATCTGAATTTACCAGAAGCTCTGTATGAGTCTTATTTTTTGTTATAGATATTTTTTTCTGAACCTTGAAAATTTTGTCTCTGATGTATGTACAGATATCTGCTATTATTTTCTGAAGCTATTTCTTCTTGTGTATGAATAGATATACGTATATAGAAGTAAAAGTTCATAAATTATGTTACTATAAATATGGTTGCATATTATCTCTGGTTTTGTTTGAATTTTGATGTAATAATTTTCTTTCACTTGCAGGCAATCGTAGGCTTGATGAATGGGTGTTAAGTGACAGATTTGATTTAACTTCAGCTGGCAAAGATAATGGAAAGATCGGTTATAATGCTTCCCATCGAGGTGATCAACCTGACAGAAAAATTACACGAAACCAGAAAAGAAAACATGATGAAATTAATCATGTTCAAAAGGTATTTTAAATTTCATGTGTAAGAAAAGTCATTACTTTCCACTATATTGTTCCAGGAATTACTTTTTTTAACAACAGACTTAGGTTGCAGAACCTGATTACAGGCTAGGTCCAGAAGACTTAAATGTAGGACTTAAATCATTGAGATGCCGGGAAATAACCTACCATAAATATACCTATGATCCTAGAATTTCTTATTCAGGTCTTCTTTGCACATACCCTTAAAAAGCAAGCATTTAATTCATAAAATAAAAACAAAAATTGAATAGTCATTTTGAAATTGCAAAGGGGCTTCTTTTATCACAAGGGTAGATAAAATTGTAATACTGTTTACTGTGAAAATGGTAATAACCATATAGAAATGTGGAAAGAGATATAAAAATTCTTGCAAATCAGCTTAACAGCTGTGCCACCGTTCAGTACCCTTAATGCCAAGATGGCATCCATCCTAGGTCAAGCCGTGCAGAATTGAAGGGGAAAAAAAGGGATATAAACATAAGAAAAGTAATAAAAGAGATATTTAAAAGAGCATAAAAAATCACATGCAAAATTATTTCATTCTTTCACGATGGTATGGCAAATTGTGTGCCACCTTACAGTAATGATAGCATTTATTTCAGGCTTCTTAGTAAGATCAATGAATTTTTTAAGAGCATTATATATTTGAACCCATGCTATAAAAAAAGCCATTACCTTTTTGTACAGTTTAATTCTTTTTTTGCAAAGAAATACATAATAGTGTAATTTTCTTGGTGACTTTTGGGCAATAAAAAAAGGGGGGAAGAAAGAAAAACTGCACAAAAATTGCAGAGAAAACTTACATTTTGTCCAAAAAAAAAAAACTTTAAAGAAATTTTGTGTTGTAAATAAGAAATGTAAATTAAAAGATGGTAAATTTGAAAAAATGTAAAACAAGTTGTTTCTTATGAGAAATACAGTTCTGTTTATAATCATAATTACATCATAGTTCACCCCCCCCCCACACACACACACTAGGTAAACTTCACTAAAATGTATGTATCTAAGTACCACGTTGTTTTTTTTGTTCCCTTCTTCATTCAACCTCATACAAATCTATGTTTTAAAAGCGCATCTTTTAAGTTATACCAACAAAACTATATCTGACTGACTGACTTATACGTGTATCCAACGTTTTCTATTCCATTGAATAATCTGTCAATATTATCAAGTTTTCTACCATATCCATAATCATTTTTAATAAAGTTTTTACGTTCTAGTTTTCAATCATCTTAGTCATCGTTCTAGTTTCAAGTTTGTTTTAGCAATAAATAGTAGCAATAATCCATAGTTTTAGTAATAAATTCTCACTATTGTTCTTTCATTTAGTAAATAGGCTTTCATTAGCTTTAACAAGTTTATTTTCTCCATTTTACAGCTTTCTTTTTATCGTATAAAATATACTCAATTTCACGTAGTTAATTACGCCAGTCAGCTGTAATTTCTGGTGTCATATCAAATTATGTTGCACAGTATTTGAGGCATCACTTTAAAACACCAACTATAAATGAATCCAAATACAATCACAAAGAAAACATTGAACCACCTCTTATTTTATCAGCTGCACATGCTACACCATCACTTATTTTTCTGATGATACTTTTCTTTTTTAACTGCCTCAGTGTTTGAAAAATTATGGGCAGATAAATTCTTTAAACTTGCTAACTGCACATTTGTTATTAATTTCAAAAGACATCAGAATATATAGCTAAACAAAAGGTTATCTAAAAAGAATTTGCAGACTCATGTTTTATGTCTGCTTAAAAAACAAAACCACTGACACACGTACAGAAAATGCAAAATAATACACTTCCTTTTTCAAAATCTGTAAGTGCAATTTATATAAGTGAAAAAAAAATTTCGCATTCATATAAGGGAAAATTGCATGTTAAGTTTGCCATGCTAAATTTGAAGATTGAAATCTTTTTTGTTTAAATCAAAAAATGAACATGGATTAAACAGTTGCAAAATTTTGGAATTCTACCGTACTTGTCTTGTGTCATCATTATTAAATGCTTAGCTAAGAAACTGCAGAAAGGTGTCATGTGAAATGATTTACTCAGTTATCAATAAAAATAAAAACAAAAAATAAGCAAAACTATAGGGGAAAAAATGGAAGACAGATGTAAATGATGATGAGGCTGTCTCTCATCATAATGCGATCAGTAATTGCATTATACAATAAAATTGAAAAGTGTGGTTTATTTTTAAATGACTAACTATTATAGTTAAAACTAGTTAAAAAAGCTATCGGCTTAAAGTTTTTCTCTTGTTGTTTAAAGCAATATATTGCTTAGCGCATGAGTAGAAATATTTGACATATTAAAATTAAGAGACATTTTAACACATACACATATATATTTATTCTTATTCATTATAGAGGAATCTCGGGACTAATAATGAAGACCATTAAGTACTAATTTGAATAAAAGATTATAGATGAATTTGATGAAATAGATGAATACTAATTTATTAATGAATTAACACATAGAAAGAAATAAAATGTAAGAGAGTTTTACATAGCTCGCACTGAGCTTTCAAATCCTCTACTAACGTTCGTTAAGTCACATGACTGTAAGAAAAAGAAATGTTTGTAAATTACGCATCACGTGACCGAAAAGCAGATGCGTGGTTTAAAGGATAAGTCACGCCATCTGTTACATGTGTTAATTCATTAATAAATTACTATTCGTCGTACTTAATGGTCTTCATTATTAGCCCCGAGATTCCTCTATAGTGAATAAGAATAAATATATATGTGTATGTGTTAAAAAAAATCTGGCGCCCAACGTGAGGCTGAAAATTCCCCATATGGATACTTCAGAACTAAAACTGATGACGACAGACAGCCGATGGATATATTAAAGATAAGTAAACTTTAATGTTTGATTATTTCTATCGGAACTAAAGGAAAAATAAAAATTGCGGTCGCCTTGACCTAATTTCGTTTTCACTGATCGTCTGGACCACGCAAATATACAAAGAATTCTAATCACAATGACCTAATTTCATTTTCGCTGATTATCCGAATCAGTTAAATATTCTGTTGAATTTGAATTGTTTTAGATGAAGTGCAATCACTCTGATCATATTGTATGAGTTCTGTTGAACACCAGTTCCTTTAGTACCGAAAGAGTTTGAAGTATTTAAAATTTTAAGTAATTTTGAAGTATTACTGAAAATTGAAGCATTTGAAATTTTAAGTAATTTTGAAGTATTGCTGAAATTTGAAGCATTTGATGTTTTTAGTAATTCTGAAGTATTGCTGAAATTTAAATGAAGAATTTAGTGGTAGCACCCGCTACTTTGGCATATTTAAACACATAGAAAGAAATAAAATGTAAGAGAGTTTTAAGTTACATAGCTCGCGCTGAACTTTCAAATCCTCCACTAACGTTCGTTAAGTCACATGACTGTAAGAAAAAGAAATGTTTATAGTTTTGTAAATCACGCATCACGTGACTGAAAAGCAGATGCGGATGCGCCATTTAAAGGATGAGTTACTCCATCTGTTACAACATGAAATTAAATTTTACGTACTGGTAATGAAAGGATTTCAAATTATTTACTTTCTGTGTAGTTGTGGCCTCCTTTCAAGTTATAATATTTGACGTAACTGAAAATGATATAGTCATCTAAATATAATTACCATAGTGTTCCTAATTTAAAGCACAGTAAGATTTTAGAATTGGAAAAAATTCTGAAAGTTACATCATATTAATTTAAAGCTTAATTTTAAGTCTTAAAAATCTGAATATAAAGCCAGGCTTAAATTAAAAGTAATATGTTATTTATTCATGTTGGGTAACTATTTATTTATGTACATTTTATACTTTTCCATTTAGACTTATGCAGAAATGGATCCAACTACTGCTGCTTTGGAAAAGGAACATGAAGCTGTAAGTTATTTTTCTGATTTATTAATACTTATTTTGTTTTGCTTAAAAATTTTGTGTTTAGTTAGTTCTAATAAGTAAAATTATGCAGTTAAAATATGGTTCCGTATTCTATTAGGTTCAAGGTATCACAAAATTTTCAATTTGTAGAGATATTCTTATTTAATTACAGTTCCATATTCATAATGTTAACTGCTTTTTGAATTTGGTTGATGTTTTCAACTGCCTGTAGTTTTTTTAATTGTGGTGATTAGTTTTAGCAGGTGAGAGTCAAATAACGTTGTCGTAAGTGTAGTCTTTGCAGAAATATTCATTTATTTGCATCTGAATTGAGAGCATGTCATTCAACTAAATTTTGTTCTGTATCTAAGGTTATCTTAAATCCCTTATCTTTAGTTATTAAATTAACATCCAAGAAGAATTTTCATGCGCATGGCTAAAAATTAGACGTGAGGATTTTTGTTTTAAAAAATGCAGGATTTTAAAACATCAGAAGCTAAATCTCCAAATATTATGTTTGAACTGCCACTAACATAGTCTGACTAACACTCTGCTGAAACCCTAAATTTATCCAGCATGGGTGTTAATTAGATTGACATTTGATCATCTAATTTGTAGACTGGCCATTCATTTTTTCTATGGAATCTACAAAGATGTCAAGCTGTAACTGGCAGTCTCGCATAAATTATTTTTGAAAATAATTCTGTCATAGTTCTTCAGGAATATTGTAATTGTAGCAGAAAAAAAATTGGAAGCATAGACTCATTTAAAGTGTTTTAAATTGCTGTTAGTACAGTTGCCGAGGCATATTCAGGTTATATGCTGTTGCGTATAGGTCGTATTCAGTAATAGGACGATTGGAAAGGTCTAATGAAAACATTTGCTTTGGTAGTGTGTATGTATTACTTTCGCATGACATCTCAGAACCTTTAATCTTAGTTCACTCCCGAAGTAAATACATAAGCTGACCCACTTCCCCCTCCACACACACACACACTCATAGTCTAACAGTAATTAACTCCACTAATAACCTCCCTCTAACTTTTTTGGAAGATTGCCATATGTTACTTTGGCAATAATTAGCATTGTTGCTTATATTCAGAACTGAAAAGCTAGGAAATACCTGCCACTTAGTTATCACTGATACTAATGTCATCATCAACTGTAATTGTCAAGAGCAGATGGAAGATATTCATACCAATAAATTCAGCACCATGCGTGCCTGAATTTATATCGCAGTGTAATAGCTGCAAAAGCAAAGGAAATAAAGTAGATATTGATATACGAAAAGGCCATGCATTTCATTCCCATAATGTGGGGGAAAACTTTAAAGTTTGGTGGCTGAAAGTTCGAACCTGAGTTGCAGATTTCAAGGATGCAGGGATCCTGCAGAAAGACAGCTTTACCACAGAGAGTCATATTCAACTAGCAAGGAACTGACAGTCATAACTAGTGACAAGCTGGTTAGAAATACAAAAAATCTTCAAGGCCAGACATAAAGCTTCACAAAGGAGGGTTCCATATGTTGTATGCTGCTAGAAGCATCAGGTGACGCTCATCAATTATTAAGCTGTGATCCTTGGATTCATAAGACCATACTTTAACTGCTAAACCAAAATATGTACAATATCCATGATAAGATGGGCTTACTGGCATCCATTAGTTACCACAGCCTACAAGATTATAAAGTTTGTCATTGAATTTAATGGTAGAAAAGCAAATCTGTAAATTGCTGCCATCTAAATCTGTACACTTGAATCTTATTTAGCTTGGCTGGGACACTTGCAGGGTATTGGTGACTTCAGTTTGTTTTCCCAAATTCTGTAGTGCTTTTTAAAACTTTGCAGGAAAAAATATTGACCATTGTTACTAAGTGCATGAACACCATTAACCCTCCAGTGGTTGAGTAGTTGAGCTTGCTGAATACTGAGAGTTCAGCCTGGGCTCAATCCCTAGTGAATGGGTTGGCTGCATGATTAGTTTTTGTGGTTTTCCCTATGTGTAACAAAAATATAAGCCAGTTCCTCTTAAAAACTGCTCCATGAAGGCAATGCTCCCCTTAGGCAGATAGCCCTTGTGATCTTTGCCAATATTAATTTAATCTTACCTAACCATTCTTTGAATACCATTATCAGTAAGTAACACAAAGCATCAGTGAGAGCCATGCATTTCTATTAGGGGTGGCCACATTTTATATATATATATATATATATATATTTTAGGTTCAAAGGGGCTTTAGTCCCCGAAGGACTGTTGTTTTCGTTTTGCGTCAAAAACATTAAAAGTTTGAATCACTTTTCAAACTGTTGCCACAAAATCTTGCAGCCCTGTATTATATTTAAAGAAATTAAATAATGAAGAATCTGCATAAATGTATATATAAACATATATATAAACAATGTGATAAAACAATGATACCTAGAGCCATCCAATTTTGAATAACGTACATTTCCACCCGAATATGCGCATCTGGAAGCCCAAATTTGGAATTTGTTTTATTATCTATTTCATATTTTGTAAAAAAAACGAATTTTTGATGAACAAACTCAAACGATTTAAAAGCCTCTATGGGAGGGGACCTTTTTATCTTCAGCGCATGGAATTATGTATCGGAAATTCTAAAGATATGCTTATTTTAAAATTATTTTGTGATATTGCTGTTGAACTGAAAGGTTTCACACAAAACATTAAAAAAAAAAGCCCCTTTGGACGTAATTTAAAATCTAAAACCTCC
>KK113775.1:20359-39316 GCA_000611955.2 Stegodyphus mimosarum
TTTTTTTTTTTTTTTTAATTTAAGCCTTCTAAGGAACAGAGATTTTTGGATCTGTCGAAAAGACCTGTATTTAGATAGCATTTCTTAGCTAAATTTGTGTAATTACTTATTTTAGTCTCTCATTTTCATAAACTTTCATTAATTAAGATGACATTTACGTTATTAAAGAAAGTAAGAAAGCAAAATATCTTTAGTTATAAGCTAATATGTACCAAGTGACAAAATATTTCATGACTAAGAAAAACCACTCAAAGCATAAATCTTATTTTGGATGCTTAAAAAAAATTTTTTTAGTGAATAAAATAAAGTGTTCTGAAAATTTGTTAAATAATCTAATTAATTATACAATGTACGTCCAGAAAGTAAGTTCCGTTTGGTAATAAAAGTAAATTGTGTACAGCTACAGAAAAGTTATTTATTGCACAAAATTCAACAACTCTTAAACTACTTTTCCACATAACTGCCGAAATATTGCAGGCATTTGTCATAGCGTGGCACAAGTTTTTGTATACCTTCTTCATAGAAATTTGCCGCCTGTGTCTTCAACCAGTTGGAAACAGTTTCTTTCAGCTCGTCGTCATTGTTAAAGTGTTGACCGCCAAGGAAAGACTTAAGATGTAAGAACAGATGAAAGTCGCTAGGAGCGAGGTCAGGGCTGTACGGAGGATGGTCAAACACGTCCCAGCCAAATCCCTGTAGGAGGTTTTTCGTCACATTTGCAGTGTGTGGTCGTGCGTTGTCGTGAAGAAAAACAACACCTTTTGACAGCAATCCTCGGCGCTTATTCTGAATTGCACGGCGCAATTTCCGAAGTGTCTCGCAATAAGCATCTGCTCTGATTGTTTGACCACGCGGTAAGAAATTAATGAGTAAGATGCCTTTCCAGTCCCAGAACACTGTGCACATCATTTTTCGAGGTGTCAAGATTTGCTTCGGCTTAACCTTTGCTGGGGATGAAGTGTGCCTCCATTCCATTGATTGCCGCTTACTTTCAGGGGTGTCGTAAGAAACCCAAGTTTCATCTCCTGTGACTATCTGTGTCAGAAATTCTTCACCGCTTTCAGCATAACGGGTCAAAAACTGAAGTGCACTACCCATCCGTTTTGTTTTGTGTTGCTCAGTAAGAATCTTTGGTACCCAACGTGAGCAAAGTTTACGAAATTTCAGTTTTTCGGTAACAATTTCATGCATTAGTGATCGTGAAATTTGGGGAAATTCCATAGCGAGAGCACTAATTGTAAACCTTCGGTTTTCATGGATCTTGTCATCAATCGCGTGAACCAGTTCTTCTGTAACCAAAGATGGACGCCCACTTCGTTCTTCATCGTGCGCATCACTACGTCCGTCATTGAACTTTCGGACCCATCTTCTCACCATTGAATCACTCATCGCTTTTGGTCCGTAAACATCGCAAATTTGCCGATAAATTTCACTAGGTTTCACTTTCCTCGCATTCAGAAAACGAATCACAGATCTGATTTCACAAGCGGCGGGATTTTCAATCAACACCGACATTGTAAACAAGCACAACAAAGCGTACGTGACTGACAGCGATCTCCAAATGGCGCGCGTTTCTTCTCCTTGATACAGAGCGTCTACTGCGCATGTGCGGAACTGCGATCGCAGAGCTGCAGCGGAGATAAATTGAAACGGAACTTACTTTCTGGACGTGCCTCGTATATTGAATTGCTACAGTTTTCCTCTTAATTCCATCATTTATGAAAGTTGGTAAATTATGAATATGATCAGACTTTTATTCTATTATATGGTTAAGAATTTTGTATGTAAATAAATAACTGTAGTGGAATTATATATAAGATTTGTTATCTTATCTGTCAGGATGGTTAGTGATAAGTTGTGATTACCTTTCATTCTTCAGGATGAGTCTAGCTTTTTGATAAATTCTTTTATTGCTACACTAAATATTTACATATATTTACATCATAGTTCAGGAATATTCGTCACCTCACTCACATTCTCTCGATTATCATCTTGCGCCCTCTATCGGCGGCTTTTCTACAATGCCATCTATCGGCTGATTACAGATTGTAAAAATTTTTCTGTATAATATAACATGAAATGCTTGAAAGAAGTGAAGCTTTGCGAGAAAATTAAGAATACCGGGTCAAGTCTATTTAACATTGAGTAGATGTCTATCTCGCTAAATTGGCAAGGTGTTGCAAAGCTGACAGTAGTTTTGGCGAGTAATTTTTATCGTTAAATTTGACATGAAATCGCCAAAAGTCACCAAACTGGGCAACATTTTGGCCATGTCCCTGCATAACTGTAATCGGTATGGTAATTGAATAACTGTAATTGATCCTATATGTAACTCTAATCGTATACGGCCTTCATATGCGTTGCAGTAATTTTGAGAAGTGGAAGGTACTAGATATTTTTCGATGGCAGGGTGGGAGAACTATGTAAGACCAGGGAGAGCTTCACCTTTTTAGCTGTGCTTTGTATTCTGTTGTGTTCAGCATTCTTAGTAGTTTGAAGTGTAAGTACTGAAAGTTGCTCTGTGACAAGTATTTTTGTGGAAAGTTCCAGAACTGTAAAATGTTCCTTTTGGTAAAATAAATATATCAAGCTACCATTGTTTCTGTGTACACATAATCTATTATGAATCTGTATGCATGCAACAAAATGCTTAATTTATTAAGTATTTACTTTAAGTAATTAAAAATTTCTGTTTCAGATTACAAAAGTGAAATATGTGGATAAAATACAATTTGGAAAGTTTGAAATTGATGCTTGGTATTTCTCACCTTATCCTGAAGAATATGGAAAACAATCTAAACTTTGGATTTGTGAATATTGCTTAAAGTATATGAGACTGGTAAAAACTTACCGATATCACCAGGTAATTTATGCTAATAATACATTATTTACTTTCTTCGCAAGTAAACAAAATAGTAAAAGCATAAATCAGAAAACAATGGTACTTCATGTTACCTTTTTATTCTTGCTGGTATAGATTAAGAACTTGATAATTCTAAGCAACTCATTCTTTTTATTACTGATCAGGGTTGTCATTGTAAAATAAAGACTTTAATCGTACAACAAGTTGGCATCCTTTTGTGTAAAACAGGTGTTGTCATTTGATGTGAATAATAGTAATTTAAGGACCTTTAATTAGCATTTAAAAGTTCACTGGTAATCATTTATAATGCAGTTATTATAATGATCAGTATAGCTACTTTTCATGACAATTGTGTTCTTTTGTTGTCATCGTTTTGGTAAATTAAAATCTGTTTCTTCACGAAATAACTAATGTTCTTGAGAAGGGGCTTCTAACGTTTATGTACACTCTTGCAAAAAAATGTATGCACCCAGAAAAAATTAAGTCACAACTGCAAAACACGGCATGCGTATGTGGTTTTGTGATTTGTGTAACTGATTTAACTTGCAGCATCAGTTAGCATTGTGAAGCAATACAACATATATCTGAAGAGCACAACTGGTAGAATGTTAAAGGACAGATGTGGCATGTGACAAGCATTTACAACTGCACTGATGCCTTGAATACATAACATTGTAATGAAAGATGCCTTTAAGGCACACTCAGTGGAATTATGAACAGCTGTCAGACTTTGAGAGGGGTCGCATCATAGGGCTAAAAGAGGTCAGTAAGTCGAACAGGTAGAGCAGCTGGCATATTGGTCAAAGCGATATGGTCATTTTCTGTTGTTCTAACCATAGGCTCAGCATAGTCAGCCACCGTGGTGGTTCAGGATGTACCTGGCCATCTATGCATGAGATGATCACGCAGTTAGAAGAGCAGCCATGTCTGCTTCAGCAATTTTGCTGTCAGTGATTCAATGTCATTTGGGAACTTGCAGAGATCCATTGATACAATTTGCAGAAGACTAAGTGACACTGATTTTGACATCCATTAGAACACTTGCCATTGACACTCCACCATAAGCAGTGTTGTCTTGCATGGTGCCGCTCTCGCTCAAGCTGGACAATGTCCATTTAGAGAAATGTGATCTTCAGCTACAAATTATATGTTTCTTGCAATACTGATGACCACCCTATGTGTGTGTGGAGATATAGAGATGAGCAGTCCAGTGTACCATTTGTTACCGAGTAGCACACAGCCAGAAAACAAGAGTATGACCGTTTGGGGAGCGATCACCTGGGACAGCAGTTTGCCATTATTAGTGCTGCAAGGTACTCTAACAGCTGAACATACGTTGATGACATTTTGCAGCCGATTGCTGGTAGGTCATCCAGATAAATCTTGTGCGGTCATCCACGTAAATTTGATCAGAAAACTTGGTCATTCAAGAGAAATATGTTACCACTCAGCAAAGCTTAAAGTATTTGTCTTTCGAATGTATTTGGCAAGCTCAGTGATTTCAAAGAAATATGTTGCCATTCGTCAAGATGTAAAAGATTTGTCATTCAAATGTAATCAAGATATTCAGCGACTTAAAAGGAATGTGTTGTCATTGCCCTTAATAAAATATTTTTAGCTTCCATGTGAGTATTTTGTCACTTGGTAAGACACACAAGATATTTAATTTTTCTTTCAAATCTAATTTATTATTTGGAACTAAGTAATAAATGCTGTTCTTCATCTCTGTTGTCAATTACTGGTTGGGCCTGTAAAATTACACTAGCTGCACTCTTTAAAATCACTATATATATATATTTTTACTTTGTTACAATAATTATTTTAAGTGGCTAGTAAATATCAGCAAGGCTTGCACAAGATCAGATTCGTCACTCCAAATGAGAGAGATTGGTTCCTTCCGCCTGCAACCCAATCTTGGCCCATCAGACTTTTACCTGTTCCCCCCATTGAAAGCCTCACTCTTACGGTGTCACTTCTAAAATGATACTGAGGTGGAACAGATTGTATGACAATTCCTTCCATTGCAGAGTACCAAGTTTTACCTGAGAGGTTTCTTCAAACTGATTGCATGCTAGAACAAATGTCTCAGGTGGTTACTATGTCTGAAAATAGTGCAAGATATAAAGTTTATAATGTCATGGTATATTTTTTGGGAATAAAGTTTTCATGTGAAAAAAATAATAAAACTTATTTTGGAATGTCCTGCAAAATATCTGTTTATTGTTGTAAATATCTAACAATATTGCAATAACAAATGTGTATAATTTAATAGGCAGTACAAGGAAGTCGTGGTGTTTACATCACGTTATTTTTATTAAAGGTTTAAAATCCAATCATATGAAGTTTCATTGTAGAAAAGGAATTGGATATCCCATTATGAAAATCTTTTTAAATTATTATGTTAGTTGGTGTTTGTCTTGCTAAAAAAAGTCATTTTTTTATTTTATTCAATTTGAAACATTTACTCAGGGAGAGTGCATAGCTCGTCAGCCACCTGGTAAAGAGATCTATTGTAAAGGGACATTATCTGTTTATGAAGTTGATGGAAAGGATCATAAGGTGTGTAGAAACAGGTTTCTTTGATATATACTTTCTTCCATTTCATAAAATTGTTTTGTTGAATAATATACCATTAATACTTAATGCTTTTTCTTCTTGCTGTTTCAGTACATTTTATGTATTGCTACAGGGATGCAGAATTCACCAGCGTGCATTTCACTGATAAGGCTACGGACAGAAATAGAGCAGCTGCTTTGAGTGCTCTGTTTCTACTTGTAGCCCCATAACTAAAATGCATGTTGCCCACCTATGTATTCTTGTAGTGATAATAGTGTTCAAAATCCACGTCGGGGATGATGATTATGCCAACAGAACTTAGCTACTTAGAGCTTACTACACAGCAGTGCCTTATAATACCTCAAAAAGCTATATCCACATTCTATAACAAAAAATCTCTTTTTTCAGTTCCCTCTACCTGCTTTTACATTTTTGCCAGATATTTTTAAATACCTATCTATGTTAAGCATCGTATGTTGACATGTGCTGCTAGTTGCTTTTGATTGGTGACACAAATTTATTAACTGTATTATAAGGGAAAAAAAATCATGTTAACTGATCACTTCCTTGCTGAAAAATAAGCAGAAGCAATCCCATTTTACCCAATCACACCGGTTATCATATTCATTGAATTAGCCCTAGTCAGGGTTTTATTGTTTTATTGAATATATGAATATATATTACCTAAAAGAAAGAAAAATACCTAAAAGCTTGCTTATCTAAAAAATTATATATGAATATATATTCAATAAAATATGTACGCACACACACACACCGATTAGAAACTGAAGAATGCGTAGTTATGAAATAATATTAATGTCATTCAGTATGCTTCAAAATCAATTAATTAAGAACGAGATAAAATATATAAAGTGAATATTGAACAGTTGTGACAAACAATTTAACAAGAAGGCACAAATTAAAAACAGTTCAAAAACTTGGAAAACAAAGCTTAAATAAAAGTAAATTAATATAAGAATAAAAAAATTATTACTAAATATTAAATAAGAGTTGATTATTCCCAGGTCTTTGTCAAAGAACAGGTGAAAGAATAACAACAGAACTATATTTCTGAATGATAACTGGATGAATTTCAAAATAAAGAATGATCAAAGAAATTTTTCTTTGATGTATATGAAAATGACAAATTAAATATCAGTTTCCTTTGGAAATGTTTTGAAAATGAAATTCTTTCTCATAAAATGCAAGTTCAAATGTCATTTGTTTCTGAATAGAATCCATTTTCCATTTTGTTACAAATTGTGTATCTAAAAATTATCAAATTTATTCAGAATTTAGCAGGATCAAACTATGTATTTGCATATGTCTTGTGGAATTTGTCACATAATTTAACTGAAGAATGTCACATAATTTGACTTTTGAATAATTTAACTGAAAGTCTTCTTTTGAGTGCAAAAGTGGGGATTATTCTGTATATAAGACAAAAAATATTTCAACACAGAGATGAAATTCATTAGAAGTAGGTGTAGAAATTCATTAGAAGTAGAAAATGGTGCTGATGGCAGCAGAAGGGAAAATTTTAAATAAGTATAAACATGGTATTCAATGCAGCAAATAAATTCTATAAGCATATTTGCAGATTATTTTCTACAACTGTAGCAAGCATTTCTATGTCAGAAGTTTAGGCCAAATTATTCCTAATGCACTTTTTTAAAGACATTCCAAAACACCTTATTAATAAATCCAATCATTTTCATGAACAACTTTTTATCGTGGCTTATGAAGATGCATATTGGTTTTTAAAGCAGTAATATTTCATCACAGAGGTAGCTGTTCAAAAGCCTTCATAATCCCAATTATGACATGGAAGCTGAGAGATATTTCATCTTTAAAAGCCCAACTTTCTGTTTTTCACCAAATGGAAAACTCAAGTAACTAGAATATTTTAGAAATCCCATTAAAAAAATTAAGAAATGAGAGAGTTGTATGTCATTATGAAACATATGCAGCATCACAACACAATTATAAGATCTTCATCTTTGTCTTATATAAACCATATTGTTTCTTGATAAGCCGGTTTATTTTTTGTAACAAAAAATATAAGATAGCTGCTGTTTATCTGTTTTCCCTTGCATTTCGAACAGCATGCAGTGAAGTATTTTCAGTTACTGGTTCCTGTCATTGGAAAAATGCACGTTAAATGGGCACAATATGAAACTTTAATTTTAAAACTGGATAAACAGTGGTGATATATGAGGAAAATTAACGATTAGGAATTTTTTAGGTAAGCAAGCTTTTAGGTATTTTTCTGTTATCAGGACAAGATTCAGAAATGTATGTGTTTAATGTACATACAATACATACATACTTATGTGCTAGCTGCAACTGTAATTTGACACTCGTATTGCCTTTCAGTAATTTCAAGGAGCAGAAAGTACTAGAAATATCTCAGTGGCCGGTTGAAAACTATATAAGGCCAGAAGAGAGAGTATCTGCTCTCAGTTGTTATTGTTACGAGTTGTTAGTTCAGCATGGTATCAGAGATATTTCCGTGTTAGCTTTTTCCTTAGATTGCCATTGCATTGTGCTGTGTTTAACATTCTTAGTAGATAGTTAACTACATGCTTAGTAATTTACAGACAGATAGTTAATTCTTAGTTAACTACTAATTGTACTCTTTGATACTGTGAATACCTGTACGAGTATTTGTGCAGAAGATTCCAGAACTTTGAAGTGATTATTTGGTAAAGTAAATTTTATTGACCTATCATCAGACCTGTGTGCATTCAATCTATTACGAACCCGTATGCATGCAGCAATATATACATTTCTGAATTTGGTCTCGATGACAGAAAAGTACTGTTTTTTATATATTATATCCATGTCTAATGTCTGTTAATTATCTTACTTAAATAAAGAAGGATCTGCTCCTGAAATTCAAGCTGGTCAGATAAGTTTTTCATAATCAGATAAGATATTTTACTTTCATATGTTTCAGGCTTACAAAAGTACAACAGCCTTTATGTCTAAAATGCATTTTTTCTTTGAATTCTTACATAATTTTAAATGTGGGCTTTTGATATTTTAGATAGTAGCAAATAAGATAACTATTTTTATAATTTTATACCAGAAATTTCTTCTTTCATTCATTTAGCTTTTCTGCAATGAATTGCATTTTTGGTATGCTCAACTAACCAGAGTTTTCTTGTGTATAAAATTTAGCATTTCTCAAGTTTTCTGGATGATCAAGCTTTTACTGTGTATATTACGTCATAGTTGCAGATAGATTAAAAGAGAGTATTGAAACTACATCAATGCTAACTTTCAGGGTCCCTCCCCATATTAATGCAGTAATCTGATTTTATGTATTATTTATTATTTTATTTTTTACATTTATTTATTAATTTTGCTAATAAAGATAAAATTTCCTTTTTTTTAACACAAATTACTTATTCTCAAGTATAAAGCAAAATATACTGTTTTATTAACTTCTTTTTTTATGAGTAAATGATATTACATTAGGGCTTAAGTCCATGGATCGAAAATATATTAAAATATGTACAAATATCATTTAATTATAATATTCTATAATTGTTTTTTTTTCTCTTTCATATAGCTATATTGCCAAAATTTGTGTCTGCTTGCGAAGTTATTTTTGGACCATAAAACTCTTTACTTTGATGTAGAACCTTTCCTTTTTTATGTATTGACTGAAACTGATAAGCATGGTTCCCATCTTGTGGGTTATTTTTCAAAAGAAAAAGAATCTCCTGATGGAAACAATGTGGCTTGTATACTTACTCTCCCTCCATATCAACGAAAGGGCTATGGAAAATTTCTTATTGCATTTAGTAAGTATGGTTCTGATATAATTTTTTTGTAACTATGGTTATGAAAGGGAAGATTGCCAGCCTTTTTCCTTTGGCAATAAATGCAATTTAACAACTTGTAATTTCATAATTCAGTGTTTTATAATTAAAATTATTATATTAACATTTACCCAATTAATGTAAAGTCTGGGCTTGATATGCCAAGTCTAAATTGAGTTAGCTTAAAATTAGCTTTCCATTATTATGTGTTTTTTTTTTTTTTTTAGAAACTAGTTGTAACAGATTTGCCTATCCAATTGATTAGTTTGCTGAAATCTGTCCATGTTTTAACCAATAAAGTTGATCCCATCATCTCATTCTAATAGCAAAATGAAAGAGTAAAAAGGCATTTTTATAGGTGTCAAAAACTAGTTATAACTTTTTGAAACTAAATATCAAATCATTGAAAATTTTCTGCATATTTTTAGTGTAGTAGAAAATGCAAACAGCAGATACACTCATGTGTATGGGATGATTGACGTGAAAAAAAATTTAAAACAATCTAGTAAAAATGATGCTCTGAAAAGCCATTTTTATGCTGTAGTTATATGGTCTGATAAATTTAATCCAAGAAAGTAACATTTATGGGATTCAGATTTCATTTTAACTCTCACGTATATGAATCTTTTTGCAATTCATACTATGTGCTATGATACTATATTAATACTACAAAATGTATTTAAATTGCACTTCTGCTAAATTAATTTCTAATGGTAAATACAGAAGGCATCTGTATTGTATTTACAATTGCCATCATACATTGGATGCAAATGAGGCAGTTGTGTCTACTTAGAAGCGAGTATTAAGTGTGTTTTTGTATTGTTACAGGACTTCATTCTGTAAATCTGTTTGTGACTGTATGCTCCACCTCCAAATTAAATAATTGAATAAAAATTTATTGATGTAATTATTTGTCTCCAGCTCCCCTAAGAAAATTTTTGTTGAATCATGTGAGATTGCTTAAATGAATGTAAATGTTTGAAGAACCTATAAATACCTGTATGCACGCAAATACAGATTGATCAAAAACAGATGAAAAAGTAGAACCAGCCTGTATTTTTCATAAAGCCGAAAATCTAAAAACTCTGGAAAGCACACTGCCCAGAAAATGCAGTTTTCAAGTGGAAATTTTAGCAGTTAAAAAGGCTATAGAAAATGCAATTAATAATAAATGCAGTCAGCTCACAATCCAATCAGATTCTCTTCCTTCATTACATGCAATAGCAAACTTGAACCACTCTTCTGCAGTAGCACAGGAAATCTTTAATCGCCTACAAGTAAATAGACATACTAAAATTTCATTTAGTTGAGTGACAACACATACAGGGTATGGAAGAAATGAAAATGCCAGCTCCCTAAAGATATGAACTTAAAATAGCCAAAATCATGTCTTAAAAAAAAAGAAGCATACAGGAAAATAAATCAAATCTACATGAACTAATAATATAATAAATGGAAAAAGATGTCTCAAAAACTCCCACTTAAATCACTTCATATCTGGACACAACCCCTTCCCCTCTTATTACTACACGAAAAATATATCTTCCTCATTGATTTTTAAACATTTTCATGCAGTGTTGGAGCAAAAGAGGATTTCCAAAACACTACCTCATCTCATGCTTATTAGCACAAGCATATCACAGCATAACACCAACTACAAACGAACTTGAGTGTTGAAGATAGATTGTAAATAATCCAAAATTATATCACAAAATCAGCAATATTGTCTTATACTTTTTGAACAGAGGCAAGATGTGTGAACAATATTTAAGAAAAAGTCTTTATTTTAGTCTACATACCTTTCTAAATAATAACTACATAATGTTGCAGAAAGTGAGAATGGAGCTACTGTAGGATACTTCATTGGATCAGTAGCATTGGGGAATAATACATATATCACTATATATGTCCTGTATGGTTTATTCTTGCCCTATCCTATGAATGATTATGATGTGGAAGTTCAGGAATTTCAAAGAACTTCTGAGAAATTTACTTAGGCTTAAAATCCCACTAACATGGAAGTTGATCTTGAGTAGATGATCCTTAAGCTTGTCTACACAGTTATGGCTTAATATCCCACTAACATGGAAGTTGATCTTGAGTAGGTGATCCTTAAGCTTGTTCACACAGTTATTGTCTGGTAAGGCAGCATATTCACCAGAAATAACTCAAACAATTAAGGTTTTACAAAATGCATGAAAAAATAACGGTAATCAATCATTATATTTTGGTAACTTGCAGCATTTAAGAAATAACTATGTGAGAGACCGAAGATATGTGAAAGCTTCCTGCATTGTGTTAGTCATTAGCATCTTGAGTAGAATCGACTTGAAAGGATGAATCTGTGGCCTCATGTTGTTAGATCCATACATAAGTCTTCCCACTGACATTTTAGCACTTAAACTGATATCACTGTGGAAATCTTCAGTTTTGATGTTTCTGCCATTCGGCAGACAAAGCTGTGCGAACAGCATATGAACAGCATTAGCATACAAGACAGACAGAGATTTTTTTAGCTGAGTCTGCTCACTGATGGCTGTAGGGGCTCTGATGTTGAGAATAAATGTGATCTGCATCCAGATGCCCGTAATGCAACTTGTACTATTCAGGACCTGACTCTGATATTGCATATGGGGGACTGTATTTATTATTGGCCAGCTGTTAATGGACATGAGTGACTGCTGTTTTCTCGTTTGATTCTAATGTGCTCATTACGGATGTTGTTATTCACCAGGGAATGTCCAATAACCTAATATGCACAGTATTTTTATATACTTTCAGATGAAAATTCACTGCCTTCCTTGTTGTTTTTGTTTATTTTGCCAGCTTAGCACTCCAAAGTTCTGTTGTTTTGAACTTCTCTTGTTTAACTCTTGTATCTTGCACTGTGGTGTATCCATATTCAGACTTATTAAGATTGGTTTGCCTACTCATTTCATTCGCTGCAGTGCATTTATTCAAACCCTGATGTACACTGCACAAAAAAAGGTGGGACAGTGGGACGGTTCTATATCTCCCGTACTACTGGGCTGATTGACGAAATTCAAATTGCGTTGTCTCAAAAGCGTGACTTAGGATATACATTAAATTTGTATATAGCATTGTTCTAACACATGTATTTGGACACAAAATCGGCCTTTTTCTGAAATGGCATGCCAATTTTTTTTCCCATATTTCGATTCTACAACTCAATTATGCCTAAATATTATATTTTGTAAAATTCAGTGCAAAATTTACGGAGAAATTCAAAAATTTATCTTGGTACATTGTTTTCAGTTTGCGCCAAGCATAATTCATTTGGCAAACTTCTTAATTTATAGCAACCTATTTTCCTTTCCGCCTTTTTTTCATTGTAGACAAGCGGGGGGAAAAGTCATCGTTCATACTTTCAAATAATTTTAACAAAGTGTGTAAACCACATTTGGCGTTATTATCGCTTATAACAAATATGCCAAATTTTAAAATGCGCCAATATATAAATTCATGCATATCTTAAAAAATTTCGAATAAAAACTTGTAATTTTTTGCAGGTGTGCCTAGAAATACATCTATTTTAAGAGGATGTGAAAAAATTTATAGGTTGTAATTCAAAACTGTTTTTCAAAAATTTTGTAAAAATTATGGAAGTTGCCATGAAATCAAATTTCAAAAATTTTATAAAAATTATTTAAAAGTACAAATTTTAAAAATAAATCATAAAAAATGGGTGAATTTTATTTAGAATGAACCTAAATTTTGAAATGTGAAAGAAATAATGATAAGTTTAATAAAAAAAAAGAGAGATTAACAAATATATGCCAAATTCAATTAACATTGAGGAGCTAATATTTTAAAAACCACTCTTGCTATTTTTACAAAACTTGGCAGTTTAGCATAATTTGAGTTGTAGAATCGAAATACGGAAAAAAAATTGATATGTCATTTCAGAAAAAGTCTGATTTTGTGTCAGAATATCTATATTTCAACAAGTCTATGTATAAATTTAATACTTATCACAAGTCGTGCTTTCGAGATGTGAAAAATGCAAGTTGAATTTCATCAATCGGGTCCAGTAGAACAGGAGATATAGAACTCTCCCCCCTCTTTTTTTTATTATTATTATTATTTTGTGCAGTGTACATCTGTGTAAGATGTATATTCCTTTTTGTTTTTGAAGTTACTGATTTACATTTCAATAACTGTTAGTTTCATACTTTTAAGTCTTTCAAAGTGTAATTTATATTACAGTATTCTTTAAATTTTTTAACCACTTTTAATGAAAATATTTTGTTATCTGAACAAGTGAACAAGAGCTAGATCACTAAGTCATAATAGCCGCATTTTCATAATTTTTAATTAATGCATTTTGTTTTTAATTCAGAATGTATAAAGGTTTATAGCTGCATGTTTTTTTTTCTCTCCATATTAAACAAGATTCAGTTCGCATGATTTAATTTACTTTACTTATTGGTATCAAACTTTTTATTGGAATTGGACATATAAGTATGCTTTATTCCTTAAATTAATCCCCATCATTATGCCTTAAAAGTTCTTCTTCTTTTTTTTTTTTTTTTTTTTTTTTTGTAATTGAAAGATACGATCTTTCAGGTAAACAGAAACTACATGCAGGGCTCCTCCTTCCTGCGCCACTCTAACATCAATAATAAAAATTTGCCTTCCTAAAAAAATTCACTAAAGTCTTCAATTTTCCTCCATATTACTAAATATTTAATACTTAAGTATTTTTTTAAATGATGTATTTTATAAAGTCATGCCTTTCATAACTTAAGTATTTGATCTTTAATAAACTGGTAATAATTCTTGAAAATTTACTACTATTTTTCTTGGTATAATATTTCTCCTTATTTCTAATAAGTGTTCTTTGATCAGAATTTTGTAACTGGTTATTGTGACCAATTCTAATTCTTTTTACACACTCTTAAAGTATGAAAGATTAACAGTAATATGTTTTAATATCAACATACTAGCAACCTTGAACTTTTATTATTTCAACCATTTTATCTTTTTGAAGTTTTATTAACAGTAATATGTTTTAATATCAACATACTAGCAACCTTGAACTTTTATTATTTCAACCATTTTATCTTTTTGGAGTTTTATTTTAGTTTATGTCTCAAAAACAATGTAGATGTTTTAACTTTGTAAACTTATACTGTGATTTCATATTTTAAAGTATAATTTTTCGTCAAAGAATTGAAAATTTTTTCCCTTCAACAAAGTTTTTAGACATTTTAAAGATGAATAAAAATGAGAACTTTTGAAACATCATTCATTTAAGTATGAAGTCTGATTTGTCGTCATCAACCAAATGCTTAAAAACTGTCTTTAAAAACAGTGTTTGGTGTTCATTTGAAAACAGTCATTAACTAAAAACTGGAAAGTACTGCTCAACATGTAAAGCAAATTCTTTAGCTGAATAAAACAAGATTCCTTTCTTGTACTTTGTGACATATTTTTAATTGATATCTTTTTAGTTTTATTGGAGGAAAAATTTCACACAAATGTCAGGTACTGATATAAAAATGATAGTTCTTGCCACCATTTAAATTGTACAATATCGTTATTTTTAATGAATGGCTAAAATGTCAATATTGGAAATATTAAAATGATCCTAAGTATTGTAGGGTTCCTTCCCCCCAAAAAAAATCATTAATGTTTTTTTATTTTGAATTTTAAAAAGGCAGATTTGAAGAACTTATTGTATTGTACCAGTAGCTAATAAATTTTCTAAAGAAGACCAAATTTTACAATATAGGTATTTTTGACCTCTTCACTCCTGACACTGAGCAAAATTAATTTCCCCTGTGTGCCTATGAGTTTGGAGCTCGAACATCAATAGAAAAATCCTAATACTTAAAATTAAAATTCAGAATAAGTTAAAAGTGCAACATTAGTAATAATGATTATATTCCCAAATTTAAATTATTTCTGTATAATAATGAAGTAAAAAACTTGAGAATTTAAATATCAGTGCTTATAATATCTTATCGCCATGTTTACCTACAGAAATTTTAAGCCACTTGCACCGTGTGAAATATTTCTAAATTAATAAAGTATGTTATTATCATCATGCATTTTACTTTTGTAGAATAAAATGATTAGTATAGTAAAAATAGTATTCATTGCAACTATTCTAACACTCTAGAGATTCTGGAAATTTTCACAGCATTCTAACATAATTTATGCATATATAGAATTTGAAATAAAACATTCCATTTCAACATATCATATGATGCAGTGGGCCATCAATGACACTTTGCTCCCGTATCACTTGTAATATGATGGGCCCACAGAGTTAAACTATGCTGTATTATATATGATATGCGGGAAGTGAAGAGATTAATGAATGGCTAAAAATGTCAATGTTGAAAATATTAAAATAATAATAAATATTGTAGCTTTTTTTCAGTCATTAGTATTTTGTTTTGAATTTTTAAAAATTAGATTTTAATTATATTATATCAATAGGTTATGAACTTTCTAAGAAAGAGCAACTTGTTGGCTCTCCTGAAAAGCCATTATCTGACTTGGGAAAATTAACATACAGAAGCTATTGGTCATGGGTTATTTTAGAAATACTGAAAAACCAAAGAGGTGCATTATCAGTAAAAGAACTAAGGTAAGTAATAATGATACATTTAATATTTTCCCCATTTGTAGTCTAATTTTAAAACTTTTTTATGAAGCATTTTATGAAATTAATTTATGTGTGTAAAACTAATACTCTCCAAGAGCTCTGTTCATTCACTTTGTTGAGTCTTAAGCAAGGTGTAAAATGCTGTATTTCTTGATTAAAATTTATAGTGTAAAATAATGTGCTATGTAATAAGAATTTTCTTTATCATTATGCAAAATTTTTTAAAGTAAACTTCATAATTAAATTTTGAAGTCAAAACTGAAAGGAGCCAGATAAATTTTAAGTGATAAAAAGTTTAACCTATTGAGAAAAATTAATATAAATCATATTTAAAATTTTATGTTTCACCTTAAGTTAGACCTGTTGAAATCTGAGCATTGTAAGTTTTGCTGTTACTGAGATACATAAGATTTTGCTATTATTATTAGGTACTATGTTTCAGGGGCCATAAAAAAATCAACAAACCCTTATTGATGCCTAGTGATGATTAATAATTATGGTAAATCTAACACAATTCAAAAGTTTAGTTAAGGAGTCGCACAACTTGCAAGTGCAATTTATTTTTCACAAGAAATAAATATTTTTTTAAAGCATTCCCCCCCCCCCTTTCCATGGATTTCACAATTTGGGAATTGCTCACGGATGAAAAGTCTGCAGTTGATTTATTTAAAACAAGAAACACCATTAAAAATAAAAAGTTGGGCTGAAAAGATCATGAAATGAAACTGAGTGTTGAACAAAATGCAGGAAAAGATCTTGCAATGAGAGAAAAGGACTGCAAAATCAAATCCTTCTCTCCAAATCCCTTTCCTCCCAATCATCAGGTTCATATATTTCTGGTGTCGAGAGATGACATCAGTTGATTTTTTGGAAATTACAACTTAAAATTAACCAAAATACAACTGTTGATTGGAGCAGTTACATGTGGGAGGTAGCCCGGCCAACAGTGAATATTGGTGGAATTGACAAGTTGTCAAAAGAGACGAAACTCTTTTCACTAGTAGAAAGAGTAACATTAGGTGGATTCTTCCACAACAATGGGTTTTTGTTGGATTGTGCAGAGACTCTAATGAATGTTCCTTAGTTCCAGTTCCTGATTGATCAACGAACACTTTATTTATTAAGGAAAATGTTATGGAAGAGACAACTATTTACATGGATTTTTGGAAGGCATGTAAATCAGATAAACTGTGAGGTACCTTCAAACATTGCACTATGAGCCACAAATTTCACTTTGTTCATCAGGAAAATGTACCTCATAGCCAAACCGTAGAGCGCAAAATGGCACAACAAATGCCATTGAGGCATGGCTCGACAACATGTTGAAACATACTTGTCTAAGTTTATGTTTCAATGAATGCATTAAAAAACTTATATTTTTGTCTTTGATATTAGTAGCTATTAAAAATTTTATGCCTCCCCAATAAATTAAGAATTTAAGATTAGTATCCAGATTTCAGAATTTTGCCTTATTTTGTGTTTGGTGTTTGATTTGGTTAAAAAAAGTTAACCGTCACCAATGGCCCCTAGAAATGTTGTAATACTTAGTGTTATTAATTCAAGAATTTGTTTTTTCTTTCTGTCCTTTACGTCAGAAATGGCTGACAAGTTGATCGCGATCAACCGCTAGACCACAAATGATTTAAAAAAAACTATTTCCATACCCAAACACAGCGTGATGAAATTGTGATGAAAATTATTTATTATTTTATTTATCAGCAGTTTAAAAGTAAGAAGTGGCAACATTCTTTGAAGAAAACATTTTTATATCCAGTGCATGAGATTATTGCCATTCTCCAAACTGTAATCTTTTATTTTAAATCAACAAACATTTATCTTCCATTTTTAATCAACGAGCTTGACTATTAAGCAATGTGTTGCCACTGCTGGAAAGTAAAATACTTTATTTTCCATGTCCCAGTGTGTTGTCATTCAATGAAGCCTAAGATATTTAACTTTCAAGCTTAACCTGGAAGATTATTGTGTAACAATCTAAAGGATTTAAAAGCAATAAACTCAGTTCTTAAGAATATTTTTTCTGCTTTTTAATGTGATTGATGTAAATAAAAATACATTAAAATCATGAAATATCTAATCAGAAATATTTTAATGAAATTACTGTAACTGGCATCAGTAAAATCGTTATATATATTTTTTTTCTTTTTTATTATAAGTACTTTAAGCAGCTGGCCATGCCAGCAGCTAGTTCTTAAAGAAATAACATATAGTGAGTGGGAGGGGGGGAATGTATGGCTACCTCTTTCTATCAGGAATCCTAAAAATATGATGTATTAATATTTTTTAATTTTGCTGTTGAATTTTATGTGCCATAAGTGTGAAGAATATGATATTTAATTTAAAGGTTGAAAAATCATAATAACCCCCCAAAAAAGCTCATAAGGCATCTTACTAAGAAAACTGAACATTGATGTGATAAACTGAGAAAAGACTGAAAAAATAGAAATATGCTTAATACTGTATCAGGAATGTTAAACATATGCTGCTAAACTGCTGTTAAAAATTTTGATTTGGTGTTGAATTGTATGTGGTG
The DNA here is from genome assembly GCA_000611955.2 of Stegodyphus mimosarum. NCBI lineage: Eukaryota > Metazoa > Arthropoda > Arachnida > Araneae > Eresidae > Stegodyphus > Stegodyphus mimosarum. Next base: position 38,797 of record KK113775.1, read on the forward strand.
TAAGTGCAAAGAAAGCGAAACTTAAAGCTAAAAAGACAAAAAAAAATGTTAGCAGGAGATTGGTAACCTACAATGCTCAGTGAGAACATAAAGAACCGTAAAAAATCCTCTGATGTAACTTTAATTTTTTTTTTAAAGATACTATAATAGCTACAAGAATATTGCTTAAGTTGTGTAAATTTGTAGGACTTTGAACTTTGAAGGTTAAATTAAAACTTCAGCTGCAGGAGCAAAAATGATGAAGGAGAAATGTTCTTTTATTGACAGAAGGTGAAAGCAACAATGAAATAATTTCTTTAAAAGCTGAACATGAAGGTAGATAGATCATTAACCAGAACTAAAAACCATTTTTATGAATTCGAATTTTGAATGACGTAATCCTACTGCGAATATGGGCATCTGGAAGCCCTAATTTTGAATTTGAAATTTGCTTTATTATCGATTTTATGTTTTGTAACATTTCAACGAATTTCTGATTAACAAACTAAATGATTTCAAAGCGAGCGATGGCAACACTGTA
>KK113775.1:39481-53787 GCA_000611955.2 Stegodyphus mimosarum
TTTTTTTTTTTTTTTTTTTTTTTTTTTTTATCATTTTGCATTGTCTGCAACTAAAGAAAAAGTTTCGGTTCAACTTTCAGAACTATAATCCTGCAAACTAATCCAACCTATACTGATCCTTGTTTCTATAGTATGTTATACATTTCTTCTTTTTTGTGGCGTATATGTTCCTATTCTATTTACCATAATCTGTTTGCTTTTAGCAAAATGACAAGCATAACACAGTGTGACATAATCAGCACTCTACAAAGTTTGAACATGATAAAATATTGGAGAGGTCGGCATGTAATATGTGTTACTGCCAAAATGGTTGAAGAAATGCTTCAGTGCTTTAACTGTAGGAGACCAAAAATTACTGTTGATGTCAGCCTTCTAAAATGGACACCTCCTAAGAAACAGTCAAACTTCTGAAGAAGTAAATATGAAAATATATGTATTTTTCTACTTCTCATTACATCATTGTAATGGTTGTAGGTTTACATTACCAAACCAACTTTAGAAATTGTAATTGGTTCTTATTTGTCAACTCTTTTTTCCTTACAGCACCAGTATTTCAATGTAATTGCACTGTTGAGTTCATGCTTGCTTGAAATATTAATTTCGGAAGTGCAACATCACTTGTAATGCTTGTTTGTAGATTTGTGCGAGATGCAGATTTAACTTTTTTTTTTTTTTTTTTTTTTTTTTTCCATTTTTATCAAGTTTCCCATTGTATTTCATCATTTCCTTTTTCATCATCATTGCATTATCATCTCTTTGGTATTTTCTATTAATCTAAAAATATTGTTTTATATTGAAATTACGCTTTTGTATGTTAAATTGCATTCAGTTTAAAAATCTCTAACCTAAGTCAACTAAAATTTTAAGTCCGAACTCAATTTCTTGTAATATGTATACAGAGAATTGCTTTTGACAATACAAATAATGCACATATGTAAGGTAAAATATTATGTTTTAAATTGTTTGAGGCCCTAAGCAGTGATTTGAGAATTTTTCTGAATACTTGCAAATTGTGCATCAAGTATGAAATTACATACTGAAAGTATTTTAATTTACGACAGAAATAAAAGTGTGTCATCTTTCAATTAACAGAAAGAAAGTAATATATGTAAAATAATTAATCTAAGAAATCATAAACCTAATTATTTTGTCTAAAACATTATACTGTTTATATTGTATTTTAATGTTATAAACTTATGCAACACACACACACAAAGTTAATATAAGTGCAAATTAACTAGCGATCATAATTGTAACCTGAAGTAAAAATTTTTTTAAATCATTTTCTTTTAAATTTCTATGGATCCATAAATTTATGTGAGTATATGGATCTTTGATATATGAGTATATGGATGTGAGTATATGGATCTTTGGATCTTTCGGTTGTGTGTTTTGCTTACTCTGTATCTGTGTGCTGTGATTAAAAGCATGATTCTATTTTTTAATACTTGAGTTTATTCTTCTTCAGTGAGAATTTAATTACTTCAGCCACATGATTTTTGGCTGTAATCAGTCATATGTATATATATTTCTGCATTCTTTGAATGAATAATCTAAATTTTATATTTTCAGAACTAAGCTTCAAGTGAATTTAGAAAATATAAAGTGTTATTACATTTTTGAACAAAAATTTGTCAGTTTTCCTTGTATCATTTTCTCCTTCTCAAATTCATATTACTGCATTTTCATTCCGAAAAATATTTTTAATCGCTATAATTCTGTGTCATTTTATTTGTAAATATTATGCCTGTGCAAATGTGAATTGAATGAATCTTTTGTAAATATAAGACTGTCGAAAGGTGTAATTAAAAGAATCTATCTGTAAGTTTTAATTCATGATTATTGTTATTCATAATTATTGTTTTTATTTTATGTGATTGAAATTCAAGATTTGCTTTTTTGAAGTGTTTTCTTTAGTGTTTCTCAAACTTCATTTTCCCACAGGTTTGAAACTTTAAGCAGAACTCTTAGGAATGAGCAGTTTCTGAGAATGCATGGAATTTAGGTTGGGAGGGGAAAAATGACGGCATAAAGTATATCTTTTAAATAATCAAATAAGAAAAGTAACACATATAAAGAGACAAACTCTAGAAACATATTCCACTCATCATTATCAGGAATACTAATGCAATCACATCACACAGCTTTTCAAAACACAGTTAAGCCCAAAAAAAAAAAAAAAGTACGGTTTTTCAGGTATTTCCTTAAAATATTTACAATTTGAAATTTTTAATGATTTCATATTTTATAAAACCTTTTAGCATCATTTCCTAAAATAATGCGCAGAATAATACGAAGAACAAAAGTATAGAACATCAATGGATCTTCATGGAATTTATTTAATTCTTAAAATAAGAAAATGTTTATATTAAGAATTAAAAGATCCTTAGTATTAGTTTCAGAGCTGTTGCTTTTCGAAGGAAAAACCCTGTAAAATTTACATAGTTTTATTTTTTATTCCCCTAAAAATTCTCATATAATTGCAAAACATTATTTAAACTATTGTATATACAGCTGTAAAAACAAGTTGCTTTTTCTTAGGAATAGCCATAAGTAAAATATTCATTGTAATTTAGGAATAAATAGTTTCATGTCAATTTCCCCCCTTTTTTTATTCTTATCATTATTATTATTATTTATTTGTAGGCATTAACAAGACTAAACCTATTTCGACAAGTATATGTCTAAAAAATAATAAAATTAAAGAAATCCTAATTATGTATTTCTGTATAAGCTAAAATATGTCTACTTCCTCATGTATACATTATTACCCCATTCTCTCCCTTTCCTTCCCTTCCCTTCCCCTAAAAAAATGTAAATGAGGAACATTTCAAGTGAGTTACTTTAATTTTCAGTTTCTATTCTAATATTTTTAATGCTGATAATTTAACTTACTAAACATAATGTGCTACAGGGAATCCTCTATTTTTCAATATGATGCACATTTCCAAAACCCTTCCCCAAACATTCAGGAATAGGTAATGAACTTCAAGCCACAGTTTGAAAAACATTGGGGGAGAATCAAGCTGATTTATTATGCATTCTCTCTCTCTCTCTCTTTTTTTTTTTTTTTTTTTTTTTTTTTTTTTTTTTTTTGTGTTTTTTTTTTTTTTTTTTTTTTTTTAAAATTTGAGTGTGTGTATTTGTTATGTTCTTCACGTTAAAAAATTATGCTGGCTGTTTTACTTTTTTAAGTACAATGTTTACTCTGTGTTTTATCATGCGAAAAGTATCTTGGGTATTCTTGTAGAAACAACCAGAATTAAGAATAGAAAAATAGTGGTTTGAGTTACTTGATTTAATGATTGAGAACTTATGCCCTTCCTTACAGGATGATACATTGCATTCTATAAATCAGTGGTCTCAAACTAGCAGCACACGAATACATTGCAAATATGATGTTACAAATATTTCAATTAGTTGAAGTCTGAATTTATATTATTTTCATTACCATTAAAAACAAATCTGAGTAATACACTGAATAAAAAATCTATAAATTAATTAATTTACAGTGTGGTGTATAATTCTTTCAACGATTTTATGATACAGATTTGCTTAACTTTTATTCATACTTTTCCCCCAAAAAAATCAGAATGTTCAGTTATGAATCTTTGTGTTAGATGTCTTGTTTGCGGATATGTTTATGTATGAACAGCTTTTTTTTTTTTCAGAGTTGAAAATTAATAAGAAAAGAACTTGACCAATGAGTATCTACCATCCATAATGGAGATCATTTCTAGCAATTTTTCTCCAGTGCACGACCATTATACAAATAAACTTTGTATTTATATACAAAATTTATAATTACTTACATATAAATGTATTATTTATATGTTGAAGAAAAATTTAATAAATAAGAGAAAGAGATTAGTTTGTCATCATTTATTGTAAATTTTGTCCAACTTAGAAAGTTTTCATAATTTGTTTATTTTTAGCTTAAATTAATTTTATATGAGTATTTAAGCATATCAGAATTATTTGAAATAAATTTCAGTCTGAAATGATATTTGAGACTGTCAGTATGTTAGAATTGCAAAGTGTAGCCAATAAAAATGTCTTGCAGGTACCAAACTTCCGATTTCAGATTGCAAATAAAATAAATTTCAATACATTTTCTTTTTCGTTATTATTATTGTTCATGCATGTAATAATATTTAAGAAACAAAATTTTTAATTTATTTAAATTAATTATTATTTAAAAGTTTTCATTTTGATATTAAAAAAATTAGCCTGGCAGTTCTTTTCAGCTCAGGCATTCAGCCCACATGCAATTTGAGTTTGAGATCACTGCTATATATAAAATTAATTGTAATATTATTTATTTTTATGAAGGAACATCCCTCTTCTCTAAGTTGATAAGAAAGTTAAAATATTATGTGCTTTTTATGGAAGTAGTTTGGTGTTTATTAAACAATCGTTTGTGTCTAATTACCTTGTGCTGCAAAATCATCTTTTTCGCATAAATTATTTGGGTATATATTAAACAATCATTTGTGTCTAATAACTTGAACTGAGAAATCACCTTAAAATCTTTTCTACTAATCATGCTATATTAATTCTGAATTTGGGGGGGGGGGAATCTACTCTGACTTATGAAGCAGGTATTTATATATCACTGCATATGCAGATTTTTTCCCCCTTATAGAAATTATTTGACCATGCAAAAGAAATATTTTTGCCTTATATGGTAATCTTATAAGAATTTTTTTTGTAATCACATTTGTTGTATCAATCTTTCAGTGTTTCTACTTTAGTTTTACGTGTGTATATTTTTATAGAATATCATTGTAGTTTAGGTTTTTAAGCTAATTAATTATGAAATTGAATAAAAGGGATTAGCAGCTTCATAAGAAATCTGTATAGTTTGAGTTTTATAAATTCTTCAATTACTATTTGACAATATTTTATGCAGAATTAAGATATGTCTAAAATTTCATTGCAGTAATGGAAAATTCTTCCTGATATTCAATTTTAATAGAGGTCTTTGAAAGTAATTGATAGATCCTAGAAAATAAAAATGTATTTCCTATGATTACTTGGATGTCATTTTTTAACTGTGTGAATAAACTTATTTGATATGTGTTGGATTTATTATATTTAAATGATTTCTTATTTTGTTCATTCTCTTAAACTACTGCTGTAATTTATTGTGTCTCATTAGTACTTTCATTTTATTGTGTCTAATTATTACTTTCATTTGAACCATTGATGCATTTCTCTTCAATTCATTTTTTATTGTGCATTGGTTTAAATATTATCTATGATTTGAATTTTTCTTCCATAATGTTATTGTACAGATCTGAGAAATTGTAAAAATAAAGCATACAGTTTTTAAAGCAATTTTGCATAGTCTTAATTTCTTTTTAAAATATGCTACAGAGGGATTCAAAGTTATTTGATTGATAATTTATTATTATTTAATAAGAACTGATAATAGTTTTTTTGAAAAGCTTAAAAAATATAGTAATTGAAATAATGTTTAAAAAAAATAAGTAATCAGAAATAAAGCAATGGAAAGGAAGTAAGCTTTACTGCTTTGTTTTAATTTCATGTGATCAAAAGGAGTATTCTATTTCAGTTAATTTTATATCAGAGAGTCAAAGCAGCAACATTTGATTTGACAGAATATTTGATCATAATCAAAATTTGACTGAAAAAAAAATTTTTAGTTTTCATCATTATGTTTTTCTTTTTTAGCTTTAGTAAATGTTATACCGCCTAAATCTAGCAGCCTTGGAGTTTGGCCATTATTAAACCATAGAAATGATTGATTGAAAACACAATTCAGTTCCATCTAGTAGTAAGCATGCTTGCCATTTTGCTTATGCACTTTGTTGTGATATCAAAACAAAGATTAAAACTAAAATGCATTCATTAATGCTTCTAAATAAATTTCTGAAATCCAATGATTTTGAAATTTTTTTTATTTCATTTTCAATAAAAATCTTTTCTCCTCTCTTTAAATGTTATATAATTGGCAATGTAATTCCAGAATAATCACATATATTCTTTTTAGAAATTCATATATCTAACTTTTTTTGGTAATAGCATCTTTTCAACATATATATCGATGTATGTTTGCATATATTAATACTAGCAAAATGTGCATCTTTTGGTGTGTTGATGATGGTTTTCAGAACAGCTGTAAAGCAACTAAGTGTTGAAAATAATAACAAGCCAAACTTATTTGATAATAATAACAAGCCAAAAAAGAATCAGTTGTAGTATAAGTAAGTTGAATTCCAAGTGTTGTTAACAGTGCTATCCTGCTAGCAGATTCACAAACTAATGATGCCGTATTAAAACCCTATCAGCTGATAAAAAATAAAATTTAAATGATCCAACTCCATCGTAGTTTTCATTCTTAGCATCCCTCCTTCCTTGTCACCAGCCTCTAAATAAAAATTTAGCCTAACCATTGGAAACATTTTAGCTATGAAACCCAAAAACACCTATTTATTGTATTAAAATTTCAATAGTAATTTGTCTAAAAAAAAGTTAATGTTTTAAGTTCTGTTCAATAATTAGTTTATTTGAAGATAAAATTAATTTATTGATGCAGGATAAAATTAAAACATTCAACTTGCCATTATGAAAAGAACGAGAGAGAACAAAAAATTTTACACATGGAAAAGACAAATTATTATACACACTGTTCAATTCTATGAAAAGTTCGCAGGTGTGGACTTGTATAGTGAGACGAAAATTCAAAGGAAGAATTATAAACATATACTGGCCTTATGTAAGAAAACAATTAAAAGGGTCAAGAAGGACTTTAAAAATCATGTATTTATGAAGAATAAAATATATGATAAGTTTTACGTACATGCCATAAATAAAAGAAGAGAAAATATAATTCTGAGAAAAGACGGTTGTAACGAGGTCACTTCTATTGAAGACCAGTACGATTGCTTCAAGACACGCTCAGATTAGGTAATTGCTACCATGACTGCGATTTTGAAAAATATCAATATGGAGGAAACTTAGTTACAAAGAAATTTTTAACATCTTTTTTAATCTTAGGACTGATACATTCCCCAGACTGGATGGATCGGGACGTATATAAGCATTCTGTACCGCGCCACGCGCATAAGGATAAATCCGTACTTGTGATTGGACATACTTTCCGATGACATCATTTTCTCTTGGCGTAATGACGTTTAGACGGGATTCTTACGGTTTTGTTTTCGAAGAATGATGCACATGAGTGAATGGAAGTGTGAAAAATTATGGTTTGTTTTCTTTGAAACGAAAAAATTTAGCTGCAGTTTTCTGCAGATGGCTTCCTGTTTCATGAAATTATAAAATATTTTAAAGATGCTATTAATATCAAAAGCAATCTTAAGCGCTCAGGAAATAACTGAACTCATGAATTTAGTGCTTAAACCAAAACACGGCGATCTCGATCCAGCTATAAAGGCATTGTGTGCTAGTAAGTGTATTATTATTATTGCAATTTTGTTGCATTTTGTTCCTTTCACATTGCAGAAATTACTTCCTTTGGAAATATTATGTCATTTTCAAGTCCATGTCCATGTCATTTCAAATATTCTGTTGCCTTAAATGAAATAAAAAAGTGCATTCAGTATTGTCGCTGAATTTAATACACGTGTATAAAAAAAAAGAAACTTCCTTCCCTCCTTCTTTAAAATACATATCTCTATTTCTCTGTTCCAAATGTCTATTAGTCTAACCTCAAAAATAAATTTTACTTTTTCAGACTGATTATAAATATTGTGAATTTACTGTGTACTGTTAGCTCCCAATGTCGTTTTTGCTATTTCCGAAAACTGACTTGTCTCATGCGTTTGGAGATTGCTTCTGCAGAGAATATATTTATAATGAACATGAAATTGATAATCATAACACTTTTAATATCAAGGGTTTTAAATTCAGAATACATTTTTTAAAAATCCTAATATTGATACACATTAATAAACATTTCTACACTTACTATTAATAAACATTTACGGATTTAGCACAAGAAGAAATAACATTTTTTATCTGTAAGGGGAACACTCGTATTTTTTATATTAAAATTCACTGCACTATAGTGTTGCAAGAAGTGCAATCTCGTAGCAACAAAAATACAATGCACATTTTTGGTACTGCTATCAAAATGTAAGCAAACGGTCAAAGAGATCCTAATCGTAGAGAAAATGATGCCATCGGAAGCCATATCCAATCACGAGGAGGGATTTTTCCCTATGTGCGTGGCGCGGTACAGAATGCTTATATGCGATCAGGACTGTACTGATAAGAGCTATATATAATTTAAGGAGGGGGGATTAAAGCATATGCATCTTTTTATATATCATTATTTAATAAATGTTTACAACTGTAAGTTTTCCCTGATCGCTTGAAAATGGAAAAATTGATTTTGATCCCTAAGCATTCTGGAATATTAAGGCCAATTTGCTTATTAAGTACTCATGCAAAAATCTTGGATAAACTTTTGACTAACCAGATAAACTTTACTTTAACAAATAAAAATTTTATTTGTGAGAATCATTATAACTTCCAGAAATATAAATCAGCCGAATTGACGCTGCTTAAGGTTGTCCATCTGGACAGGGATAAAAAGGATATACAACACATAACTCTGGTCTCATTCGATGTTCGGGGTGCTTTTACGGGCTTTATTATGGGTCTCATTCGTTATAAACATAAGGCCAGTATATGTTTATAATTCTTTCTTTTAATTTTTGTCTCACTATCCAATTCCGCAACCTGAGAACTTTTCCTAGAATTGAACAGTGTGTATAATAATTTGTCTTTTCCACGTGTAAAATTTTTTGTTCTCTCTCATTCTTTTCAGAATGGCAAGTTGAATGTTTTAGTTTTATCTTACGTCAATTATTTAATTTTATCTCCAAATAAACTAATTATTGAACAGAACTTAAAACATTAACTTTTTTTAGACAAATTGCTATTGAAATTTTAATACAATAAATAGGTGCTTTTTGGGTTTCATAGCTAAAATGTTTCCAAAGGTCCTCTAAATTTTTATTTAGAGGCTGGTGACAAGGAAAGAGGGGTATGATGGGATGCTAAAAATGAAAACTAGGATAGAGTTGTATCATTTAAATTTTATTTTCTATGAGCTGATAGGGTTTTAATATGGGTCCGGGGTGCTTTTGATTCCGTACTCTGGTTCTCTTTACTCTCCATCTTAAAAGAAATTCGTATTAACAAACAATTGTTTGGAGAACAGAATTATTCTTTAATGGTAACCCTGAAGAAATAAATTTGAAATATAAAATTAATCGTGTATGTCCTCAAGTTTCCTGTTGTGCTTCTCTGTTCTAGAGCCTTTAATTAAAACATTGGTGCATATCAACATCGTGAACATAGAAATTGTTTGTTATGCAGATGGTATTTTGGCAATTATTATGAGTGATTTCCTTGAAAAAATAGAACATTCTTTTCATGAAATCGAAGCTGCCTTTCAAAAATTGGGTTCGGAAGAACAGATTTTGTTTAATATAGAAAAACTAATGATATATTTTTTCCTCGAGATGGAAAAAAGGTAAGATATCCCAGATTGAAATTAAATCAAAGAAGCATCAAATTTATAGATAATTTAAAATATCTTGGTATTTTCATCAATGAGAAGTTGGATTTTATAACCCATTTTAAATATGTACAAAGAAATGCCAAAAAAATATTAAATTTTTACGAAAGGAATTTTACTTCAAATATTTGTGCATTTAAGTGTTTCTTCCTGATGGATATATATGAAAAGGATATTTTTCCAAAAATTCGTTATGGAATAGGAGCTTGGGGTTGCTGGTTAGGCTGAAATCAAAACTGGATTCTTTGCAGAGGGCCTCGTTACCAGGTGTTTCCGTATGGTCTCGACTGAGGTGATCTGTCTACCACTTCTCTCACTAAGTTACAAAATTTATTACAATAAATTTCTATTTTCATATGGACTTGTTCCTTGTGTTACATATAGAAATCCAGATCTTCATAGTAGCGCTTTTGAACAGATACAAAATAATGGTATTCATCCTCGAAATGTATTCAGAATTCCATTTTATAGAGAAATTCGAATTTATGCAGAAATTGAAATTTATACTGATGGGTCGGGATATGAGGGGGTTGTTGGCGTGTTATTTTTTTATGGTGTACAGGTTAATTCTAAAAAAATCGATATGAAAACTAGTCATGATTTAAATCTATTTAATTCTGTATATCAGGCAGAAATTTATTCTATAAAAGAAGCTTTCCAATGGATTGACTCACATTTGCGAGATCATATTCAATTAATCTATATTCAGATGTTTTGTCTGCCTTGTTGGCACTCTCCACCCTACTCCTAACAATGAGTTTATGAATGAAATAAAATTTTTTATATTGAAAACTTAAAAGAAAACACAGATCGTACCTGCACTGGGTTAAAGCGCGCTCAGGATTGTATGGTAATGAGAAAGCCGATACAATGGCCAAAAAGGCTGCCCTAAGGGAGGAAGTCATTTGTCATGATACTGAAGAATCAAGGAAAAAGATCATTACCATTATGAAAGATCATTTGTCGAAACAATGGAAGGATAGCTGGGAGACATCTGAGAAAATAGTAATTATTTAAGACGTCTATGTATCAAGAAAAAAATAATTATTATGAATGATATGGATTTGAAACAAATAATTACCATTCATGGTAGGTTCCTGCTTATCTAAGCAGATTCCACTCCAGGAGAACTGCTTATGCAAAATATGTAATTCTTACGGAGATGCAGCTCACTTTATCGAGGACTGTGTATTAACAGGAAGTGTGAGGCCAAAATATGGATCATTCAAATGTTTAACAATACTATTATATTTTATAATTTTTTAAACTCGTTTTGCATGAGTGTTGCTTTAATTGATTGGCATCCCAAACTTTTGCTAACAGTAGTTTTGAGTTAGCTATGGCTTTTTTTCGGGGAGGTAACTTCTTTTTTCCCTCTTACTCAAGGCCCTGACCTGGTTTCTCTGGAGCTAGTTTAATTTGTTGATTTGGTCATTTGGGGGGGGGCGCAACCGGGCTGGGTTGGCCGGTCCTCCTTTTAATCATATTGCCGGCTAGCATATAAGCATTCTGTACCGCGCCACGCGCAAAGGGGAAAATCCGTACTAGTGATTGGACATACTTTCGACGGCATCATTTTCTCTTGGCGTATTGACGTTTAGACAGGATTCTTATGGTTTTGATTTCGATGAATGATGCGTTAGTGACACAAAGCGTGAAAATTATTGTTTGCTTTCTTTGAAACGAAAGAATTTAGCTGCAGCGTTCAGCAGATGGTTTCCTGTTTCATGGAATTATAAAATCTTTCAAAGAGCTGTTAATATCAGATGCAATTTTAAACGCTTAGGTTATATAAACAGCTGAGTTCATGAATTTAGTGTAAAAAACAAAACAGGACGATATCGATCCAACTACAAAGGCATTGTGTGCTAGTAAGTATATTATTGTTATGGCAATTTTGTTGCATTGTTCCTTTCATATTGCAGAAAATATTTCCTTTCCAAATGTTATTTATATGTTTAATATCCATGTCATTTCTAATATTCTGTTGTTTTAATTGAAAGAAAAAGTGCATTCAGTATTGTCGCTGAATTTAATGCACGCATATAAGAAAATAAACTTCTTTCTTTGACAAACATTATTTTTATGCAAAAGTACAAAAGATATTACACATTAAAAAATGGGCAAATATTTATAAAGTAATATTATTTAATTTAAAATACGTATCTGTATTCCTCTTTCCAAATCTATATTAATCTAACTTCAAAAATAAATTTTACTTTTTCACACTGATTATAAATACTGTGAATTTACTGTGTGCTATGTTGGCTCCCAACGACGTTTTTGCTAATCCCGAAAAATGACTTGTCTCATGCTTTTAGAGATTGCATCAGCAGAAAATGGATATATAATGAACTTGAAATAATGAATTAATAATCACAAAACTTTTAATATGAACGGTTTTAAATTAAGAATGCATTTATTAATAATAAAAATATTAAAAAAATCTGAAAGCTTTCAGATTTTACATTACTCCCAAAGCGCCTTTTTTTAACGCTTTGTATGTTACCTACACAGTCCAGTCACATTAATGTGACCACCACGTACTTTCCATGTCAGAGTTAAATAACCAATCACAGAAGGCAGGTGGCAGCACAGTGCAGTTGAGCGTATATAAAGGGTGTGTGAGGGCTTCGGAAAACATTTCAATCGTTGGCGTAATGCAGAAACGAAGCGATTTATCCGACTTCCAAAAGGGCATGATCATTGGCTTTCGGGCCAAGGGTGGAAGCATTTCCGAAACGGCTGAGTTTGTGAACTGTTCGCGTGCCGCCGTGGTAAAAGTGTACCGTGCATGGCAAAATGGGACTGTCCAAAATCAGCGACGTGGCAAATGTGGTGCACCACGGGCCATAGATGACAGAGGCGAACGACGGTTGCGGAGATGCGTTCGGGCAGATAGACGGGCTACCGTTGAGCAACTGACCACCAAAATGAACCAAGGGGCTACCAAAAGTGTCTCCCAAAGTACTATTCAGCGAACATTGCTGCGTCTGGGCCTCCGAAGCAGACGCCTGGTTCGTGCACCTATGCTGACTGCTGTTCATCGACGGCGAAGGCTAGAATTTGCACGCCAGTACAGCAGCTGGACGTCCACTGAGTGGCGACAGGTTGCGTTTTCGGATGAATCGCGTTTTATGCTCCATCGGACAGATGGACGTTGGCGTATAAGGCGTGAAACCTCTGAAAGGAACCACCCTGCAACCATTGCCGGAACGGTCCAAGCTGGAGGCGGGAGCATTATGGTCTGGGGAATGTTTTCCTGGCATTCTCTAGGTTCACTGATCATTGTGGAAGGCACAATGGATCAATACAAGTACGCATCTGTCCTTGCGGACCATGTTCACCCCTACATGCGCATTGTTTTTCCTCAGGATGATGGCATCTTCCAGCAGGACAATGCGAGGTGCCATACAGCTGCCAGTGTACGTGCGTGGTTCGAAGAGCACCAGGATGAGTTTACCGTCCTCCCCTGGCCAGCAAACTCACCTGACTTAAACCCAATCGAGCATCTGTGGGACCATCTCGATCGAGTTGTTCGCGCCATGGATCCTCAACCGCGTAATCTAGCGCAGCTGGCCACGGCATTAGAGTCGGCATGGCTCAACATCCCAGAGAACACCTTCAGGGACCTATGTGACTCTCTTCCTGCACGTCTCGCAGCAGTCCGCTCTGCGAAAGGAGGTTATTCTGGCTTTTGACAGATGGTCACATTAATGTGACTGGACTGTGTATATTCATTAAGTATCATATTCTTCGCACTTAAGTCATAGAATTCACTTCAAAAACAATATCGCAAAGTAATTTTAAAATGAGCATATCTTTAGAATTTTCGATACACAGTCTCACATGCTGGAGATAAAAATGTTTTCTTTTTCGTACAGAGTTGCCGTTTCTTGCTTCGAAATCATTGAGTTTATTCATCAAAAATTATTTAATGTCTGACAAAATATGAAATAGACAATAAAACAAATTCCAATTTTAGGGCTTCCAGATGCGTGTATTCGGGTGGAAGTGTACATTATTCAAAATTGGATGGCTCTAGTTACCGTGGTTTTATCACAATGCAAGAAACATACATACATTTGTGCTGATTTTTCATTATTTAATTTCTTTAATACATGGTTGTAATATTTAGTGGCGACAGTTTGAAAAGTGAATCAACTCAAGATAGCAAAACGAAATTAATACCCTTCTGGGCTAACACACATAATAATCTTTTCGGTACTATTATCAAATTTTAAACAAACAGTATGGAGGCGTACCTCGAAGCCGAGCAAAGACAAGGCGGTCCTAAGCGTAGAAGAAATGATGTCATCGGAAGCCATATCCAATCGCAAGGAGGGATTTTCCCCTATGCTCGTGGTGCGGTACAGAATGCTTATATGCTGCCGGCTAGGGAGCTGCGCCCGTTAATACTAATACACACTTTCAATAATCCATCGCTTCCCCTTTTGGGTGGATAAAGCAGCAGTATGCATGGGAAGGAATTTGTTGAGATTCTGAGCATGAGATGGGAGTATTCCCTTAGAAGTGCTGCACTTCTTAAATTCATCGGAGAATATGGTGGTGAATGTAGAAAGTGAAGAAACTGTTACAGCTCCTCTGATAAGTGTTTGAGAGGACTGATAACTTGAATGCCAGGTGAGTATTCCAACATCATTGCTATACTCGTTGAACCACTTCTGTGCAACATGTGATTGATGGGATTTTGCATTATCCTCTTGAAAGA
>KK113775.1:53804-66777 GCA_000611955.2 Stegodyphus mimosarum
GGGAACAATAATGTAAATGAATGCAGATGATCAGCCAGCTAAGCTCATCCAACATGATGAGAGGACCCTATTATTACACGAACTCTGTCAGCTGCCTTCAGCAGCTGGTGTCTATGGTCATTGGAGTGCATTTCTAATTTTCTATCATTCAGCGGCACTGAGATTTGACAAACTGCAGTCGTAGCAATCGATATCTGTTCACTAGATTAGAATGCGAAATGGGTGTCAACTATCGCAACCAAACTGCATTAGTTGCGAATGAACAGACCTTGTGCAGATGCTGAACGAAGCATTTATATGAAAAATCTATCATAATCTGATGTAAGGTTGCGCTTTTTCCATCGATACAATACGACTGAGTATCTGGTTGCACTTTACAATGGAGAAGTTGTGATTACTAACATGCTGATTTAAGGGCTTCTTAAATCTTTGGACCTAGACTGTAATCAGGGCTCACCTACCTTATTCTTAATAATGTATTTTTTGCTTCACTCATAATCTATCAGAATATTTGTAGTGGAATGAATATCAGCTGATAATTTCACCAAATTTAAAACCGTATTAAGTATCTTGACATCTACATCTTGTAGTTTACTCTCTTCAAATTTCTGCCCATTTAGATCTTTGTACAGCTGTTATCAACGGTAGATTTCTGTGTCATTTATTGAACTTTTATTTTAATATCGAAAAGTCTCTCCAAAACGTTTGGATCTTTATATTGTGTTCAGCAATATACCCTGCATTAAAATTTAATTTTATGTTTTACGTCGGAAATCAACCACGCAGACTTTTAGAAGCTTCATGATGCGTGTAACGAGAGCGATAGACGGAATTTCGCATTTTATGACCAGGACGTTGGAGCACACTATAGCAATGAAAATGAGAGGGTGAAAACGAACTCTGCCTGGTGATAGACATACAGCTTGCTATTCGTTGAATCGTATTCATTGCTGAATTGTATTTTTGGATTTTCTCAAATAATCTTAAAGACCAAATTAAATATGCAACATGTTGATCTCAAGTTAACCTCCCACTTGCTGGCTGCTCTTGTTAAGAACGGCATGTGTACAGTGGCGTAACTAGCGGAACATCTGTCTCCGGACGTAGCATTCAGGAGTCACCAAACTGATTTTGCGAAATTTTAGAATTAAATGTTTTCTCTTCTTGGCAAACAGAAGAGAGCGCAAAATCTTCAGTTGTCTCTAAGCGCTGAAAACCCTAGCTACGGCTCTGCGTCTGTATATGGATGAAGAACGTTGTCAAAAAGCCGTTAACGACCTCGAATCATATAGAAAGTCATCAGAATTAGTGAATATTTAACTCATCTGCAATATAGACAATGGCATGTGAACGGATGTCCAGTAAACGAAAGCAGCAGACCTAGTTAAATGGAAAAAATCCAGATCCGTCTTCCGAAAGAATAGATCAAAGGAAGCAACGGAATCGTTTTCAACAATAGCATTATATGCAGATGACACTGCGATCCTCTTACAAAATGCTTTCCTTCTTCCAGCAATAAAAACACTACAAAACCACATTCACTGTCTTGCACGATGGGAAATTGAGATAAACGTCCACACATTTACTGCAGTTTATTTACTAGAAATAAAATTACTGCCAACCTTTGTCTACAGGGAACCACTTTACCTTGTACGAGTCTTTTATCTTGGAATGATTCTCCACCAGAATCTTTCATGGAATCCACACAGAGATTATTATTATCCATAAATTCCTGGTGCACAAAGCTAGACTCTTTTCTTTTAATATCCTACAGCATCTTTCTATCTACTGATAATAAGTTGTTCATTTACAAAACCGTACTCCGTCCTACGCTTTGTTATGCCATCCTGTATTGCCGTACCAATAGAAAGTAACTACAAAGAGCTTATTGAATCCTGAGACAAATCTCTTACAATCCATGGTATGTTCGGAAGAAAAACAATTCAATAAGAACTAAGTGTTCATCAGTTACATTCTATCTTTCGTCAATTAGCTCACAATTTTCATAAAAGTGTCAGCGAAAATAACTATTATCCGACTTTATAATTACGATTACTGCTCGCCAAATAATACCAAATGGCCAGTGGCCATATTAAGCAATAACATGTGAACCACTCTCAGTTGATGTTATTTTTCTGTATTTTGTGCTTATATTGTATTTTATATATTATTATATTCTAGTATATTCATCTGCATCAACATTGTTTCTAATTATCCCACTTACTTAATGCATGCCTCATGTAAACTCTGCTTGAAAATTTTTAGACTGTGATACCACTGTGTCTGAACTCTTGTCTACAAACTTCGTCAAGTCGTTGCTCCTTTTCACATCTTCACTTGCCCTCATATCTTTAATTTTGTTACTTATTGATGATAAGTCTACTTATCAAATTTATTTCGGGCAATTTTACAATGTGCAATTTAAATAAGTTTCAAGAGGTTGCACCCAGATTCTGAGTACTCTGATGTTTACATCTTTTCCTTATGCCTCAAGTTGTCAATATTTTTGTCCTCAAGCGTTTTGGGATTTATAATTCATTTCCTTGGTTCAGAGAAGCCGTCACAGAAGATCTCGCTGTGGAGGCATGGGGATGGATTTTCTCACCAAGAAAGCGCACCAAGTCACTGTGTAAAATAAAACTCACAGTGATCCTATATCTACTTGACTATTTATTAATTTCTGAGAATGTAGTTGTGGTTTCCATCAGATCACCCACTGGAATCTCAGCTGAGGGTTCTCTTGTTGTTATTCTCGGCGAATCAGAAACATGGAAAGTTTTAAGAGTAGCAGGTTTCTTTAAGGACTTTCTAGTCTTTTTAATGAAGTCACCTGGAGGTCCTCCATCTGATTCTGAGTTAATGCACGATATTTAGTATCGTCATTATCCAAACCAGTTGGTCTGTTGGCTTTTCTAGCACTTACTTTAGGAAGTGGAGTAGAAACTTCGATTGTAGTATTACTGATATGCACTAGACCAGACTGTGATTTAGTACATTTGTTAATAAACTCTTGGTCATCAAAATTTAAGCCGTCGGTAAAACTCGAGGTCTCTTTGCTAGGTCTCGATCAGGTATTGTTTCTCCTCCTGAATAGCTTCAAAATGTGTGATTTTGGAAAGTAAATACACTAGAAAACTGATCCACATTTGCGTTGTCAGCGTGCCTGTATTGCACATGAGGCCTTTTTACGGAACTCAGAACACAAAGTGTTCAACGGGAACCAGTTGGGCAATGCAGGATAAACGTTTTAACGATCAAAAGAGTCAAAGGATAAACATTTAATATTCTCACACTCAGCAATGAACAGGAGTTCACGTCTTCGTAAAAACTAATCTCTGTCCAAAAGTCCTACTCGGACGAAGCTTAGCTTCCTTGCAAGGCATATATATTTGGAATGGCCAAAAGACAATCGCAGCGCCATGTGGTGATCGGGATATTTTTGGATTCAGTTTCTACTATGCAGTTTCATCTTCTTCTTTATACTCCGCGGAAAAAATTAACCTTCACAAATTGCTTATAGAGCTTAATGTTAGTTTACAGGTCGTACAAATATTTAGATCTAAACATATTTATCTGTATATTTGTTCTGATTTGAAGATTGTTCAGTATGGTATTTAATACGTTAATGTGATAAGTGCATTTAATTTTTTAAGATTCATAGAGTTGGCTGTATTAAAATAATCGTAGGAGCTTCTGATGTGGCTTGACGTTGCTCCTTACACGTATGACTGCACGTATTCGTTGAAAATACACTTCATGCGGTGATCGAATGGCCCAGATACCTGAGTGCCTTGTCTTTAATCCCTACCCCAAATCGAACCCCTTTCCGAAAAAATTCTAAATTTTTGTATCAATTAACTTAATAAGCATGTAAGGGGTGGGGAGAGTAAAAAAAAAATCACTTGCAAAAAATTTTGAACAGAAAGCTATCTAAATGTTGACTAAGCAAAGTAAGTACAAATCACAGGATGCCGTAAATACATTACACACAAATAATTCAGGAAATATAAGATAGGAATAATTCAGGAAATATAAATAATTCAGGAAATATAAATACAGATACAGTGCATACAGACAATTCAGCAATACATGCATATTTTGCATAATTATTTGGATACTTAAAATTTGGCCTTTTCATATTATGTGAATTATTAAAATTCAAAAACAAGTAAAGAAGTGAGTAATAACTCTTCTATCGAAGGAGTCAGTACACAATAACACAAATTTAAATCAAATTTCTCATCAGCATCTTCAACGATAGGCACCTTTTGATCATTATTCAGCAAGACATTTCCTTGGCTTAAAATTTAAAAAGAAAGCAATGCATTAGCTTTATTTTAACATATAGATTTTGAATAAAACATTCATTTATGACGGTCATAGTATAAATAACTCGTTAAAAATTAAAAATTTTGGATGCTATGAGAGGAATTTGTCTTATTGTCATTCTTCTCAATAGTAATGGCTGCCGAAAATATTTTGTTTTCGCATCTGGCAATAGGAGTAATAACAACAATGCGATATAATTTTTAATCAAAACTTGTAAAATGTCTTTTTACCGGAACTTAACTAATTTTTCATCTGATGGACAGTATTTTGCATATTCGAGCTCAGATGGATGTTTAAAAATATGGGAAACATCTACAAATATTTTAAAACAAGAATATACACCAAGTTCACATTTATCGGCAACGTGTTCGTCTCTTTCGTGGGGCCCATGTAAACAAAATACTGTAAGTTGTTATTTATGTTAAACACTTTTGTGTCATTTAATGAAATTTGTATGGGAAATAACCAAACGCCGGAAATTGTTTTTTGAGATACGTCTAATTTAATAAAAATTATACCAATTTGTATTTGAAACGTAGCACGTGGTTTTCGGAAATGCGTATGTATGATTTTGTAGTATATTTTGTTAGTTGTATTTAGTGCATAATGCAAGATTTGTTAAGTTCAATTCATATATGTTCCGTTAAATCAAAGGGAAAATTTTCAATGTTTACTGGCTTTTTGATTTTTTTTTTTTTTTTGCGTTCATTTTATATTCAATATTTATCATTTCGCTAAAATTTGCCGAAAACGAAATTCCACATAGATAATACATATCTAAATTATATCCATTAGTTATTAATAGTTCAGTTTCAGAAAATATTCAGTTTTTCTTATACATTTTTTTTTAAATATCTGATCAGGAAAAGCCTATCAAAAATGTGTTTTCCTTAAAATAGATCATATCTTTAAGGGACATACCAGGGTTAAAATTGAAATATATTGACTATCAGAATACCTTGTCTGTTGCTAGCATGTTCACTTTGAAACTTATTAAATGTTTTCATACAGATTCATCAGTTGTAACCACTTATCATGGCTATACATTTATTTGTATTTAAGAATCTTACATGTTATATCTAAATTCTATTTAATCATACATATCTAAGAGGCCATCACTTTAAATTAAAAGCCGTATTTTGTGATTTTGTTTTCCTTCATTTCTTAACATGGTTTGAAGGTTACTGATTTTCCCATATAATATAAATAGTAAATTAAATATTTATGATTAAAATTGCATGCTTAATTTTGTGGGTACTTACATGTTATCCCAATGACTGTGGACCTATTACCAAGCATTTTAATATAGCCCCAGTATGGATAAGTGCACTTGTAATTTTGATACCCATTGTAATTTCTGCGAGTCTTTAAATTCTGCTGCCCATCCCTCACTAAATTCTAGAAATTTTGTTGCCTCAAAATTCTAATCAGTGCCGCAGCTAAATTCTAAAAATTTTACCATCCATAAATTTTGCTCTTCATTACTTCTGTAAATTCTAAAATTCTTGCCTTATTTAAATTCTGCTGACTAGTGCACTTTGCTGTGGTTGGGAGTTAGTGTGATATAACAACACATTCGTGATATCAGTGCTTTCATTTGATCTGTGCCCTAATTAATTCTTGATAAGCCAGCCACCTTTTGCTTTTATGACTAGGGATATAAAATTAAGTTTTATTGCTCTAGCTTTTTCTTTCATTTCGGGAGGGGGGGGAATTGGAAGCTGCTTTCTGTAGAACAGCAGGCAATGGATTATTTCAGTATTATGGGAGTTTATCATAAGAAAGAGTGGGATGAGGATCTACGATTAAAAGAGTGTGTATTAATGGACATGATATTGTCAGCTGAGAATCTGCCCAACAAAACAGTAATAAATTTGGAACAATTACATGCTTTAAGTTTGTACTCAGTGTTTCAAACAGAACTTTGAGTAACATCAGATAGCCCAACAAAGTAATAAAAACTGATGCCTGTTTATGCAAGTGAGTCAAATAATGATAGTTTAATAAATAAAAAGCATTACTTTGTTGAAAATTCCATAGGAACAATTGGCCAACATCATCTCTGACAACTTTCATGGTTCGATGATATACAGCTTTCACAGTCGCTGGGGTAATGTGCAAGTACCAAAGTGAGTTAACATATACAATTTTTTTAACATAGATTTAAATAGGAATATAATCTTCAATGTTTGATTTTTTTATGACTGTCTGCATTGTATCATAATTAAGCATCCTTTTTTTTCCTCTTATATTTTTGTTTTGTTATCTAAAAGTTAAAAAACAAGTTTCTATAATCTTTAGTGAAAGAGAAAGACTACTCGAATTTAACCTTCATCGGATGTGTGAACATGAGGATTTATTAAGCAAATTAAAATATTTGACTCTGGCATTTAAATAATAGATGTATTAGTTTTAAAAAAGGTGAGCCTTCTTTGATTAGAATATTATTTAGTATGTTAAAAAAAGAAAAAGAAATATATTTAGGTAATTACTGACAGTAATTTTCACTTAATGCATTGATCTGACATCGATTGGTGGTGATGTTGGTGAATTTTATGTAACTCGGGGCACAAAAACTAAAGATAATATATAGAAGGTTATAGAAAAAATGTATTTTAGTAGTAGAGGAAATAATGTACTTTAGGATTTAATTGCAACTAGGCTATAATTTTGTAGTAATTGAAAATGATATGACATATGCGAGTGTTTACACATTTTTAGAACTGTTTTGTTGCAATTTAATTAATGTTTAAAATGTAAAGAGTATTTTTTTAAATATTCAGTCTGATAACCTTTTTTCTGGACTAAGTCTGCATTGTGTTTTCAATGAATGAAGTGCTTTTCTAGGATATGGATTTCTTTTCCTCTTCCACTACTTTCAGAGTGCATCAATTGTGGTGGGTTTAGACCAGAAAGAACTCTTTTCAAGAGACCGAATGCACAGTAATTCATAGATGAAAAGTCAGGAGATTTTATGTTTATGGTCTTCAGTTTTTCAAGAAATACAGTGGTACGTTTCAAAGTCTGACTTGTTCCTTTGTCTTGAAGAAACTGCACTCTTTGAAAGTCATTAGGATAAGAAATGGCATTTTTTCTCTAAATATTGGATGTGAAACTTTTGCTTGATAGTATGCTGAGTGATTTCAACATTTTTTCCACACTGTCTTATTTTTTAATTGTCCATTGTAAAAGAATAAGATTGTAAAGAAAGCCCATTGTCCCATTATAAAAGAATCCTCGGACAAACTTTCTTTGTATTGATGGAACAAGGTTTGTATGCTTTTTCTCTCTTCATTTTTGATAATAAATAGACTCTTTTATGTTGCAGTCATTTAGGTAAACCTATGCTTCATAAAGGATCACAACGTATTTCCATTTATCTGCAGCTGTATAGTTTTCATACAGGGTTCTAGAAAGTTCTACAAATTATTGTGCATTGAGCAACATGCCTCAGCAAAAGCTGAACCTTATGATTTTTATCTTTTAAAAGTTGTAAATATTAATTTATTCTTGTATTTATTGTTGCTGCAGATGCATTTACACTTTGCAGTTGATTTCTGCACTGGCGGATTTTCTCGTTACCAATGATTTACTTTTAGAAACGTTAGAAACCGTAGGTACCTTTTTTGGGTATTCTTTTGGTGGCTTCTTTACATGTAGAAGTAATGATTGGTGGCTTTTCCTTTTCTGATCAATAATGTTGCTTATTTTGCAATTAAAAAATTTTAGTACCATACATCTTGCAATGTTTTTAAATTATATAATAGGAATATTTCTGTTTGGAAAGTGCAGAAATTTATCCTTCAATCCATACCTGGTGTACAGGAACATTTTAAAAGAAGAATAAATTTAAAAGTAGCAGATGCTATTTCTCATTTTAAAAAATAAGCCATTACCAGAAATTTTTATTCCAAAACATTTACTTTTTTAAAATTCTATATCGGAATTGCCTAAATATGTGTAAACAGTCTTTGTATGTTTCTTTTATTCATTGAGCAACTTTTTGAAGAAAGAAAATGTTCCAAATTCTATTGGAAATGCTTAGTACTTTTATATGAAATCAATGCCAGTCTAAGGTTAAATTTTGCTTAATTTTTAAACAGGTTGATGTACTTTGTTAAATGATATAATATGAAGGATATTATAAAAATGTAATGTGTATATATGGGATATATGATAAATTAAAAGTGTGATTGATACAGACTTGTGAAATAAATTAAGAGAATTTGCATATTTGATCTCCAGAACTACTGGACAGATTTTAATAAAATTTGGCGCGAACATAGGTTGATATAATACAAACAAAATAAACAGTAATACTAGACACACATGGTCGTGTGTAACACTCATGGGAGTCTGAAGGTCTGAAACAGTGGTTGCAGAAGACACACAAGAAATGGGTTAATAGGGGGTGTGGCCCCCTCTTACAGCCATACAGGCCTCGCAGTGTGATGTCATAGTGGAAATAAGGCAGTTTATCAGTGCCTGTGGCAGTTGTTCCTACTCATTCAGCAATGCTATTTTCAGTTAGTGGATGGTTGTCAGAGGGAGGTTGCGAGTTGCAATGGCCCTCCCCAGAGCGTCCCATACATGCTGTATAGGGTTGAGGTCTGGAGACCTGACTGGCCAATCCATCCAGTGGATATACTCACTCTCAAGAAATTCGTCAACAAGAAGAGCTCTATGTAGTCTCACATTATCGTTCTGTAAGATGAACTCAGGGCCCAGTGCACCATAGAAAAGGCGAACATAGGGCTGCAGTACTTCATCCCTATACCTCACACCAGTCACAGAGACAGGAAGAGGTGTGCGGCCATCCAACATGATGCCTGCCCAGACCATTACACCACCACTGCCATAATTGTTGATTTCGTGGACATTGGAGGGTAGGTAGCGGGTCTCTGGCTCTCTCCATGCAAGAATCGGTGTTTAGGCTAAAACGGGACTAGTCAGTGAACAGAACGATCGCCCATTACTCTGTACTCCAATCACTATACTGCTTGCCCCATGCTAATCAGACTCTCCTGTCCGTAGACGTGAGCGGGATGCAAACAGCCGGTCTTTTGGCAATCAACCCTCTCTCATTCAATCTTTTGGAAACAGTAACCCTTGTTACGCAGGTTGCTGTGGCTGCATGCAGGTCCCGAGAGAGCTGAGAAGTTGTAGCCCCTCTGTTATGGCTCGCTAAAATGGACAAATAGCAATCTTCTCTGGCAGTCCAGATTCTTGGATGACTTGTTCAGGCTTTCTCTCAGTGGATCCAGTATCCTGGAACTGTTTCCTTAGGTTACACATGATGCTGGGTGTTAAATTAAACTCTCTGCATATCTGGGGTTGCGATTGGCCTGCCTCTAGCCTCCTCACAATTCGCCACCTCATTCCATCATCTAAACGTTGGTTGTTACTCATTTTTACTGTTCTGATGTGAATTTAACCGATTGCTGCAAGATAACACCAAGAAATTCGCCGAGGTGAGCTAGAGAACACATTCGTCTTACCCTCCATGTGCTTTTAAAGTCTGTTTTTCTACTGGCTCCGCCTACACACACGTGTACGCTTACGTATTTGCCATACAAGATTTGTATTTTATTTAGAACCAGTGGTTTTTCCTTCAGTTCAGTTCTTTTCATGTAATTCAATACAATATGCAAATTCTCTTAATTTATTTCACCAGTGTATGAAGAATAAAATGAAAGATAGTAAATGTGAACAAGATGTTGTCAAGAAAATAAATAAATACAAAATAAATAAAAATTGCAACTATAATAATAAAATAATAAGTTATGATTAAAATAGACTAAAATGTAGGAATTCAGAAGTGTGATGTTGTATGAAGAATACTGCAGACTAGAGTTTCTTATTCAAACCATCATTTGATGTTCATTTAGTTGTACTTATGCTGTCAGATTAAGTTGCATGAAATTCATCATGGCCAAGAAGAGGAAAGTAATGCCTTTTGTTGATTAAGGCCTTTGACATCTATTAGATGGCACAAGTTTTCCCTGTTCCATTTCAGTTTTGACAGAGGATTAGAGGTTGAGAGATATAATCCTCTTTACTTTTTGCCTCTGTTGAGAGAACTTTCAATTTGATATATTCTAAATATGCCAAAAGACAGTATTTTTACAATGATCATGCTTTATTTAGGATTAGAATTAGCATAGTGATATGTTGGCTTGGTTAACCACTATGCTGAGCAGGGTGGTTTATCATTTAGTAATTAATTTAACATTGTGGCAAGGACATTATAAAGGGAAATTTTGCATGAGGGAAATAAAAAAACACAACTAACCATAGCTAATGAACCCTTTTTAAGTAAAAGATATGCACAATAATATTCCTCTGATGATGTTTTAACGTTTTTAGTTGTTTATATTTTATAGTTTTTAAACAGTAAAGTATGTTCAAGTTAGTGAAGGTTAAGAAGTTAATTTAATCTACTAATTTATTATAAAGATGCAAATAAATCGAGAAATTTTGAATAAGGCTAGACTGTAAAACTGAGTATAAACATTTGCATTAAAATTGCAAATTTTAATTTGGTTATACTGTGTTGTAAAGAAGAAGTATGATAAACACATTTATAGCTTTGTAGTCATTACACTCGTTTGTAAAAGAAAGGAACCATATATTATCAGGAGTACAAATAAGTCTTCACATTTTTTTTATCAAAAATTAAGCATTTATTATAAAAGAATGTTGTACTTATGCTGATCAGATTAAGTTGCATAAAATTCATCATGGCCAAAAAGAAGAAAGTAATGCTTTTGCTGATTAAGGCCTTGGACATCCATTAGATGGCACAAGTTTAGTTATGTATTGATGGAACAAGGTTTGTATGCTTTTTATGTTATGAAAGAATGGCATGTTATGTTTTATTCAAAGTGTTGTCCATTACTAGCCACTACACTTTACCATCTTTCTGGCAGACAGATAGAGGAGAATGCTTCATCTTTTGAGGTTATCCACAAATCAACCCAATTTTTGGTATCATTATATGATGAGAAATGCTGCTTAGACATGTCATCAATTGAAACAAGTAAAGAAGGAGCAATGTCTGGTGAATACAGGAGGAGGGGTAAAACTTCTCCTTTGAGTGTTCCTGAGTAGTTTTTTACCAGTGCTGTAACTTGTGGATGAGTGTTATCATGCAGGAGAATAATATGCTCATATCTGGAGTAGTAGTGGATGTATTTTTCATTGAATATTCGGCTCACTCTCATCTGTTGTGTTCAGAAGAGAGCCCCCATAATGGTTTTCTTTCAATATGAGCAAATCATAATACATGACACCAAGTTGATTCCACCATCTACACAACATAATTTTTTACTTTGGCAGTCAATATAGAAGCGTGTCCAAATGGTCTCCTTCTTTGGGGTATCGTCATCAATCCATTTTTCATCTCCAGTGACTATATGATGCAAAAAAACCCTTTTCGTTTGTGCCTGGCAACTTTGCTTTTGAATCATTCCCAATGATTTTAAACTTTGTGAAATTGTTTATTGAGTCACTCCTAATGTAAGGGCAAGTTCTACATGTGTTTGGCGTGAATCTTCATCCAATAATGCTTCCAGTTCCACATCTTCATAAATTTTCATCCTTCCACTCCATTATCTGTCTTTGATGTCAAGTTCATTGTTTTTAAACTTTTGAAACCATTCATGATAACTTCTTACTTGAGGCAGCCTCACCATAATGCTTCTACAAGCAGTTGATGTGCCTCAGCTGTAGATTTTTTTCAAATTAAAGAAGTAAATCAAAAGTTCCCAGAAATGACACTGGTTTGGATCAAAATTCGACATTTTCATGCAAAAAAAATATGTGATACTGATACAAAATCATAAATATTTCAAGGTTTTGTTGTTAGTAGATGTCAACCTTACGATATGACATTTTATATCAGACAATTTTAACCATAACTTACTGATTCTGCCATTTTATTTTTCCAAATGATGGAGACTTATTTGTACTTCCAATACTAGATTTTTTTTATTTTCAGTCAAACTGAAATTTCTACACTGCCACCTGTCTAAAGTGAAATCATGCAGAGTTTAATCTTTGTCCATTGCTGATATCTCATATTAGTGATTTAGATATTTGACTTTCTAAGCAAAATAAGAAATTAAAAGGAATTGTCATATTTGACTGTTTTACTTTCATGATATATAGCATTTGTCTCCTGATTGTAGTTTCAGGCGTAGATTTTGTCTAATTTGGTAGTATAAAGGTTAACATAGAATTTTCATTTGGGTATATTGTAAATGTAGGTTCAGATCTTTTATAAATCTTAGGTATCTTATGTCTTTTATGAATATGAAATGTTATACTTCTCATATTGCCTTTTGTTAATAATTCCAGTGCCAAGCAAGTTAAATAACCAATGCGTCCTACCATTCCATTACAAATGCATAATTGGGAAGTTCCATAATTATAAAATTTGGAAAAAAAATAGATTTTAATTTCAAACAGAGGTGAATGTACAGCACAAAGCCTGAGATCTGGAATTTTCAGAACTTCTGGATTTTGGAAATTTCTGAATTTTAGATTGTCATTTTGAATTTATCAAGATGGTATAAAAATATTCTTTATTAGTATTTCTTTGAAAAAGAGGTATTTTGTGTGTGTTTT
This sequence comes from Stegodyphus mimosarum, assembly GCA_000611955.2. Taxonomy (NCBI): domain Eukaryota; kingdom Metazoa; phylum Arthropoda; class Arachnida; order Araneae; family Eresidae; genus Stegodyphus; species Stegodyphus mimosarum. The sequence goes on from KK113775.1 coordinate 66,762, forward strand.
TTTTTTTTTTTTTTTT
>KK113775.1:76420-150941 GCA_000611955.2 Stegodyphus mimosarum
TAAACAATATCCTAAATTTCTCAGCACTCAATTTGAAGCGCTTTAAGAGAATTTGTTTAATTTTCTGATAGTCCTGAGCATCATCAGAAGATTCTTTTGCAATTAATTTTGCAACATCGGTTGGCAGAAGACTAACAAGATAGATGACCCATTTTGAAACTGGTACCTTCAGAAGGGTTAATTGCCTCTCAAACAAATCCAGAAACAAACTCATATCGGAAGTTTTAGGATCAAAATTAGGAATTAACTTGTTCAATTCTAATTTAGGCATTTTTGCATCTGCAGAAGAAGATACCTTTTGAGACTCCAAACTACTAGCAGTAATACTAGATTGTAATTTTAATTTCTCCAACTCAAACAAACGTTCATTTTCTTTCTCTCTCTCAGCACGCTGTGCTGTTTCCAATTCTTTCCTATCGTTTATGATGCAGTTCAAACATTCTTTTGTAAATTCCGCGCCATATGTGGGACTAGTGATTATAGCATTACTTATTTCAGGAATTCTAAAATTTTTCTCTATCACTACACTTAGTGTTTCTGCTAATTCAATTAAATCCTGCTTCTTCCCTTTTGCTAAATAAGCCATGCTTAACTGAAAGTGGACAAATTTCCCAAACTGTATACCTATAACTTTTTGTAAGCTAACATATATAGGTTTTAAAATACTTTAGATGCATTTAATACACATCAAATATACATATTCAAAAGCAAAACATGAAATGAAGTAATTATTCATGTTACATTACTTTCTGCTCATTGCTTGAAATAGCATATATAATACCAATTCTCAGAACATAAACTGCTATAGAACACTTTCAGTAATTTAAATTCATGCAAAACATAGCAACTTGCAACTATATATTTCAATACTTTTGTATTTTCAAAACAAAACTAAGAATCCTTTACTTCATATCGAAACTTGCATAGAACAAAATACTTGAACTTTATAGGAAATATTCATGCACATATTATTTTTCTTTAAAAAAAATATGCCAAAGTAGCAGGTGCTACTACTAAATTCTTCATTTAAATTTCAGCAATACTTCAGAATTACTTAAAACATCAAATGCTTCAATTTTCAGCAATACTTCAAAATTACTTAAAATTTCAAATGCTTCAAGCTCTTTCGGTACTAAAGGAACTGGTGTGCAACAGAACTCATACAATATGATCAAGGTGATCACACATCATCTAAAAGAATTCAAATTCAACAGAATATTTAACTGATTCGGATAATCACCGAAAACGAAATTAGGTCACTGTGATTACAAAATTAGGTCAAGGCGACCGCAATTTTTATTTTTCCTTTAGTTCCGATAGAAATAATCAAACATTAAAGTTTACTTATCTTTAATATATCCATCAGCTGTCTGTCATCATCAGTTTTGGTTCTGAAGTATCCATATGGGGAATTTTCGGCCCTTAGTTGGGCTGCCAGATTTTTAATATATTTATTCTTATTCATTATAGAGTAATCTCGGGGCTAATATATATAATGAAGACCATTAAGAAAGACCATCAAGTACAACGAACACTGATTTATTAGTGAATTAACACAAAGAAAGAAATAAAATGTAAGAGAGTTTTAAGTTACATAGCTCGTGCTGAGCTTTCAAATCCTCCACTAATGTTCGTTAAGTCACATGACTATAAGAAAAAAGAAATGTGTATAGTTTTGTGAATCACGCATCACATGACCAAAAAGCAGATGCACGGTTTTAAGGATGACGCACTCCATCTGTTACAATGTATGTTTCTTGCATTGTGATAAAACAACGGCACCCAGAGCCATCCTAATTTTGAATATTGAACGTTTCCACCCGAATGTGGGCATCTGGAAGTCCAAATTTGGAATTTGTTTTATTATCGATTTCATAGTTTGTAAAAATTGTAACAAATTTTTGATTAATAAGCTCAAGGATATCAAAGTGAGTAATGGCAGCATTATACTGAAAAAACATTTTTATCTTCAGTGCGTGAGACTGTGTATTGGAAATTCTAAAGATATGCTCATTTTAAAATAATTTTGTGATATTGCTCTTGAACTGAATTTTATGGTATAAATGTGGAGAACATGATATTTAATAAATGAAGGTAACACGCAAAATGTAAAAAAAAACGCCCCTTTGAAAGTAATTTAAAATCTGAAACCTTTCAGATTTTTATTTATTTATTTATTTTTTTGAAATATTTTTATACTCTTTTCCCAAAGCCGTGCTAATATTTTTATTTTAAGCAGAAATGTAAAAAATGTGCAAACTGACAAGCCGTTAAATTCAAACTCAATTTATTCGGCCATATGGTGTAACAGCATGTCTGCACATTCTAGTCCATTGTGGTCACCCTTCCTGCATCATTTTTGTCTTCATAATCATCCTATTTATACTTTTCTTCTGACTACTCTTGAAACATTTCATCAAGAATTTCTTAATCTGATGAGCTCATAGATCTCTTTGCTATTGTCTTTCTTCATTCACATGTTTGTGTCGTCTTATTTATATTTTCAAATTCATGAGCACCAAAATTTATTTCACTTAAGCCCAGTACTGTTATCTCTTCATTGATGGAACCATTATTCTTAAAAATATTGCCAGAGAACAGTGTATTCTATTTCAGATATTAGCAGTAAGAATTATTACATTAGCAATTATTTCTTTTGAAGTGTCAAAAATTTTCATCTTTCAAGTGCCATTCTGAGAACATTTTTGTGAGAAGAGTCATGGATAGTTGGGTGTTCGATGTATGTAGTATGTGATATTTTTTTTTCATTCTTAATCATGTAAATTTTCACTTTGGTTTATGACACTATAATAATTGATTATATTGAAATAATATGTATTTCCACTAATTGAAATCTGAAAAATCCATTTTTGATTTAATTTTAATTAAGTGATATTTGTTTTATTTTTTGCTCTGTTGTAATTATTCGCAATTTCCTAAGAGCTATGAAGGAAAAATCATAATTAATGGGGAGGAAGCAACAAGGCATTATTGAATTAATTTTTCATATTGCAATGAAAAAAAATTTGAGAATAAAAAAAGTGCAGTGAAATCTCTCATGGTATTCACTTCTGAAAATAACAAATATTTCTAAGAACATGGTAAACATTGATACTGAATATTTGTGATAGTCATTTTCTGTGCGGTATTTATCTTTGCCGAAATTCAGTGAAAATAATGTGGTTTCAGATTATCACAATTTAGAACTATGTTTATTTCTGTTAGGGAGGATTCATTATAATGATACATGATTATTAAATGCTTAATCATGATGTTTTGTATATTTATAAAAGAATAAGCTATAGTTGGTGATTTATGTATCTTTCCATGCTTAAATATTAAACAGATTAAAAACATGAAATAGTGAATATTTTTAAGTGCAAAAAATCTCCTAATTAAAAAAAAATGAATTAAGTGTATAATAAACTGTATGCTGTGTATTGACAAATATTTTATTATTTGCTTAGGCAACTGAGCACAAGCAATAATAGAAGACCTGTAGCATCATTTGTTGTATCAGACGAGCCAGAAAATATAGATGTCATATGCAGAAAGAATATGGTATTTTTTTTAAAGCTATGTTTATAGTTTTTAAAATATTGTATGTTATTTCTTGGCCTTGTTAGTATTTTTTTTTTAACTTTATCCTCAGTTTTAACTTTGAAAAAATATCAATTCTTATAAATTTGAAAATCCACTGAAACTTTTTAAAAAGAGTTTTTTATGTATTTTTCTTCAAAAATTATATTGATGCTGATATATTATTCACAGTTAAATTATTGCAAGCGTAATAAATTACTAATTGTTCTTCCTAGCCACTGCTTATGACTGTTGTTTCAAAAGATGGTTCAATGCACTTATTTGAACATATGCTCAATGGGTAAGATATTAAGAAAGTTATGATAAATATGTGTTAAAATTATTAATTCTTGATGTATGAAACATTTTATATACTAATAGTGATTTGAAATTCTTTCTGCAAGTTTTAATAAAAAATTAAGAACATTGAGAAACAAAACTTTCTTATAGGCAAATGCACAAGTTGTTACCCAAAAGTTTGTGAAATTTCTTTAAAATCGTTTCTTAATTTACATTGCATCTAATTCTTTCTCATGATTTTTAAAAAACAATGTAAATATCAATCTTAGTATACCGTTGGCATGATTGGAAAGGTTTTATGAAGTCATCTTTTGTTTGAACGTTCAGCAGAATCTATGATTCTTCTTGGACTTCATTTACAGGCCTACATCTATCCACTTTCATTTTAGGAGAAGAAAGTCGTAGAGTGAAATCTGATAAGCGAAGAATGCGAGGGACTCTTTTTATTCTATGCTAAAATCTGCCACATAGGTAGTGTGGTGGGAGCAAGTGCATTTTCATGATAATGTGTGTTTCCCACATTAACACTGATTTGAAATTGCCCCCATTTTTAATGGTGAGTTGGGAAAGTTTTGTTTGGGATGACTAAAATTTCATGTCTGATTTTTATACATTAATATGTAACATATTTTGTTACTGAACCTTAGGAACAACCTAGTGGAAAAAATTGTGGGTTTCTTCAACTTGTATATAAAGCTGTTCTTATATTTATTTCTGTTGTCTTCAATGTTTTTTTTAATTATCACTGAGTGGTCATGGAACAAACTTTGTACTGATAATTTTTATCCCTTAAAATTTACTTTCATGGGATACAACCTTTTGAAGCAAAAGGTCTAAATCATCCCATAAAAATATTCCAAATATTGTGCCGCCTAAGGAAAATTGACCAAAGGAGCATATACTGAATTCCATATTTATTAACAACTATAATATAACCTTTACTAATGTACTATCAACAACCAAAATATAACCTGTATTACTATTGAATCTGATGAAATTACAAGCACTTTTTAATCCAAAGTATTTTTTGTGAGAACAAATATGAATTTAAACATTTTAATATGAGTATTGAACCTGTTTTTTTGAATAGGAATGCATCTATATCTAGTTTGATAGGTATCATGGTAATGGTAAAGAGCATATTCAATAACTCTTTTCAGAAATCTTTTTTTTTTTTTTTTATTCCTTTAAGGAAAAAGTTTGTTGGCCAATATGTGTGATTTCAAAAGGAGATATTATAAATGGAATATTCATGGTTCATTGGAAATTGTTTTTATTCTTTGTGTTCACATCTGATTCTTACTCTCTTCATTTCATTTGTAGTGATCGTGTAGTGGTATGCTTGCTTGGTATGTAGTTGCTTGCTCGTGTCGCCATATATTAACACCAATAAAAAGTGCAGCATCGCACAAGTTTTGCATGCCCTTGAAGATGATAATGACCTTCGGATTCGATCCTGGATATGCTGTATGGCAATTGAATATCATACTGCTGTTACAAAAGAGCTCCCTTGCAACAGATTTTGATATTTGAACTGCTTTGTAATGTGAGCATTTGATTAGCTCTTAATATCATTACACATTTACAAGTTCACAGTTAAGTTGGATATTAACTAAGAACAGAATAATTTGAAATATTGTGGATGTTTTCTGAAATCTTGAATGTCTTCAAATAAAAAGACAATCAACACTGCATATAAATATCACGAAATTTCAAGCTTTTCAAAGTAAGACCCTCTGTTTAGTCCTAAATTCTGCCCGGCACGTCTAAAGTGATGTGATTCACTCAGATCTCAGCATTAGACTGACTAATATTTTAATTAAATAATTTAGTCAAAATTTATTTTTTAAAATAATATATTGATAATAGTTGATTTCAAGAACTGCCTGCCTACTGTTCCAACCTCGACGGAGCAACTGCTCTCAGTCATTGATCAAGAAATGGCATCTTCCCACCAGATTTGAGAAGATGCCCTATCTCTCCAACATCAGTTTCAGCAGAAACATCAATAGTGATGAAGGCTGTTGTTGGAGCTTCTGATTAATCATTCTGCAAGCCCCTGAGAAATGCTTAGCTATCGTTTTATGAATGTAATCTTCACCATCCATCTGCTGTAGAGACCATCTTGCATTAATATCAATCTGTTCACTCTCAAAATTGCATTAATTCATAATTTCTGCCCACAGGTTTTCCTTGCATGTCCCATTATGGCTGCATTATGATATTTCGGGGTTCTTACAGTCCTTAAACTTACTTAAAAGTCCTCGGGGTTTTGGGAAATGATTTTTGGTTCTTAAAAGGCCTTAATTTTGGTCAAAATCATCAAAAAGCTTTTAATTTTACTCATCTGACATTTTTGTCTGTTTTTTTATGATTGTCATTTTGAGTGTGAAGTAACATTTTGAAAGAATATTTTCTGACAATGCACTAACATATACATGTTTGATGGGTTAGCATTTTAATTCTTTGCTGCTTCTTAATATAACTGGTGGATATTTGAGTTTTAGGCACGAGGCACTGTCTCGATTGAAGCATAAGACATTTCAAAATAATTTCTTCTTTGCAAATGAAGATTTCATAAAATATAACATCAAAACCGACTTTTCCCTTTTTGGGGAATGAGTTCTTTTATTATGCAGTGGTAAATTTGGCGACATCAGTATTTTGGTGATTTCAATATCAGTTTGTATATAAAGTTTTTTATTTGTATATTTGCAAATTTTTTTATGATTTTTTTACAAACATAATTAACATTGATAAATATAATAAAAATAATGATAATATATCAAAATTATATTTAAGAAATAATCCTGAAATAAAACATTTTTATTTTGTGTTACTATATTTTAAAGTGAATTCACTTTCCAATTAGGTGATTTAGGTCTATTCTGAAAATTAAACAAGATAGTAAATGCTGTAAAACACAGTTTCCAAAACACTTCATAAAAAAAGAAAAAAAAAGCTACTCTAATTATTTTAAATTAATTTCATTTCTCTGTCATATTTTTTCACAATAAGAGTTTCTTACCATGTAATTGTTTCAGAATATTTAAATGTGTATCACTATACTCTTGAAAATTCATTTTATAGTTTTCTTTTCCCTGCCTTTTTTCTCCTACAAGGTTGCTAGGGATAATTTTTCTTTCGTATTTTACACCTTGCACCGTGAAATTTGAAGCCATTTTATTTTATTTATTTACTTTTTTTTAAGACAATTTACGTACCTAAAGTTTCCAGAAAAATGTGACGAAATGATAAGCGTCTTCATGGTATTAACCCATAATGGACATGTTTTATGGGAAATTTGTGGTGAATTTATCTTTCGAAAAATGCTAGGAAAAACAGTGAAAATAAAATCATTTGAATTTCCTCTTTTTGATCTTAAAAGTCCCTCTTAGTATGTTTATCTTCCCCCCCCCCTTTTTTTTATCTTTTGAATTGAAACCTAACAATGTATTGATCTTATATGACAGTGGATTCATTTTATATGTCTCAGTGCACCGTGCATACTTCAATGCCAGCTCTTCTAAAAAGTTTGCCATTCCTAAATTTTGTTGCTCAGTACTAAAAAAAAAATCTGCCACACTCGCTGTCTCATCAGCCCTGACCTTATATCATTTAATATTTATTTTGAATACTCATATTATTAAAGAAATACAATTAGCAGTTTCTTACATAGATTCTAAGTACAATCAGTTCTTTAGAATAATACTCATCTTTAATGAAATATGAAAATTCTAAAATCAAGAAGAAACTGATTTTATAAAGAGAGAGAGAAAATTATTCTTTGAAGGTACACTCTGCACACACATACACACAAAAAGGACAATTCTGTATCTCCGTTCTGCTGGGCCGATTGATGAAATTCAACTTGCTTTTTTTATTTCTTGAAAATGCGACTCTTATTATGTATTGGATATATATTAGATTTAATTTCTAGCATAGGTATTTTGACACGAAACCAGACTTTTTCTGAAATGACATGCCGATTATTTTTTATATTTCGATTCTATGACTCAGACTGATTCTTTCTTCTATGACCCAAATATTAAATTTTGTGAGAAACTTGGCAAAAAATTTATCTTGGTGTACTTTTTCCAGTTTGCATCTAGAATAATTCAATTAACAAAATTCTTAATTTACAGTAACCTATTTTCCTTCTCCTTTTTTCATTGTGTACAAGTGGAAAAAAGAGGTGCATTGTTTATTCTTTCAAATAAATTTAACAAAGTGCGTAAAGCATATTTGGTGCTGTTATCGCTTTTAACAAATATGCCAAATTTCAAAAAGCGCCAATATATAAATTCATGTATATCTTTGGAAATTTTGAAATTTTTTGCAGGTATATCTAGAAATACATGTATTTTAAGGTGATGGTAAAAATTTTATAGTGTATAACAAAAAATATTTTTTGAAAAATTTATAAAAATTAGTAAAAAATACAAATTTAAAAAATAAATCAGAAAACATCTGCAAATTTTATTTGGATTGAACCTAAATTTCAAACTGTAAAATGAGGAGTCAACTAAGTGTAATAAAAAAAGGGGTACTAATAAATATATATCAAATTCAATTAATACTGAGAAGAGAAAATTTTGTAAGCTAATTTTCCAAAAACTACTCATGCGGTTTTTACAAAATTTGAGATTTTGGCATAATTTTGAGTCATAAAATCAGAATATGGAAAAAAAAAGGGTATGTTATTTCAGAAAAAGTCCTATTTTGCATCAGAATATTTATGGTAGAACAATGCTATATGTAAATCTAATACATCTGGTTGTAATGAATGTTTTCTGACAAAAACATTCTTAATAAAGTTAGGAAAAAAAAGTATGAAAGCAGGTAGTAATCACAAACTTGATAATGAAAATCAGGCCAAAACATCAAATTGATGGCCGTACAGTCCTGATTTGGCACCCAATGACTTTTTTTTTATTCACGGTCATCAAAAATAAATTATGTGGTCAGCTATTTGCAGCGCCTGAAGAAGCAGTTGATGCATTCAAAACACGATTTGGAGTTACCTCAGTAGGAGTGGAAAAAAATATTTTGAAAATTGGTTCAAACATATGTAAAAGTGTATTGATCTTCATGCAGAATGTTTTGAAAAAGAATAAAACCAACCAATCATAAACTTTTGTGTTATCATTATTAGGCCAGAAATATAAATAGCAGCCTTCAATTAGGTATTCTCTTCTAAGCACTCAAAATTTCATTTTCATAGTTCCACTCTTTTTCGTTATTGCAATGATTTCATTCCAAATTTATTAGGACACTTTATTTTAGACTTTGTGGTATGTGAGAGGAATAACACTTGCAATGATGCCCCATCAACATGCTGAATCATGATGGCAATCTGTCAACAATGGGGACAAATTTCAGACCATGTTTAAAGACATCAGGACAGTATTTGAGAGAATGAAAAATGGGGATGGTTATTAGTGTTGTTTCGGCCCACCGGCCAAAGTTGCTGAACACTGGTAGTTTGATCTGGTTCAAGGTGAATGAGCTGGCTGCATTAGTTTTCATGTCTCATGTAAAACTGGGATATGAACTTAGAAAGTCCTCCACAGAGGCATCCCTCCTGTTAGTACTTAGCCCTAGTGTGCTTTGCCATAATCAGATAAATCAAACCAAACCAAACCAGTTTTGTTTTGACTGTAGTATAGTAAAATGATGACTGTTGACAAATGTGAAATACAACTGCCGCAAATGACAGATGTCAAATAGGATCTTTTGAACTGCTTTTTTGAATGTTTAAAGTACAGTGAAAACTGTCGTGGGATATCATAGATCCACAATGGATTTTTCTGGTAACGTTGTTTAATATAATATAATTAAAGTATGTGCAATTTCTTTGTATTTATTTAATAACCTACTGCTGCTTTTTGTATTGTTTAGCATGATGATGTTATCTGTTTCTTTGGTTTTAATCATGCTTCCTGAGCGGTAGGTCACCTGTTGCACAAATACCAGGCAAGCATCATAGACATGGAGTGCTGGGTGGTTCTGATGATTCTTTAAGCATAAAAATTTATATAGTATCATAGTATCGTATGGATGAGACAGCAAGTGCAGATACTGGTATCGCATGTAAATGTTTTGAAATTCAAGGTTAGGATAATTATTTTGATGATCATTAAGTATAGGTATATTATAGATGAGGTATAGTATCATTATTTTGATGGACAGCAATACATCAGGGGACTTAAAACTTAAATGTTTGCAATGTACCATTCTTGAAGGTCACCATGGCCTGTAAGAGCACTGACCTAAATTGGTAGCCTGTAACCTGGAAATCCAGTACCAACACTTGATTATTGTTTGTTGTTCACAGACTGTTCAATAACCACTTCATTCCTTAGGTAATGGAATAAATATTATGTCTATTTAAAACGCTGTTTCTCCTGAATAGTGCTTTCAGAAGAGTTGAATGACTTTCATTCCAATGTAAAAGCTGTTTACCTGCCTTTTAGAACTACTGCACTATTGCAACCCATAGTTCAAAGCTCTATTATGACTTTGAAAGCCGTGTAGTGTGTGTTATCTTAAGTAATCTGGGTCAATGGTAGTGGTGATAGCAGTACATAGTGTGATTTCTGGGAAAATTATATCTGTGACACTGTCAGAAATGTTAAAATGGTGTGTGGCTGAAGTCAGGTGGGCAATGCTGAGTGCTGTATAGAAGAAACTGTGCCTAGAAATTGTACAAAATCATTTACAAGAAGGAAAGTAGACAGTGCCTGATATGGTTGTTTAGTTGATGCTAGCAGTGCAGCAAGTAACAGAGATGTGTGAATGACTAGAAAATTAGAGTTGGAGATGGTGTAAACAACCTTCTTTTGAGTTCTAATGAACAGCGTACTAATATAACCTTATGCAGGTGGGAGCAGTCCAGAATTCCAAAGAAAATTTTATATTAATTGATTCCCTAACTTCAGACATTGGAAATTTTACAACAAAGTGACTAGTCAAAGCATTTAATAGGATACCAGTAAAATTAGATTTTTTATATTGAGCAGTTAGAGAATGTTAGCAGCCATAATCAGTCTGATGCAGCACAAAGTCAGAGATCCAGAATCTTTAAGATTTTAGCGATTCTGAATTTTAGATTATCATTTTACATGTAGAAATTAAGGGAAAGGTAGGTTGTGAAATAATGAAGCATTTGTGGTCTTACGAAACCAAAACTTGCAGCGGGAAAAAAGCTCACTGTTAACATTTGTTTGATTAAATTTTTTTTTCAACATAAGTTGTTTAAGCAGTTTCATTTTATGTGTTAATACTTTCTCTTTAATTTAATAGAGACATAATTTTTGTTCATTTACAAAAATTCCATTGTTCAAGTCCTGTAATTGCCATGTCAAGCATTCTTATTAAATAGCCAATTGAAATCTTTTCATTTTGAACAACCTCTTTATCACTCTCTACAATCAGTGGTTGTATTTTTGGAATTTAAAAACAGGCTATAAATTTCCTTGGCCATTCATTCATGACTGAGCAGGATTCATATGGCCCTTAAAAATCCTTAGGTTTTTCTGGAAACGATTTGTGGTCTTTAATTTAAGCCAAATTTAGCAAAATGTCCAAAGTCCTTAATTTTACCCATCTGATACCTCTTTTTTTTTTTTTTAACTGCCATTTGATGTGCATTAGCAGTTTGGAGGAGAAACTTTTTTGAAGTTCAGTGACAAATATTTATTTGAGAGGTTAAAAAAAAAATTTTTTTTTTAATGAAGTGTTCATAAAATATAAGAAACAACTTTTCACTTTTGGGGATATGAATTCTTCTATTAAATGTGCTAAATTTTTTACTTGATGATCCTTAAAAATCCATAAAAGTACTTAGTTTTCATATGCAGAAATGTATATGAATCCAGCTGAGGAATTGCCATTGTAATGAAGACTTTGGATATAATTCCTTTGCTTAGCATTTTTTTGCAGTTCTTTCTTTCATAAGCATGTAATTTTTTTTTTTTTTTTTTTTTGGTTTCTTCAGTTTCAAATTTCTTCAGGGGTGACTTCTTTCCTGGGACAACCATTCCTTTCATCTATTTTTAGTCCAAAGAGGCTTTGTCCCTGAAGGACTTTTGTTTTGCGTTGAATCACTCAAAGCCCGTTTCACTTTTCAAATTATTGCTACCAAATATCGCCCATTATTATATTTGAAGAAATTAAATAATGAAGAATGTATATATTTTTCTCGCATTGTGATAAAACAATGGTACCTAGAGCCATCAAATTTTGAATGATGTGATCCTACTGCGAATATGGGCATCTGGAAGCCCAAAATTGAAATGTGTTTTATTATCGATTTCATATTTTGTGAAACTTTAACGAATTTTTTATTAAATACTCAAGGGTTTCAAAGCAAGCAATGGCAGCGTTGTAAATATTTTTATCTCCAGCACGTGAGACTGTGTATCGGAAGTTCTAAAGATATGCTTAATTTAAAATTATTTTGCAATATTGCTTTTGAACTGAATTTTATGGTTTAAGTGGGAAGAACATGATATTTAGTAAATAAAGGCAACACACAAAATGTTTAAAAAAAAAAAAGGCCCCTTTGGACGTAATTTAAATTCTGAAACTTTTTTTTTTTAATTCTTGACATGGAATTTTACAATCTGGAATTTGTCAATAGATGAATTATCGTATTCTTTCAAGAGAAAGGCATGCTGTGAAAAGAAAACCAGCTAGCCACCTCATTTAATTAAAATGTGACTCAATAGACTTTGTCATTTGTTGATTGATTAATGACTAGAATTGTCATTGCAATGGAAGACTTCAGTTATATCATCATTTCGTATTTCATTATACACTGAAGAGCCATTACATTACACTGTCCTTCTATAACAATGGGCTCGCCCAGAAACAAAACACTGCATGTGCACGGCTGATGTTGGAATATATAAAGTGGCTATGCATTGTCTTTTCAAACATAGCACGATTGGTGTCATAATGGGAAAAGCAGCTGATTTATCAGACTTCGATAAAGGTCAGATCGTTAAGCTCAGTGACTGGGAACATCAGTATCAGAAATGGCACATTTAGTGGACTGTTCACTTGCAGTTATTGTGAACACATATCGAAAGTGGTGCATAAATGGTGAAATGATAAGTCGCCGGCCAGCAGTATGTCGTTGATGGCGCATTGATTCCAGAGGAGAGCAGAGATTGCTATGCATTGTTTGCCGTGACTGAAGAGCTACAACAGCCGAAATTACCACCAGCTACAACAGTGGCAACCCAGGCAGTATTTCTCAACACACTGTGCAGTGTACATTGCTGCATATGGGTCTATGCAGACGGAGGTCGAAGCATGTGTCTGCACTGACGGCACGTCATTGCTAGCTGCACCTGCAATGGGCCAAGAAACATTGGAATTGGACATTAGAAGAATGGAAGAAAGTTGCATGGTCAGACGAATCACGTTTTCTGGTCCATCACTTCAACAGGCATATGCTACTATGCCGATTTCCAAACAAAACCCTGGCTCTTGGATGCACAGTTGGACGGTGTACAAGTTATCAGACAAGCCGGTGGTGAGGGTATTATAGTGTAGGCAATGTTTTCATGGAGCACATTAGAACCCATAATCCCCATAGAACAATCCCTGATGTCTGTGCGCTACGTGAACATTGTTGCAGACCAGCTTCACCCATTCATGACAAGAGTATTTCTGTTGGGCTATGATGTTTACCAACAGGATAATGCACCATGTCATAAGAGTCAAATCGTTAGGAAATGCTTGATGAACATTCCAGTGACTTTCAAGTCATGTCCTGGCCTCCAAATTCACCTGACATTAATCCAATAGAGCATTTGTGGTCCCACCTGGAAAATTAATTTCGTGCTGCCACGCTACCCCCTCGCAATGTACGGGACCAGTTGGTGAGTGCTTGGTAATGTAATGGCTGTTCGGTGTATATTACAATAATAATAACAGGTCTAGATAAGATAGAAAATTACTGCCTGTCACAAGCATTCAAGAGCTGGAAATAAAAATGTGATTCACTAGCCAGGGAGTATTTAAACCTGAAATAGCATGCAAGGTGATTCAATATTATTGTGGATAATGATGTTTTTCACAAAATTCACACACTATCTTTTGTTTGAATTTTTTGGTGAATTCTGAAGAAAAATTGATTTATGGCAAACGCTTTCTTTTGCTTGAGGTCTTTTTTAAAGAACAGGTGAAAATTTTCCACAGAGCCACATTTTTGAATTATATGTGGATGATTATAAATAATAATCATAATTCTGAAATAGCTAAACTCTTGTATATGTATGTAAAAAAGAACAAATTTAGAAGTACTGATGTAGGAACAGAGAGACATAACACAGAAATACTGATGGCTCAGCATGTAGATCGATATTGAAGAGGAAGAATTCTGATTGAGTAGGATGCTAAAATGTTAAATCTGTAATGACTAAGAAACTTGGCGAAGTGAGATTAAATATTCATTTTTATTTCAGTTGACATTTGTGGCCACAATTCACTTGGCACTCTTGATCATGCTTGTTTCCAGAATATTTACATTTTTGATACTGTTGCAGTAGAAAGAGAGCAGAATGAAATAGCATGCAAGTTTGAGTTCAGGTTCTGAATTAGCTTAGTCTGACGTTATGCAAGCCATGCATACTTACTTATTTCTCGCGTCACTGTATGATGCTTTAATGTTGTGAATAAATATGCATTATTATAAAGCCATTAAAGTATTGTTTATGTTTCCTGCCATTATTTATGTACCAACAAAACATTTACCACTGAAGGGGAGTTGTAGACATACATTCATTAATTAGAAAGCTTAAAAGCCAGTGGTTTTTAACTCTTACCAAAGTTTTTGCCAGAAGCTTATAATCTGCCTATATTATATATTATTATTAATCTCCATATATTATATTATGATTTATGTGTGCCATAAATCACCTTAACTAGCTGATTATTTCAAAAGATAATATTATGACTTTTGTTTTCAGGAGAATGAAAAAACCATTACAGCCAAAATGTACAGTACAGATAGCTTCCAAAACAGGTGAATCACTGTCAAAACCTTGTCCTGTTCCCATTCTTGCTTCAAATTTAAATGAAGATTCAAGTTCCTGCTTATTATTATATGGAAGTTTCTTAAGACCAATGTTTGAAAGAATTGTAAGTTTTAACATCTATCAAGATAGTAGTACATTGTGTTAATCTATTTTCTTAAATCTGTGTATTTACTCTCATTTTATGTTGTTCTTAATCAATTTCAGGATATATCTGAACTTTCTAAAGACTTATGTTTAATAAGGGACATTTCTTGGTCTTCCGCTATTACTATCGAAGATGGTATATCCAGGGTGAGTTCGAGAGATTTTATTTTGATGTGCAATAATTAATTGATTATCTATAGATACATGCAAATATTAGATTATTAATTGCACAGAATATTAATTTTTTGCATCTCTAATGTGCATTAATAAGTTATAAAAACCATAGCTAAAATAATTGTTGCTTAGAGATAAATTTGAATTAGATGATGCAATAAATTCAATTGGTTAAAGAAAATTTGTGAGTGAAAGTGGTACAAAGATTTGTGCACTGTTTAAAAATGTTGGAAATTATCTTGATGACCCAAAACTTTTTACCTTTTTTCTGTCGCACTTTTTGCTGTTCTCTCCCCTTCATTTGCAATTTAGTAACAGTACGATAATCTCATACTGTGGATTCTCCATAGTTTCTGCGGAAATTGCTTAAAAACTAAAACTATGAAAAGTATGGGAAAAAGCTAATAATTTTATGGAAAGGAGGATGCAAGGGCAATAATATACAAAATGGAACCAAGTTATTCATCCCATGGTTGGTGAAATGCTCGTGACATTACGTACCACATGCTAAGAGCTTGCTGGTTTTGAAAAGTAACTAATCTTAGATCTGCAAATTCCAGCTAATAGTCTTTTCATCAATCACCTCACAGCAAATAGTTTATTTTTCTTGCAGTTCATTCTGCTTCATTCATTTAGATCAACACAAGAAAATGTCAAGCATGCTTCTTGTGAATTGTGATTAAACTGGAAGTTTTTTTTTATGTTGATGAATTATGCCACCTCAAATTAGGTGTTTAAAGTTATGAAGTTAGGAATTTAAAGTCTTAATATTCTAAATAATTTTAATGTGTTAAAGCTTCTAAAATTTCTGTAAATCATGCACATTGTAGTGAGCAAATTTTTAACTTGTGCATGGTAGAAGAGAGGATTGTAAACAGCATGTATTTTCTGAAAGGCATAAAAAAATTAGTACAGAAAAAATCGAAAGAAATATCAAGCTTCTTTATAAATGATGATGAAACGAATGCTGTAAGAAATGAATACTATTTTGTTTGATTTTTATTTAAACACAAGCTTCCAGTCTCATTTTGTAACTGTTTGAAATAGCTTTTTAATGCAGTTTTTAAGATTCTGTCATAATAAAAAACTTAAGGAGTGGGCACATCATGTGTGCTGCAGTCGTGAAGATACAGTATGCAATACATCATGTGTTGCAAGCCCTGATGTAAATAATGATAGAAATTACAAGAGATTATACCCTTTGATTATGACATAGGATAGCAAAGAAAAAGGAATAGCAATTACTTCATTGATTTCTGTTTTAGAATGCATGAATGATGGTATTTTTAATTGCATAAATGAATATTTTATAAGGTTTAGAATGGAAAAACTGCTTATCATTTTCTTCAGACAGTGCTAGTATATGTTCAGAAAATTTAAAAGTGTAACATTTTATATCAAAATGCATTAACCAGCATTAGTCATCTGAGATTGTCCATGCCACCTCTTGCATATTGGGGGGGGGGGAGGAGGAACTGAGAAATTTATTGCCTCAGAAATAGAAATGTCATTAACAAATAAATATATATTTTTATTTCAAGAAAAATTTAGAAACAAAGCATAGCTTCAAACTTAATAAATTTTGGGACAGAATGCAAAGTCTCATAAAATTTTGTAATATTGCTATACTATATGATTTCCTTTTTTAGACTCTGTAACAAGAATTTTGGAACAGATGGATGCTCTGATTATTATTGTTATTTATTTTATTTTTTGTTTGTGTGTGTGTTCACCCCGATAATAATGAAAATGAAGGAAAGAGATTGCAAAACAAAGTGAAAAGTTGCATACTCATTGGTGAATTTGGAGAACATTTATTGTCAACTTTGTTTGTTTTAAGATATTGCGGAAAGGCAAGAACTCTTTTAGAAATGATGGCATATTAAAAATTCTATACATGAGCAATTAATCAATGAAAATTTAAAAAGCAAGGAATACTGGTAGTAAAGCACGTCCCCCCCCAGCCACTACCCGATGTTCTCTGTACATACGCATTGATACCTTCCATTTGAGAGCGAGGATTTTGCCATGTTTAAATGATATAATTTTGTTAGTTTTTAATTTTTTATTTTGCAATGCTAAAGATAAATCCTTTTTGTTTTGTCTAACAGTTCCAACCACATCTGTTTGATAAGTCAAAAGGATATCACATAATTCTGGTGAGTTCTCTAAGGTGATGCAGTAGCCTTATTTCAATAATGGCATTATCAGAGTCATAACAACTTGTGAAGGTACCAAGAGCGATCGAAATTTAGGATGAAACAAAGTACCTTTCCTGGTATATATGATAAATGACCAAATATAACCAGAACTAGATTCGCTTAGCATACATGTTTTGATACCAAATTTTGCTTTTTCCAAGGTATATATTGGCGCCAGGATAAACGTCTTTTGTACAACATCAGCGTTTCATCTATGGTAATATCTCTTTCTGGAGTAAATCCTTTGTACAACATCAGTGTTTCATGTATGGTAATATCTCTTTCTGGAGTAATTGTATTTTGATATACTTCAGATGCTCACAGATAGGCCAAATTTTGTAGAGTTTCGGGTTAGGATGATTTTCTGGATCATAAGCATCATTGTTCACAAAGTGCAAGTATTTTTTTATTTCACATTATCGATTATATGACATAATCTTATGGAAAAAATGAGTTTCTACTGTTGCTTTCTTAGTCCAATACAGGCTTTCTTCAATTTTTTTATAATACCTTGTAAAACTGAAAGCGCAAGGAACAAATGCATTACATGTGCCAATACAGGCTTCCATACTCTTCTACCTTTCAGTTTCCTTTTACCAACAACATTATATGATTGCTCAGCATAACGATTAGTTTCTTTTACAATTATATCCACTATTTCATCATTTATAAAAATTCGTAATATTGTAAAACGCCTGCACTGGCTTGAAAGGAAATATTAACTTTAGGCAATAATTTGAACTGAAAACGTGGAGGACAAATATCTGGGACATCTGGCGTAATTTGGTTCCATTGGCACCCTGGTAGAAGTTGTGTGGATCATCACTATCTTCTGAATCCGATACTTCAGAATCAAAAGCATCTGAAAAAAGGAGTAATTGTATTTTGATATACTTTATTCAGATGCTCACAGATAGGCCAAATTTTGTAGAGTTTCGGGTTAGGATGATTTTCTGGATCATAAGCATCATTGTTCACAAAGTGCGAGCATTTTTGAATCACTTCCTGATTCTTCAAGACTTAAATCCTCTTGTTCACTTGAACTACTCATTTTATAAACATTAAACATGAAAAAGCAATGAGCACTAAAGCTGCATCTTTTCCAAATATATTCTAACGGAAAAAATATTCTGAATCTACATACTACTGTTATCTAATTAACTTACAGTACTGTGCTGCCGTTTGTGTAAATAGAATTGATACAGGTGCGATAAAAATTGGAATTCTCTTGACTTCTTATTGCAAAAGCAGAGCCCGTGTGAGATACGGCCGCAACAAAATTTATTCGTATTGATTGCCCGTATAAGACACGGGCGCAATGAGTAAGGGGTTAAACAAACATAAGAAAATTTCACAAATTTGGCATCCATGTAATTCAGCATTGTGCACTAAATGAGACAGATGTGCTATGCACACACCTAGGTTGCCACATACTTTTTGGTGCCATTGTAGATTACCACATGATTATTTGGGTGACATGCTGCTTTGCCTCATAAATACTTTTTTTTTGCAACTTTTCAGCATAATCAGAAAGCCCAAAAAATTTTACAGTCACCTACCACCATTGTATGTATTATTTTTGAAGACTATCTTGTGTTTGTTTATAACAGTAAATATTAATTTGCAATAACAAGCTCCATATATACATAAATTGAGAAGAGTACTTATTGAACTCTGTTAGATTTGTAAAGCCATCAGTAATTTCTGAAGAAGTCACAGAACTCAGTCTGACATCTGCTGCATTGCAAACAAAATAAACCAACTTAATAATAATTTAGAAAAAAATACATTGCAAAATTAAAAAATATAAATGGATGCATTAAATACAAAGCAGTGTCTGTTGCGATCTCTACAGTTTTAATAGTACCTCATTTAAATGTAACTAAAAGAATGTTTTCTATTATCAAAAAGAATCAGACTGCATTTTGAACGAAATTTAGGTATGCAAACTCTTGAAATGGTTCTCGTTGAGTAGCAAGTAAACATACAAATGAAGAACTGTATTACAGAAAAAGATGCTCTAATGCAGAAAATATGTTTACTAAGCATGCTACTTATAAATCTTTACATTCATAAGTACTTTTGATGATGAGATATCTGAGGTTGAGATCCTTGGAGATGGTATATGGAAAATTTTCTTATTATGAATTATTGGTTTATATATATATATATATATATATATAAAAATGTATATATATATATATATATGTATATCTTGTTTCTTTCTAAGTTTATAAAAACCCTGTTGAAATCTGAATCCAAATATCTCATAAAGATATATGGACTTTTGACTTCTGCTATGATTCTATGCATTATACAATATTTGTTTGTGTAGTATATGAATTGATTTAGTGATATTTTTAGTTGAGTAATAAAATAAAAAAATTCCAATTAAATAAACATACATTTAAAATTATTCTGGTAATGTCTTTGGAAAAAATTGACAAATCATCATTATATGAGCAACAGATATTTTTTATGTGGCCTTAATGCTTTATCCATTATTTTTTTAAATGCACTTCCTGTGTTTTTTTTATTCCAAATCTAACATTGTCCACTGATAATGGTCTGAATGCATCACAAACATTGTAAAATGCTTGTCTTTCTTCTTTCATCGGGGTCTGCCAATATCCCTATATCAGGTCTAATATGGTGATGTTTTGCACTTTCCTAATCTCACAAAACAGTTCCGTCATATTTTTCTTTGGATATGCTGGTGGAGCTGTAAATTTATTTGACAACCCAAAATCAACACATACTTGTGCATTCTATTCTGTTTTGCTATGCATGTAACAGGATGAGCCCATTCATTGTTGCTAAGCTCTAAAAAAGCCATCAAGTTTGAGTAACTCATTAATTTGCCAATCAGCTTGAAGTTTTATAGGAATTTGATATGAGTTTTTTTTGGGGGAGAGGGTACACCTGAGATTAACTGACAGAATGCCTAAAAACTTTCACACTACCAGGATTGCTACTAAAAACATCTGCAAACGAGTATAATATATTATCGAGTTTGTGACATTGTTTATCCAGTCATGCATGAATATAATATCTTGAATGAGTATAATAACTTCCTAATATCGTGTTTTTATTTTGGTCAGCAGAAACATAGTGTATATTTCCAAAGTCATCATCCTGTTCAAAGATTAACCCTACCTGTAGCACTCTAAGACACATAAGGATGTAATTTATTGACATGAAACTCCTTCATACTTCCACTTTCCAATTGAACTGAAACAGAATGTCGTCTCTCGAGCTCTAAGACGATGGCTGGTTCTTACCAAGTAATTAGTAATTTATCTAATGATGATGGAACCAAGATTAACACTTGATTTCCTACTTCAAATGTTTTCTCATGTGATCTTAAATTGTACCTGCAAGCATAATTACTGCAGTTTTTATATGTCTTATAGCTCGAGTACTTCATACTGTATTTTGCAAGTTGTCTAAATAGGATTTAGTGGTGCAAGAAAAGATTACTGTTATTCTCTCTTACCCGTCCGAAAGTCCTAAATCAATGTTAGTAATCTTGTTGAAAGATAACCATACACTGTTTGGTAGAGAGAAATATCATTTGTGTTGTAGGCAACTTCATGGTACACAAACAATAAAAATGAAAGATGCAAATCCCAATCATGGTAATGGTGTTGCATATTCTTAAACATTTTTTTCAGTGTTCTACTCCATCATTCTGCTGCGATCATGTTTTCAAAGTGACCTGTGGTAGAAAATTTGGGACCTATACCCCAAATGTCTAAAAAGACTTTTCATTAGCTGTTAGGTAAAATTAGTCACTTGACCAGAGCAGATAATTTTAGGTAAACCTGTTTGGGTAAAATTTTCATGAGAACATCACAAGTTGTTTTTGCTTGTATGCTTCTTACTGGTATGGCCTGTTTCCAAAGTGTACTCAAATCCGCAACAGAAATAATAAATTTATGTTTCCTACACAATGGTGGTTCTAGTGGACTCTGCCATTGTGTAGGAGTCTAGTGGTTCTCATACTTCAAAGGAGTTCTTAGGTCTTACAAGTGGCTGAATAGGAATCCTATCTCTGTAGGTATCAATTTTTCAAAGTTACTGTCTGCACCTCTTGCAATATATTTTACATCACTACTAGTCATTGGCCAGTAAAACAAATATCTGATGTGTTGCTTTGTCATTGTTCACCTCAGTGTCCTGCTGACGGAATATCATGTGCTATTTTCAAAACATATTCTCGTTTACATAAGGGTAATGCTACTTGTTTCACCCATTCTCCACAAACCACTTCAGAATGCATTAGTAATTCATCCTCCAAACTATATGAATTTTGAGTATTCTTGGCTAAAACCAAAGTTTTTCTAAGGATATAACCTCCTATTGCAACTTTAGAAACGATTTCCAAGTTTTTGAGTATATCTCGCATCTCACTTCCTGTTCAGTAATGTCGCATATCTTCCATAAGCTCACTGCTCATTCCTTCTGTGTGCTGAATACAACACCATCATGTTTCATCGTACATTCCAAATTTTCTTTTGTTTGCTCCCTCTGCATCTTTTCTAAGAGGGTTCACATGTGCTGTAAAATGAACTGTTTATATTTTCGAACATTGTTTAATATGTGGTGCTATATATCAACATACCACTCACTAATCTTTTAGTCACTTTGCAAGTTATTGGCGCCTCATCATAGCAGCTAACATTGATTCTCATAGGAAACACCCTTTATGGTGCAGTTTCAGCTTCCTCAAATGCAGAAATAATTTTAACTTTTCCCTCTCCATCGTTGCAAAATTCAGGAATCAAGCCACTTCGAATTATGGATATTTGAGTGCCGGAGTTGATTACCCTAAGAAAACCATCTTTCCACATTTTATTTTGTTTAATTTATCAAATTCAGTAACATTTATTTTAGGTAAGAGTGACAATGGAATAGCTATATGAGCAGAAAATAATCCTGTTTGTACTAATTCTTTTTGTGACTTTTTCTACTTAGATTTATTATGTTCTTCCTAACTGGATTGACCAACTCTTGTAAAATGTGTTTCTTTAATATAGGTAAAACATTTGGACTTTGAAAAGAATTTCAGTTTTGTGTTAAATGGAACTATCTTTTGAGTTTGTGATTTTTGTGAATTATACATATTATCATTGTAGAAATGAAGAATGATACAGATCTGGCCTTCACTGTTTAAAAGTTGCATGATCTACCACATTTCAACTGGATTCTTGGACTTCTTGTTCTGAAGGTTTATGAACCCACTGTACCTGACATTTTCCTTTAAATTGTTACTGGATGCATATTTCTTACCATTCTTTGTCATATTCTCACATTCTTTTAACTGATTGATTAAATTATTGCAAGTATCCAATGCTTTTTTCTATCTGCTGTAACCATGCCAGTATAGATTTGATGAACTCACTAATTATTTGTTTACCAATTCTTTGAAGCACACAGAAGGCCTTGAACACTTTGATTTTGCTGGCTTTGTCATGCTACATTGTAGAAAACCAAAGTGACCATAAAATAGCAATCAATCCATGAAACTCAAGAAAGGTAATTGGCTTTATGAGAGTATTTTTTATTCATGACACACACTAAACATAAGTAATTTTTACTTATAATTTTGCATATACATACACAAATATACAAAGCATAAGTAATTTTTACATATAACACCAGCAGATGTACTGCCCTTTTCAGCACACAAACCTTTTTCCAAATCCTCCCAGCTCAACTATTCTTTTGGCTAGTTTCAGTTCATATCTCAGCATCAGTGTCCACAAACTGACGAAACTTCACTTTTTGTGGCATGTTCTCGAATCATAAAATTGGTGACAAGTTTTGGTGCAGGTTGGAGTTTATGCAATCTTATAGCTTTTTTTTTTAAATCAAAAATTTGTTAATTCTGAATAGCTCCTAATATTTAAAAAAGGGGGGGGGGAGAAAGAATATAAAATTGGAGGGGAAAAAAGTCAAATGGTTTTCTGCCCTTCCTGAGGTGAATTAACAGTTAGTATATACCAGGGTCCTGTATATAATACAGAAATATTCAGTTAAAAAGTCATGTAGCTTCATAGTTAAATAAACAAAAGCTAATGAATGTTAATAGATCTGTTTAAAATAATGGAAATTTCTGAAGTAAATTCTTTTTCTTTTTTCTTTCTTTCTTTCTTTCTTTTTTCTTTTTTTTTTTATAAATATTTCTTTTCTTTATTTAAATGTCATTTGTGTTAATGTTAAAAATATATAAGTTGTTTCGGATTTTTATTGATTATTATTATTATTATGCTTACTTTAGAATTTGTAGGTCAGTGTTATTTTTCCTTTTGATTAGGTAAAAGAAACAGTTAAACCTAGTGATGTAAAATTGCTTGCACCGGGTCATATGACAGATATAAAGCCTTTACAGAGTGTTGCAAAAAAAAGAAAATTGAAAGAAAATGATCTCCTAGAAGTATGTATACTTGTGTAAACATGTTATTCAATGATACTACTATACAATAATTTGTAAATAAAAAATTAATATTTTGTGGTACTGAATAATTACTGTAAATTTTTGCCATTGTGAATTTAAGGCCACTGAACTGTGGTAATTCAACTCCAGTTTTATACTTATTAATATCATAAATACTTACTGTAAACTTTTGCCATTGTAAATATAAGACCATCGAACACTGGTAGTTAATATTGAAAACTATATTGATACAAGAGCCGGCAGCATGGGGTTTTTAATATTTTTTGGACACATAATAAAAATGTTAACTAGCGGGCAAGCCCGCCAGTTGAACGGGCTGGGCCCGCTTGTTCCTTGGGATTCGAAAGTTGGACAGAACTACCAGTGTTCATCTACGGCGTCCGCCGGGATTCGAAAGTTGGACCAACTACCAGTGTTCAGCAATTTTCTACATGGCAAGCATGCCAGTTGAGCAGGCTGCGCCCGCTTGTTTGCCGGGACGCCCGCTTGTTCGCCGGGATTTGAAAGTTGAAAAGAACTACCAGTGTTCGATCACCGCATTCGCCGAGATTCGAAAGTTGAACCTAACTACCAATATTCAGCAATTTTCTAGCTGGCAAGCATGCCAGTTCAGCGGGCTGTGCCCGCGTTATTAGCGTATGCATCCAAAAGATACTGCATTTGCCGGGACGCCCGCTTTTTCGCCGGGATTCGAAAGTTGGACAGAACTACCAGTGTTCAGCGATTTCCTAGCTGGCAAGCATGCCGGGCCATTCATATATATAATAATGTGTTTTTTTTTTCATATATATCATCATGTATATAACACGTGTTTTTACCTGATAGCTAGAGGGGAAGGCCGCCAGTTGAGCGGGCTTCGCCCGCTTTAATTCGCGTTTGCATCCACAAGATACTGCATACACGTTTACACATGCGGAAAATCACGGAAACATTCATTCAGCCAACCCGTTCGCCGGTATTCGAAAATTGGATCGAACTACCAGTCTTCAGCTATTTTCCCCAGGCAGTGCCCGCTTTATTGACGTATGCATCCACAAAACACTGCAAACATGTTACACATGCAGAATATCACGAACACAGCCATGCAGACAGCCCGTTCGCCCGGATTCGAAAGTTGGACCGAACTGGCAGTGTTCAGCGATTTTACCGCTCGGCCGCTAATGGGCCCTTGTACGAAGTGGTATCGCGAAAATTTTCGGGTATTATGTTCCATTTGGCAAATGATCCTTAGGTCGGAAGCCACCCTA
Organism: Stegodyphus mimosarum; assembly: GCA_000611955.2. Lineage (NCBI taxonomy): Eukaryota > Metazoa > Arthropoda > Arachnida > Araneae > Eresidae > Stegodyphus > Stegodyphus mimosarum. Next base: position 101,577 of record KK113775.1, read on the forward strand.
CCTGAAGAGTAGACTCGTTATTAAAATTCTTTTTGGTAAACTTCAACTCCTATCTTTGGAGCTTGAAATTCCTTTCTAAATTTAAGTTCAAAGAACTAATAAAATGGCTTTTGACATTTAAGCTCTGTAATTGTGGGTTATTGTTTTCTTAAGTTTTTAATAGTCATGGTTCCATATATCCACAGAAAATTTGTACTGTACCTTTGGGAAAGCTCGTAGCCATGACATAAAATTGGAATCAGTATTAGAAAAATGTTTGGTAATTTAATGAAATAATGTATGTACTAGGGATGGCCAAACTTTACATCGATGAGAGCCGCGTACTAGAATTTGGAAATATTCAAGAGCTGCAACTAGATTTTCAAAGCACCAAATATGACTGAAAAATTTTAAATGTATCATATGATGCATATTATACATCGATGTAAAGAAAATGAATACATAAATAAATAAATATGGGGGGGGAAAGAAAAGAAAAATTTGAAGGGTTTCAGATTTTAAATTACGTCCAGAAGCTTTTTTTTTTTTTTTTTTTAAACATTGTTTTACTAGTATTTATTAAACATCATGTTTTTTTGCACTTAAACCATAAGATTCAGTTGTTCAAAATGTTTTTCTATAAAATGTTGCCATTGCTTGCTTTGAAATCCTTAAGTTTGTTAATCAAAAGTTTGCTAATAGTCCTTCTGGACAAATTGCCCCTTTGGACTAAAAATTAAATATTAATTATTTATTGCTCTTGTGAATTTGCATGCATTTTGCCAGAACTTTGAAATTTGGTGAGTATAATTTATTACAGTAGTGCGCATCAGCTCTGTGTCAACAGCACACATTATTTTGGTTTTATGAATTTCATAGTTGAATAAAACGATTCACAGGAATATATAATTTCAAAAATTTGAGATTATTCAGCGGGCAGCTACTTTCAAGTGAGAATACTTCAATTCTGGCATAAGTTTCCAAAACTCAGTTAGAGAAAGTGATTTATGATGCATTTGTAATAAATGATTGTCTTGCATTTCTGCCAATTCCATTTCTTTAGCTGCTTTATTGGCAAGTATTCTTTTAGAAATTTGAAAGCTGTCTTCAATAATGTTAATAGCAAATGGATTGACAAAAGCAGTTTTTTCAAGTCTTCAAACCAAGTTTTAAAATATGTTAGCAATCCTTCTAGCTTTTCTTTAGATCTCTTTTTCAGATGGGGAAAATAATTGAAGGATTTATTTTTAAGGTCATTCCGAAAAATATGAAGTTTAGTCTGAAAGTTGAATATAGTCTGAGGGACGTCGCATATCATTTCCCCCTTTCCTCGTAATGTTAAATTAAGGCTTTGTAAGTGTTGCCTTTTGTCAGTTACAAATATTTAATTTTGTAGCCACTCGTCATCTTCCATTTGTGAATAAGGCTTTTGCTTTAGAAGTTAAGTGATAGAATTGTGTAGTTCAACAAACTGATTTAAAGCATTATAAGGTGATAGCCACCTCGCAGTGCAGTAAAAAGTGCAATCATTTGGAAGCTGTGTGTCGTTCATATCTTCATGAGCATTTTTTAATTGGTAATGATTTTTTATATTTGTAATCCACTATGCTTAAAACAGTCCACATAACATCATATTTTAAATACTTTGCTACAAGGTGTTCAGGGTGAATTATGCTGTGAAGAGGTATAAATTGTGGAAATTTAGGGTCACTTTTTAAAAACCAGTGAGACTTTTACTTTTCCCACATATTGCAGTCACTTCGTCAGTTGCAACATTTCCGAGTTGATTAAGCAGCATATCAAAATTATTCAACACTCTGTCAGGTGGATTTTTTGTATCGATACTGTGAGTTGATTCTTAAGTGCTACTAAATCTAGCATTTCTTCTTTCATAATCATTTGTAATGAACCATAATGAACAAATATTGCTAACTGAAGAATATCCTAGATATCTATTGATTTATCAAGTGCCAAACTTAATGCTACACAGTTCTTAAAATCATTTTTAAGATTGTCTATAATAACTTTGCTTATTTCTGTAACATGATGCTCTGTTGTATGACGAGAGGTAGGAATATATGATATTGATCTGAGCAGTTTTGCATTGTTTGGATCCAAAAGTTTAACTACTTTTTCCTGATTTTGCTTAATGAATTCTCCTTGTGCATATGGATATTTAGCACAAGCAATAATCCAGGATATCAAAAAATTGGCTTTGATGGCACTGTCAGCTTCATTACTAAAAGAGGATAAAAATGTCTTTTGCTTATATAGTAATATTTAAAATGATTTTAAAAAACATTTATCCTAAAATTACATAAGATGATATATTTGTATGTTTACCCAACATCTCTGTAATTAACATAAAACTAAAGTAATAATTAAAGTAAATAAATATTTAAACAACAATGCAAATTTTTGAAAAACTAAATTTTCTTATTTGTTAATCTTTATAACCGTATCGCAGAAATGAAAAATTCTCTTTTTTCCGTCTGATTCTTGTACAAGCTGTGTCACTAAGACTGATAGCTGACTAAATGGCAAGGGGAAAAAAGAAGGTCAGGATATGGACCATTCAAAACTGTGACCACATTTTTATGATTTCAAGTATCCTATATCCAGTAAATGGTCAGACCCAAGACTCTTCCTCCCCTCTCTTCAAAAGTTTCTTCCACACCGGTTTACCATGGGGTTTTATTTTGTTTTCCTGCTCATCTTAGTCCCTGTGTGTTCTAAATATAGCTTTGCCAGGAACACATTATTGCATAAATGGCACTAACTCTTGTATGTTACTTTGACAACTAGCATAAGGGGTATATTTTAAAAGTGCTATGTGCATAGTGCAGTTTAAAATGTTAAATTACTCTTATTTAAAAAGGCGTGTTGTAGCATGGATATGTAAAATGAATCATGCAGTAATTATCTTTAAAAAGAAACTATGCTTGTTACTTCACCAACCACATGCAAAAGCTTCACGAGCTGCAGTTTGCTCATGTTGGTATATACCATCAGAGGATTAACTTTGGGAATCTTAAAAATAGTTTAGATGAAAATCTTTAGTAGCTTGTTTGATATGAATACATAATATGCTTTAGTTGACAGAGCAGCCAAATCAGATGTGATGTAGGAATGAAGTGTCAGTGGTTGTCCACTCTGTCATATTTGATATGCGGAAATGGAACATTTTATTTGAAATTTTAAAAGTACTTAAAAGATGTCAAAATGCTGTGAATCTTGATTGAATAGATTGTCTTGAGTGTTAATTATATTCTTATGAATATTATTTATTATTTTAATTTACAGATGTAAAATAAGCTATAACAACGTATTGTTCAATGTTTAGAAATGTTTCACACGAGGAAAACAGCTTAAATTTTGTACATAAGCATCTTAATGAGATTTAATAGGCACTGATATTTAGATTCTTAAATTTTCTCATGTGTTATTTGATAAAAGTCATTTATATGCATAAATATTATTATTTCATTTTAATTAATTTTTATCTATCTTAATTGCAAATATTGCAATTTTTTATGTATATATTAATGATATATGTGAGAATCTGAATACTTTAATAAAAGTCATATTTTTTAGAAATTATTTTTGCATGTTAGGCTTAGTTGCAAAATGCCCTTGAATGTATATTAATATTCAGAACTCCTAAGTCACAGGTCTGTTAGAGAGCTGCATTCCCTTTGGAATAAACAGGGATAATAAGTAATTTAGAAAGATAAAAGGAGATGGTCATTATGTTTAAAAATTTAATTTGCAGAAAACTACTCTTGTATTTATAAATAAATGGCATATATTTATTACTGTAGTGAATATATTGTTTTTGAAGTATCATAAAATACTCAACAGTTGAAAAGCAAAAACATATATGGCAAGTTCACAAAGTATTCTTTTAAATGCATATTTTATAAAGGAAAATTGATATTTAGATTTGAGTTTTACCTTTTTCTCATACTGCTACTTTTTTCTTTTGTTCATTTTTAGTTGCCAATGGAGGAACGTCTACGTGCTCTTGATCTGAGCAAAATTCCTGAAAATTTAGATGAACATGAACCTGCCATAAAGTCAGATAGCATGGTGCATCTTTTGTTACAAGGTCTTCAAAGTAAAGATAACAATATGTTGAATGTAAGTGTTTGGAACTGACTTAGTTTATGGATGTTTATATGTGGAATTCAAATAACTCTCCATAGGTTTATTTCTATGGCACTCATTATACATTTTTTAGAAATTAATATTAAATTTAAAATATAAGATATTTATTTTTCTGTATTATATGTGTGCATATTTCATATTTTAGAGTGTATTACAATCTGGAGATGAAACTGTAATCCATAATACGCTCAAAAGACTTCCACTTCAGTCTGTATTATTAGTTTTAAAAGAATTGCATGAAAGATTAAACAAACAAGAACCTAGGTAAGCATGCTTCTGTTCTTATTTCTTGAAGATTGTATTCTTCTTTTATATCACAAAGAGTAGAAATGCAATTCTTTTTAAAACCCTCCTCTTTTATGCTGGAATTAAACAAGTTTCAAAATTTAATGAATAAATTAATTCACCGAGTATTCATTTCTTCGTTATATCAAGGGGGGAAGATGTATTCATAATTACAAACCTATAATTATTCTCTCTAAATGGTAGAAACAAATGCAATAAAATGTTATTGAGTTACTTTTATCTAACTTCCATACTGTAGGTTTCACTTACCCTAAGCTCTAGTTGTTTTACTTTCGCAAAAATTCTGATTATGATTTTATAGCATGTAGGTCCTATTTTTTAATATTTGCTAATACATGATTTGATAGTAAATGCTGTTTTAACAAACTGAATGCTGCTGTGAAAAATTTGACTTGAATTATTTATAATAACACTGCTCAGAAATTCGGGAGGATGAGAAAGCAAAACAACATGAAGTCAGTGGTTACTTTTCGCAAAACCTAATAATATTTATTATTTACTAGAGACTTTTTCCCCCTTTCAGCTTTTTGCAGAATTTTCAGTTATATCTGTTTTTATTTTATGTTGTTATAATTGTTTTTCTTTTCTTTTTTTTTTAAATAGAAATCATCCTTGTTTAAAGTGGCTAAAAGGTTTACTAGCTGTTCATCTGCCATATTTAATGTCTGTAAGTACTACTAATATTAAAATGATTAATGATTTCATTCAGTTATCTTCAAATTCATTACATTTCAACATCAGGCATCTTTGAACTTAGTAAATAAATAAATAAATAAATAAAAAAAGCATAAAATAATTATTATAAAATTATTTAATCTCTGTATCTTCACCAGTAATTCATTGCATTCAATGATTTAGTGACTTTGCTGTAAATAAAATGATAAATTTGATTTTCATATTTTAACGATATTCTGTTGTATATGAATATTTATTATAGTTATGAGAAATTCTGAAATATGTGTTAATTGTCAGTAATGTAAAATTTGGTTTATTTATTTATTGCATAAGCTTTAAAAATATTTATAATAAGCAGGACACTTACAATAAAATTATGACTAAAAAATTTAAAGGCCAAATTTTAATTTCTTTAATTTTTGATTTATTTTTGTGTGTCAAATGTATTATATCATAATTTAATCTTCCTCTTTTATAGTGCAAAGATGTTGATGAATATCTTGGCCCAGTTAGTCAATTAATAGAAGCTAGAGTTGAAAATTTTTCAAAGATGTCTCAATTAAAGGGTTGTCTGCAAATACTTCTATCGCAGGTATCATGAAATCTACCTTTGTATAAAATAACAAAAGATGCATAGAAAACATTTAAACATGGTTTTTCAAGGGAGGGATTTTTACATGTAAAATATACCATATTAGTATTTATCAGGAGTTCTAACAGTTATTACAGTAATTACTTTGAAAGCATACTGAAATATTTTACATGCAATGTAGAAAGGCTTGCTATGTAGACTCAAATAAAATTTGAATGTTTTAGAACTCCATTCTTAGTGTCTTAAATGCTTAGCTTTATTTTTAAATATATTAAGATAATGTACACTTTTCTGCTAATTTTTACTTTTAAAAGAAAATTGATTTACTTAAGTTTCTCAATGTTTATTTCAGATTATTAATTATTGTTTTTATAGAAACTTTTAACACATCAAATTTTTAAATGTGAACTGTTATAGGCAAGCTTTCTCCTCCTATCTTCAAAATTAAGGATTATTTTAATGAAATACCATTTTATATTTGGGCAATAGTGTAGTTTTTTTTTCCTTTACATGATTGTTAATCTGAAATTAAAAAAATATTAAGAGAGTTATTTTAATAATTATTTTAAAATTTTAGTTTTTAAGATTTTATTTATTTAAAAATATTGTAGTGTAAGTACTTTTAAAAAAATAATGTTCATACCTTTCAGAAGTGTTATCTAATCAGCAATCAGTTTATTAAAGTATGAAATTCATGGTATTGTACAACAAACTATGATTGATCTGAGTTCCAATTTAATGCACAATGCTGTAAATAAAACACATAAGCCCCAGGAGTTACAAACTTATCTTTATGGATCCCTTTGATGAATTATAGTGATTGTGATGACATTGATTACATTAATTATTATAACTGATTGATGCAACTTTAGTTACATTCAACTTCTGTTTTTCTAAACATACCTTTGAATTTAGTTTTGAACATATTTAACACTTAGCCTTGTGTTTAGAGGGAAAATCTTATTTTGTGGATGTTATTGACCATAAAATTGCTAACTACCTGATTGATTTTACCAAAGACAATTATAAAATATGCATCAGATTCATATTATTGCCAAATCAAGCTATTGTTGCAAGCAGTATTAACTGTCCAAAAATTACGAAGAACTTAAAAAAGTGCCTGATTCAAAATTATTATGTTCTGGTTCAAACTGAAAGAGAAACATGCTAATGTAAAATTTTAAATTGAGCAAAAAGGCAAACTTGGTTTGACATAGAGTTTGAATAAAACTTGCATTGATTTTGAAGGCAATCAGATACAGGCTTTTCCTCTTCAGAAGCAACAACACATTATATAAATTTAATTCCGCATGATTTAACTTCAAAGTATAACATTATGTCTCTTGTGATAAGTGCAAAAATATTTTAGGAATCATTATAGTTCTGTTACATGGTTAAAGGATTAACTTAATATAGCAATGCTGCTAGTAGTTAAAAAATTCCAAGGCTATAATAGATATGTATGTGATAGTGTCCTCATTTGACTTCTGTCATATATGTGATGTAGCAATGGGATTAGTGTAAATTTTGGCCATCAAATGTATCAATAAAAAAATCCAACAGATTCATATTGACAGGTGCAAAGGGGACGTTCAAATTAATAATAAAGGTATATGCCACATTTTGTCCAAAATATAGAATATGGGAGTTGATTTATGACCATCTATGCATACTAAGGATACTGTTGTACTGAAATTGCATTTTATCTATTAATAGTGTATCAGTGATAAATATGCAATTTCTAGCCATTTCCAAAATTGTCAGTTCTGAAATGCTACTTTTACTGGATAGCCAGTCAGTGATAATGTCTGTGTTCATTGCATTTGATAAAGGTATAATTCTTTTTGTCGAAACCTTGTATATTCATCAGTTTTAATGAATTATCTATGATAATTTAGCTTAAAAATTGTGCCTTTTGCGGTGAAGGATTAAAAAGCGAGTTCAGCTTCTACACAAGTATAAATTTTCCGTTAATTTGTTTAAAATGCCAAGGGCTAGATGGCTCCAAAGTAGCTCTCTTCTTATTTGTTGGTGCAGTTCACATGTTCATATTCATATATAAAGTACCACTAAGTGTTGGGGGGGAATCAAAAGGGTGATTGGCAAGAGGAAGAAAATAGCATTTTATTTCTGCTGCAAATTAGTCTTAGAGACATATTGCTACTTTTGTCATTTCACTGAGGATAACTTGAATGAAAACACAAAATAACAGTGAATGATGAATGTTTTACAGTCCCCTTCAGGAAAGCCTAGCAAATTAAAATAATAAGTTTAAAACACCATGAAACTATTTAGTAAAGATATTAAATATATTCAATATGCATTTGAATCAAGTAATGAATTTTTTATTACTATTTTGGATAGAAATTTATTTATATATTTTCAGTGTTTTTTTATTGTAATTGCAAAAACTTTTGGGTATCATAAGTCACCGAAAATATCGATTTTGACTGCTATTGAACGCAGTTTAAAAATGTTTTTTAGTGACATCTGTGTGCAAGGACATAATAAAGGACACTTTTTCCAAAATGTGATTCAGAAGAGTGAAATATTGTATATAGGACTGCTATGATATGTAGTTGTGGACATCCCTTTTTGGTTATAATCGGCCACACCAAATATATATATATATAATACACACCTGCTGTATTACTCAGCTTGGTGAACTCAGTTTTTTATTCTTATATGTTGGTAAATTGTGCATTTTTTCTTTAAAAATAATTGAATTATGTTATTCTTATGTTCCGGTTAAGGTTTTTGTGCTTTTAGTTAATCTGCATGCAATAGTTGTAGAATTATCAACAATTTAAATATTGTTTAATGGAGCAGCCATATATGTTTACATTTGAAACTTTGCAGAATAGTGAATTAAATCAGTTTCTACACCTTTGTCTTTTTGCCGAGTTTTATGTTTTTAAAGATTTTTAATGAAGATATTTTGAAGTTTTATGTATTTATGCCTTGCTGCGAAATGAGAACTGAATTAATTGAATGAGAAATATATCTCCAGTTAAATTCAAGAAATAAGTTTAAATGAAATGCAGCCAATTTTTAATGATATTTTGAGGTTTTACGTATTTTTGCTTTGCCTTGAAGTGAGAACTGAATTAATTGAATGAGAAATATATCTCCAATTCTAAGGAACAAGTTTAAATAAAATGCAGCAAAAAATGTGTAATAATTTAATAGGCCATACAAGGAAGTCATGTGGTGTCTGCATCTGATTTTTTTAATTTGTATTAGTTTTACACAGAAGTATTATTTAGTAGGATTTTTAATTGGTTCAACTTTAATTTATGCATTTTTTGCAATTATGTTTTATTTTCGGGCTATGATAGCAACCTATAAATAATATTCTACTGTTTGTATTTATCAAATTATTATTGTTATTAATAATAAATCTGCCAAAATGTTTTATAGGCTGCTTCTTGTAATGCAAATAATACAGACCCATCATCAGAGCCACTAGCTGTATATCAGTCAGGTATTATTTCTTTCTAAATGGTGTAGTTTGTTTAAACTATTAATATAAAATATCTTATTTAAATATTGTTTTCCAAAATTTTCAGTGTTACATTTAAATCATTATTAGCATGGAAGATTTGTGTCTGTAAAATATGCCCTTTTCATTTTTTTAGTTGTGTTTAGTTGTGTTAATAAGAAATTTGGCTGTTTTATGTATGATATTAATTTAATGAAAAATGCAGTAGTTTCTATTTAACCTACTGTATGTACTAGTGTATTCTCCTCTTATTGTAGTTATTTTTTCATACAAAATTCGAGAGGGAAAAATTATGCGAATAATTTAATTTCCGAAGGAAGTAATAACAGTAAGAATGTAACAAATTAAAAGTATTCATAGATAAACTACTAACAGCAGCTATTACAATATTTAAAATTATTAGCTATTACAGTATTTAGATATTTAAAATAAGAATACATAGTAATATTAACATCATAATATAACTTTGTTTCTACATTCCTATATCTTGAGCCCACCAGCGGCCGAGCGGTAAAGACGCTGAACACTGGTAGTTCGGTCCGAGGTTCAAATCCCGCGAACGGGCTGGATGCATGGGCGTTTTCGTGGTTTTCTCCATGTGTAACGTGTATACAAGCCAGTTTCCATTAGAAAATCCTCCACGAAGGCATCCCTCCCTTTAGGCAGATAGCCCTCGTGCGCTTTTCCATAATTGAATAACCTAACCTAACCTATATCTTGAATCTCACCCATTCTTATTGTCATCCACTGCTACTCCCTAAGCTTTAAATTATTAAATGCTGCTGTCTGTATCATCTGCTGCAGTGTGCAAGTCATCACTATTTTTATTGTTTTCACCATTCAGTCTGTCTCCCTTTCATACAATGATTTTTCGGACTTTCAAGGGCATTAGATATTCATTTTCTTAAGCTCTTTACCTATTGCTTAATCACTAAGAGCCCATGCACTCAAAATTCATGAACAAATAAATTATTAAGGCGAGAACAACCACTATATAGATGAACCAATTTTAAAAGGCCTTGTGGGAAAACATAAAATTACATGAATATTTAAAAATGTTCAGAACTTGTGCTAAAAGAAATAGGAGAAAAATATCTGAGTAAAATTGTAATTATTCTTTCTGTTATCCCAATGTTGTGTTCTACGGGTTCATGGATTTGGAGTGATTGATGACAACATTTGAAGAAGAATCAAAACACAGTTTATTCGTCAGTATTACACAGGAGAGTTCCAAAGACATGTTTACAGTCATTAAAAAACTACAATAAACACACTGGAACAAACAACAACACAGCCTCCAGGCTACAACAGTGAAGACCATGGCAAAGCACTAAAATACACTTCTGACTCAGTTCTGTCACTCTTGGAGCTCCAGACATCAAAAATGAATATCCAACTCTAAGGTCAAAAGCTTTAATGATTCTCATTCCTTTTGCAACATCATATTTATGTGAAACCAAATTTTCAGTTGTAGCTGTAATAAAGACCAAATATCGTTCAGAGATCAGCATGGAGCAAGAAATGAGAGTGGCAATGTCAAGTCTTATCCCTCGTTTGAAAAACATTGTGGAGATCAGCAAGCTCACCCTTCCTATTGATATTTTCCTATTTTTCTTTAATATAATATTCTTGTGTATCGGTTCAATATATACTTATAGAGCCTCAGATTGTGATTGTTTTCATTTCATGCCTGGTCACTAGTACCCATATACATTCGTATTTATTGAAGTGTTGTGATTTGCTGTGATACTATGTAGTAAGCAGGTTGTAAAGCACAAACCTTGTACAACACTTTGTTGAGTACGACTTGGGTGCCATGATAAAATACTAAACGTGTAAGTGCGCCGCCAACTAAAAAAGTTGGGAACCCCTGGTTTAAGCTACCATATAGTTAATGTGTTATTTTACTTATCATGTTATTTATTCAAAAAGATACTCATTCATATAACTGATCAGTTTCCTGCTCTGCTTCAAGGGCATTTGATTTTATCAAATTTTTATCCTCTTAACCATTTCCTCTTTTGGTTAAACCTTAAATTTCAAAAGCTAGTCAATTGACAAATGAGCCAATGCCATAAACATTATAACTCTTTCTGCCAGTACACAATCTAGTCAGTATCTTAAGCAACTATAATTTGAGACTTGCATTAACAAACCAACTAGTCTCTTTTCTAAAATGTCACCGATTTGTGAATTACATAATTGATGGAATTCAGATTTTTCACAGTAAATATTATTAATTAGATCAATTTAGGAAAAATTGTGACATTGCCCAAAAGTTTAGAAGAGACCTTTTTCGTCCTTGTTTATGTAGAGAATTTTGTGGAGAAAAATTTATTTAGTCATATTTAGGTATGAGTTCTTATTTCAAATTCTGAAAACAAAAAGAAGAAAAATGGTAGAATGTAAATAAAAAGATTTCTGCATATCTGTAGAAGATCCAAGAACAGTACCCAGGATAGTAATCGAATTCTTTAGCATCAAAGAAATCTCCCTTTTTTTAATAATACAGTGATGGGGGAAAGAGATCTGCTGAAACTATTCATTAAGAAAGTTTTAAAATGTAGAGATGTGTGTTAACTTTCATCTTATCCCTGAAATCACACTATGTTATACATGTGAGGTGGGATTTTTTTTTTTTTTATATATATATATGCAGATAAAATTACATTGACAGGTATTTTAAAATAAAGCGAAAACTACATTTAAGTAAATAAAATTTATATTTTTGTCTAAATTAAATTTTTAATTTAATTAAATCATCATAAATGTCACTTTGCTAAAGCCTTAACAGCAATAACTATCAAAGTTTGAATATGCAGTTAACCTCACATAGTTGGGTCCTGTCTGAAAAAAGTTGAATGTGTTTAATGTAAAAGACCGGAAAAAAAGTATTATTGCAAATCGCCAATGTAAAAGAAATTGTTTATGAAGAATAGGAAGAAACAAAAAGTATGTGAGATAATAGCAGTGATGCCATACTACTCTCAAGTTGTTTCTACAGCAATTTGTAATTTAAATGTGTGTAATCTGGAACATTTCATCACTATACAGTAAAAAGCAAAAAGTTATGATTTCTTATTTTATTCTTTTCTTTTTTTAAACATGAATTTGAATTTAGTAATACTGTTGAAATTCTCTTGTAAATGTTGTTTAATGTTATTTATAGCTTAGCTTCTTCATTTCTAATGATGTTTATTCTTCAGTAAATTACAGTGTGTTCTTTTTGTTTCAAATACTGATTTAATTTATTCTTTTAGATTAAATTGCTTGAAAGTATAAGTAAATTTTAATCGTATACTTCTAGATTAAATTGCATGAAAATAAATATAATATGGGTTATTACTCTTTCCTGTGTATCGCCTTCATATATCAGAATTTGACTGTATTTGAGATTTCAAATTTTTTTTATTGAACTGCTAGTTTCATTTTTTTAGTAGATATCCTTTTACATTAGATTTTACTGTAAGTAACTGCAGTGTCTTTATAAAATAGCAATTGTTTTATGATTTTAATTAATTCATCATTAGATATCTTTAAGTTTTTCACTTTCAGTACCAGTCATTTCTTATTAATGTATTAATTATGATTTCAATAATTTGTAACCCTTCAGTATTTTTATATTTGTCATTTTTCAGAATCATCTGATGAAAGTGAGAATGAAATACATATTGATGAAAGTGAGAATGAAATGGAACATTCTGATCAGTGTTCTGAAAATGAGGTATGTCTAGTAACTATTACTACTTAATAATCTAGTTTGGTGTTATAGTGCATTGTAAAATTTTATTAAAATATTTTCACTAAAGAAAATTTTATTACATCGCAGCATTTCTATTAAGATTTTTGTTGAAACCGAATGTATCCATATAGTGATTGCATATACTCAAATTAACATTAGCTGAAGCATAGGATGTTAAATTTATTAATATTGTCCCTCTGAAAAAAAAATTCTTGATTTGCGTATTTCTTAAATACCTAAAACCAGTTCGTTAATTCAAGTTGTAAATATAAATTCCAAAAATGAAACAAAAGAGTTTCATTTAAGTAAGTGTTAAATGCATATACAGTGCATTAGACATAATGTTGTAGGCATAATTTTGGGAAGGGGGGGGAAGAGAACTGTTCAGACTAGGGATTAAAAAAATATTGTATTGACTATTCTTACATTACTAAAAAAAATTATAAATATAATTTTTTTAGTAAGGAGTATTTTTTACACAGGAAATAAAATTCTATAATCATATAGATAAGATTGTAAAATTATACTGAGTATCTTTTACCTTTATTTTATCTAAAATGATCTGAGTATCTTATTGCAATTTTACATTTAAGAATGACAAAAATATTTCCCTCATGTAGCAGGATAAACTTAAAATTAATTAAACTTCCATTTTACTACATATATCAAAACTGGGTCCAGCGACCGAGTGGTAAAGTTGCTGAACACAGGTAGTTTGGTTCTGGGTTTGAATTTCAGTAAATGGACTGGCTGGCATTTTCGTAGCTTTTCCCATATGTAACATTTATCTGAGCCAGTTTCCCTGGAGGCATCCCTTCTTTTAGGCAAATAGCCCTCGAATGCTTTGCCGTAATCCAATAAAATAATTATCAAGATTGTTAGAAATTTACTTATTGATTTTTAGACAAATTATAAATTTCTGCTATTTATTTTCAGCAGATATTGCAATCAAAATGTACAAGTATTACAGTAAAATATATAATGCTTCCATATATTTGACAGTAAAAAAATAAAATATCAGATTTTAAACATTTCTCTACTAAAAAATAATGCTGTTATAGGACAAGTAGCAATATAATTAGAGAATGTTAAGGCAAGAAGAATCATCAGTAATTTTCATAATTCCTGTTGCGTTAACATTCTTTTATAATCATTATTTGGCAAGTTATTTTTACTTTAGCAAGTAGCAATATAGTCCTGTCTGAAAATTATGTTGTATACTGTGCTAGGATTGTTAAGTTCATCTCGAGTTGTGCACTTTTCATAGCATAAAAGTTTAAAGCAGGTCTCGGCAACCTATGACCAGTGGGTCCACGAGTGACCTGTTTCAGAGTTTCAAGTGACCCACTTGAGTTCCAGAATATTTAAAAAGAAATTTGAAACGTGAAATGAACACTTGAAGAGTACATAAAAATTAACCAAAAATAAGTAATAACAATATTTTTGTTTGATAACAAAGTTGCAGCAACAAGCATGCATTTTTATTTTTTAAAAATTGTAACATAATTTCAAGGAGAAATGAATAAGTTTGGCAATGGCGATCCATAATTTATAAAAAAATGATTTTGCCATTTTGTCTGTATTCGGTTCAACTTATAAATGTAAGCAAATATTTCTACACATGAATTTATTTTATGTAAGAATAGGAGCAGCTTAACTACTACAAATTAGATGCCTGTATTTGTCTTAAGATATATAAGCCAGACTTGACTAAACTGACGTCACAAGTTCAGGAACAGGGAAGCTATTGATATCAAAGAGAAAGTATATAAAGTTCATTCAGTTATGCTTAATTGTATTAATAACTAGAATCATAATTTTTATGTTCAAAGTTTAAAGCATATATTATAATTTCTTTCTCATTAAAATTTTTTATCATTGATCAAGAAAGTCTGTTCTAAAATGAAAAAAACCACTGACCCCAAATGTCTTCTTAATACACATATTTTGGCTGATTTTGACATGCAGCCAAAATTGCCAGTGTCTGGTTTAAAATATTAGACTTTTATGCTGCAGACCTTGCATTTAACACTTGTCATCCATGGAAGAAGTTTTAATGCAATTAATAATATGTTATAAAATTGAAGCCTTAGTGTTTTCATTTGCATGTCACACAAATAGTAGGAGAATTTATAAAACATGGGTCTAGTCATAAACATGGAAAGGCAATCACAGCAAACTTCTCCTCTTCCTTTTACTGGAGAGTGCAGTGTGATGCTGTTAATAAGATCTTGCCTCCTTTTTTATGCTTAACATTTGAGGAATTTTACATTGCACATTCATTGGTTTAATCTTATTTTGATGGACATCATGATGAAATGGTAAAATTTCACTTATAATAACTAAAACTGATTTCCTGATGCTAAGTAAAATTCTGCCTTGTGAATAACTTTCATAAAAAACTTACTTGAGTTGTATGAATTGGTATTTTTTTAAATAAGTATTGAAATGCTAAACGTATAAAATAAAAAGTATTCAAAGTTTATTTCATACTTCTTGCAAATAGCATCATTTAAATCATACATATATACTCCTTACCATCCTGAAAAAAAAAAACCTAGAAGTGTTATATTACAGCCTTGAAATTAATATGCAATTATATGTTGATTATAAAAGTGCATACCCAATGAACACATGATGTAGATTTGGAGCACATGAGTAACGTACCTCTAAATATGTATAAAGTACAATGACTGTCATGTTAGTTCTGGCTGTTTGTATGATAGCATTATTTATCTTGGAAAATGAGAATGCCCCTAAAATGACAAGTGTGCTTATCCTGCTATCCCAGCTAGGGAGCAAGTTAACTGACTTGACATGATTGTCTTCAGGGAAGTGGCTTGGTCACACTGGCATACAAAATGAGATTCAGAGCATTGGTACACTGAGATGATGAAGTTGCCAATGGTTCTAACAGGATTTTCATAACTCTTACAAGGATGGCTGCAGGCCTAGAGTTACAGCTTCATGGCAGGATTGTGTGATACTGAAAACCAGCTTACAGAACTTGCAGTGCTTTCTGGCTGCCATTTAATCACCCCTCCTCCACGCGTACATACACACAATATTTTTGGACACATTATATTTTGAAGTACCACTGCAAGAAAGTTTGCAGTGACTAGAATTTATTATGAGGATCCATTGTGGCATCTGCTATGTACGCATAGCAATACTTACTTTGATATTATAGTCATGAAATTTTATGTGTTGTAGTGAAGCTATATTATTCCCAGTGTTGAATCAATGTTTTCATTTCTCTCAGGTGGCCAGAGAATTTTTATAGAAAGACTATAATAGTACTGCTCATCCATTTCATTGTGAAGTGGTATATATCAGTTATACCTGATGGAAACCATTGTGATGATATTGGCCATCTTTAGTGATTCTTTTCAGCACTTTAATGACTTTAATGGCTAATCAACAATATACTGGGACCTATTGTATATTGCCAATGCTACTGCATTTCTTGCAAACCATTCTTCAGCAAGATAATGTCTGCTCATAGCAAACATCTGCAAGGAATGTCTATAATCATCTATTTTGGGCTTGACATAATCTAAACCGTTCCTCAGTCACATACATAAGGGGCATATTAGGATGCTGGTTACAGTCATTTCATGGGTGCATGAAACTGATCAGTTATAAAATATCTGGCAGCAAATTTCACAAAGTCAAGCTAAATATTATCATGCCTTATCATCAAAGCTACCTGTACATTATACAAATAGATAATGGTTCTACATCAGTATTTACTCAGTAAATGATTGGTAGTTGTTCAATTCTGATCACTTCATTTTTGTCTACTCATGACTTTTTTCAAGTTTTCAAGTCATTGACCTCGGAACACTGTCATTCTGTGCACAAGCACTTTTTGCATTTAAGCTTAGCATACAAAAATAAATAAAATAAATATATTTATAATTTATAAAAATTTGCTGCTGATTAAAATATTCGTATTCTTACATAAATATCATTTCTTTCAATTTATAAACAAAAATCCTGATTTATACATTGAAAATAAAAATTAGAAATAAGAAATTTTAAAATTACGAGTAATGATGACAACTGTATTAAATTATTTACAGTTATTACTGAAGCCTAAAACTTATTATGTACTAATGTCACACTTTAGTACAAAAACTGGGTCCACCACCGGCTGTGCGGTAAAGTCGCTGAACACTGGTAGTTTGGACCAGCGTTCAAAACCAGGTTTGGATCAGGGTTTGGACCTGGTGAATGGGCATTTTCATTGTTTTGTGCATGTGTAACATGTATACAACCCAATTCCCATTAGAAATTCCTTCACGAAGGCATCCCTGCCCTCAGGCAGATAGCATTTGAGGACTTTGCCTTAATTAAATAAATCAAACTATACAAAAATTGAAGTGTTTTCAGTGTGAACATTTGTAACTTTTCAATAATATGCTGATCAGAACTGTAGATTTTATAATAAATTTATAGAATAAAATTTTAAATAATATTCCTAAACAAGATTTTCATTTAAGATAGCTCTTGATTCCCTTCTGTTAAGTTTTAATGCATTCGAACACTTTTTATTCATTTTTTAAAATTCAAACAAAATGTTCTATTTTAGTGCATCCAGTATGATAGCTGTCAGTCACATTTTACTCTCATACTGCATTTGATATTGTGGGCCTACAAGAAAAAAGTACCTACATTGCCTATGATACATGGGAGTGAAGAGGTTAATAGTCAATAAGTTTAATGTTGCATTACTATACTCATGTAGTATAATTCAACAGTAATATATCTTTTGAAGTATTATTTCTTTTTTTGTGTTATGTATTAGCATTAGTTTAATGAATGGTATCATTTTACAGGCTGTCCTTGAAACATCCAGTGAAAAGAGTGATTCCAGTGACAGTGAAAGTGACATAGGCACATAATTAAGACTTTTAAATTGAAAAAAACTGCATTGTAATATATTCATGTAAATGAATTTTACTATGATTAAAAAATCCATTGTTTTTAAGCTTTTGTTTTGTGTTAATGAAAGTAACAGGTTTGGTTTTAAGGATGATATCCAGTTCACTACCTAGTAAATCTATTTGATTTCGAATTACATTACTTGCCAGAGAAAATGTCATGTTATGCAATTTGTATGATACATTTAACATTAAAATCATGGAAGTTATTACAGTTTTAAATAACCGTATGTATTCAAAAATATGACTTTTATGCATTCAGGATACATTTTAGGATAAAATTTAAGAATTAGAAATGTAAGTGAATATTTAATGAGAGCAGTCATGATTCTGATTACAATGAAAAGTAAGCTACCTAATTAAATACAATACTTTGTTATGGTACATAGAAAGAAAAGTTAGAAAAAGTCAGGGATACATTATAACCTGTTTGTTTTCAAGCATACCAATAAGTATAGCAGATGTGGGCATAAACTAAAATTGTTCAACAAAACATGGCTATTATAATTAATGGTAGTTATGTAATTTATATTTGGTAATTACCTGCATGCATGCTTTATTTCATATTTAAGGCATATAACTATATAGTATGATAATTAAGCTTCTTCCTGTTATTCTGCAATTTCATTTATTAAAATACCTGTTCAAAAAGACCCTGTGAAATTTTAGAATAAAAATGTAGTGAAAATGAGGATTTAAGTAAATGCAGTGATTATATGATAAGGGTTTGAATAAAAGAAGAAAATAGGTCATTTAACTTTTATGATTTTTCCATTATGACCAAAACAAACTGTTATCAGTATAATAAATGCTCTTGGACAGATCTTTTTAAACCAGAATACATTTACCAGGACTATTGTCAAAGGTAATAGCTAAAGTACAAGATGGTGCAAAAATCTGGACCAGTTTGGTAGGAGTTATGAATCATCATAGATGAAATGAAGCATGCAAGAAAGCAATCATTGATGCATCTAAAAACATATAGTAGTATTGCCTGTATTTATAGTGAATGATCTTTAATCAAATCTACAAAGGGCTTTGACTACTTATTTATAAGTCTGGATTGTTGCTTGTATTTCAGCAAAGGCATATTAATTATACCATCATTAACAAAGGCTGCATCATAACTGCCTTATCATTTTTACATTTTGCTATAATGCCACATACAAGATGCTTGGAATGAAAGAATATTGTGTTTAGTGACAAGCCTCAACTCTATTTTAGGCCTAATGATTACTGATTGAGAATTAGGAGGTTATGTAGTCTTGGCTGATCTCATTACTGTTTGCAAGTGTCAGCTAATTGATGTGAAATCATGGTTTAGAATATCAGCACTGAACTCCTTGGATATAAAACTTCATTCAAAAAAGTTAATAAAAGTCTACTTATTTGTCTATTTCATAAGTGGCATGTATTTGCCACTTATGAAAAAGTGTTATTGGACCTTGCCAGTACTGAGAATATCAAAAGAACTAAGGAATAGTGCCAAGTTGTGACTAAGAGTTAATAGTACTAATTGGGAATACAGCAAGCTTGAATAACTGAAAACAGTTAAGAATATGCCACCAATATCAATTGCATGTGATAAACTAATGTGAAAACTGCTAAGAACTTGATGAGGAAGGAAAAAAATTTTAAAATCTGTGCTTATTTTGAAGTTTATTATAAATATTTCATTGAAAATTAAAATACATTGCTACATGTAAAAATTCCATCAAATATATATATATATGTATCATACAAATATAATATGAAACAGAATTACAAATGAAAATATTATATATAAAAATATGAATAACTGTGTCACTACTTTTATGTATGAAAAACTGCCAGCTGAGAGAAATAAGACAGTCAGTGCAATTAAAATATGGAAGTTTACTTTATATGCATATTACTTTCATTTAAATATACTTGAAGGCTTCATATTTAAGTTTTCGACTTCATATGTATTATTACAGTTTTAATTCAAATTAGCTGAAATGTCATCACTTCCTGATTGGTATTCTAGCCTCCAGAGAAATGTAGTACACTTAAGGAATAATTATAATTTTACCATTTATGATGGATTAGAGTAGTATCATGTACCTGATCTCTTGATACTTGTAATATATATAAATTTTTATAAGTAAGTATTAAAGCTTGTAAAATAGTGTAGAAATCATACTTTGAAAAGTTAAATTATTAATTACTACACTGGTTATCATAAATTGAGGAAAAATCACGATTACTGAAAAAGTTAATATACAACGCATAGTAAGGTATCAAATAACATAAAAAGAAATTACCAAGCAATTATGGTAGTATAGAAATTATGACATGTATAAAATGAACAAATCGAAGGTGTCAGTTTGTTATAGGAAAAGTAACTTCAATATTGAATATGATCGCCTCTAGAAGCAATACAGCACATACAATGATGTGTGATGCTTTCAATTATGTGGTCTATCTGTTCCATAGGAAGCGAGAACCATTGCTCTTGCAAAGCAGTTGCAAGCGTGGCAAAGAGCGAATTGAGAGCAGCTAGATGTCCCCCTAAAACATCCCAAATGTGCTCGACAGGATTCAATCCGGAGATTGAGTTGGCCACCTCCATGTGCATAATTGTTTCCTGTTGAAGATGATCATCTACGATACGAGCCTCGTGTGGTCTTGCGTTGTCGTCCTGTAACAGGAAAGCATCACCTATTGCTCCGGCATATGGGCACACATAAGCATCAAGGATGTCATCTCTATAAAAATGAGCATTCATGGTTCCCCTTTGAAAGACATGGAGGTCAGTGCATCCACCCAAAGAGATGTCGCCCCAAACACAGACACTGCCTCTTCCATATGCATCTCTTTCATGGGTGATAATGGATTCCAGGTTCTCTTTATATCAAATAATGCTTACTATCACTTTATAGACTAAACCTGGACTCATCTGTAAAGAGAACACCCTCCATTGATCAGGCATCCAGTGGACATGTTGTCGTGCCCACTGCAAACGGTCCCTCCTATGGCTGGTTGCCTCACGTACAGACCACTTTCGTGAAGCCTTCTACACACAGTTGACGTTGACACCAACCTTCCAGTGGCTGCAGCAAGGGAGGATGTGAGAAGAGTTGGAATAATGGTTCTATTTCTGCGTGCACATAATGTCAAATATCGGTCATCGGCACTCGTCATAGCAGTTGGCCGTCTCCTTGGCTGAACCTCCTAGATGCCGAATCTGTGGTTTGAAATTGCTTCCAAAGTCTATGAACCACAGAAGGGCTCACATTTAACCATCTGGCCACTTCTGTTTGACTTTGTCTTGCCTCTAGTCTCCTAATGGCTCTCCATCGTAGTTCTGCAGGCAAATGATGCCTGGAGGTCATTGTTACGAATTGGATATCTCAGATTTCTGATGTCACTGTCACAGTGAAATATGTGGGCTTGCTCTCAAACATGGACTTTTATGCTCCTTGCAGATGATGTATTCCAAGTGCAATGCCACTAATTTGCATATGGCAGTTTTACTCAGCTACTCTTACTTGGCAACATATTCAAATTGTACACGGTTTAGCTTATTTTTGAGGGAGTTATCGCAATTTTTGTGATTTTTCCTTAATTTATGATAACCAGTGTATATTAAAAGGTAACTAGTACTTATATTAAAAAAAAACTAATTTAATTAAATTGCAAAAAATTATGTTTTATCATGAATTAAATGAATTAATAAAATATGTAAAAATTTCATTATATAAAATGTAATCAGTGTATCTGCACATGTGTCATAATTGAATAAAAACCACATTTCCTCCTAAAACAAGTTAAAATGGATTTATTCAGTTTAATGGTAAATTGTGTCTGTGAAACTGAATTTGAATTACGTCTGTAAGTATGTGTTGCACTTAGTTTCTGAAGTGTGTTGACCTGCTTGTTTTTTTAATTAAAAAGTTGAATTAGATCTGGATTTTTAAATATAAATTTGTAACATTTGAAATATGAAAATAGATATGTGACATTACTCTGTTTTTCAGGATAAAAAGAAAAATCTAAATTTTTTTTATGATTAAATTATTACGAGTTATTAAACAAAATATATAAACTCAGTATTTTAATATAGTGAGACCTCGGGTTCGGAAATTTAGTTCATTCTGAAGTTGTTCTTCATCCAAAAAGTTTGTAAACTGAACCTATTTTTCCCATAGGAATTAATGTTAAATAGACTAATCCATTGTTGGACTACTGATGTTACATATTTAAACTTAATTTGAGTTAATAATGCAAAATCAATGCAAATCATTAAATCTTAAAAAAATGATATTAAATACAATGTCGAAAAGATAAAATAGACAAATCTTAACACCTATATACTTAATGTACAACTATATGAAGGGGAATGAATGGCATAAGAGGAAACTGATGAGGAAGACCCTTTCCAAAAAATGCTGCATAACTGTCTTTCTGAGAAATAAATACAATCTTTTTTTTTTCTTAGCACCATTCAGTTTAAAACGTGCTGGCTTTATGATGACATTATCATTGAAAATGCATATGCTGTAGTTTGCTTCTGATTTATCATGGTAGGATCATTCCGAGAAAACTTTGCATCTTGTCCCATTTTGCGGATCAAAGAATTGGAATCATCTTTTCTATTCTTCATAAGACATTTCTTTTACAATCGCCTTTTGCTTCTGAAGTAGTTGTAGTTGTTTCTTGTTGAGCTCAATTTTATGGTTCTGTAGAAACTCTATATTTTAATTTTCAAGCCTTTGTGTAGAGACAAACTATTGCAGATAATAGAAAACATCTTTAAGTGTCAAGCGTCTGTCTATAACACACTCTGCCCATATTTCCTCTTAACGGAATTTCTCTGAAGTCATGGTTCTGTAAGTCACTACCAGGCTTTGTTAATGAGAGTTAATGAAAAATATTAACCCTTTTGATAAATTCTTGTCATGAAATATGGGACGGTTTTCTTTTATTTTCTCTATCTTCATATATTACCATTCACATCTTTATAAACAAAATTAGTATTATGCAGGCATTTTAATAGTTTTGTGATTTTTAAAAAATATACTATATGGTCACGTGCCTAGAATAAAAATGTAAAAATTCACAGATCTTTTTGATTTTCATAAATATACACGCTAACTAATTTGTACAGCTAATAATAGTATTTGTACTCACTTATTATTATAAAAAAAAATTTAGTATAGTAAACTTTGAAACATGGCTCTAAACATAACCCAACTTTTCATTCTTCACACCAAATGAGAGTCTGTTTATGTATTTTTTCCCTATTGTCTTTTTTGGAGCAACACACAGCACATGTTCTTTTTTTATAGTTTGCAAAATGCCTCCCTTCAAGGTGAATAAAATTCATACTATCATCAGTAGACTGTATTGATGAGCATATAGCAGAAGAGTATTTGTCAAAGATTTCCGTGATCACAGCTAGCTTGAAATCAAGATGGAATTTTCCCTGTTTGTTATTTTTTTATATATTATATACAAACTTCCACATTGAAGTTGTTTTCGGGTAGTACATCTCCTCACTGCATCTGCTGACACCACCCATTGTAAATTTATAATCATAAATCACTTCTGGCTTTAGTTTTTCTTTTGCCGTTCCTGAATAAACTGATACAGATGATGCATCATGAAAAGAACCAAGCATATTTACTGTTTTCTTATCATTCCACAATGAAAGAAGCAACAGCATTGATCGTGTTTGGCCATGAAGAAACAATAGTACTCCCTTGCAATGATACAAACCTGTAGCACCATCTAGGTGCAAAGCGAAATGTGAAATATGAATATTACAAATTCTCAGCCTACACAGAGAAAAAACAGGATCTATAATGAAGATAAGAGAAATAAACTTGGGCACTCTATTGTCACAACTCGTATTACTAGACGGAATTTGTATCCCATGGAAATTGCGGGAGGCTTACGCAGAGGATTAAAATGATGTTTAAAGAAGGGCCGCATGCTAGTTCTTAGTGTAAGTTACCTTAAAAAACCTGTTTATTACCGACTTGAGTGTTCATAACTAAAGATACCCATGCAGATCAGTTTCTTTTAGAAAGCTCTGCTGTAGGGTATCATTTGCAGTTGGCGGAAGCTGTAATGCTTAGCCAACTGGAAATGGAAGGTTTAATTAAATAATATAACCTGATCTATTTTAATTCATTCAAAATTATTTAAAATCCATTAATTACATATATATGTAAATCTCACTATTTTCAATGCATTGTTAAAAATCATTTACAAAGTACCTTAAATACTGTTCTTTGGATGATATTTAGAAAAACTTCATTATTATAAATCCCAAAATGACCGTTGAAAGATGACTGCTGACGATTCATGCTGTCTACTTGTGTGTCTGCATAGAAAAAGAAAAGAATATTTAGAATTTGTAAATTTTGATTTAAACAAGAATAAGTGATTGCTGGAAGAAAATGGAAAACAGATTATGGAATGTCAGATGTAAGCATACTATTAAAAAAACTTTCTTAAAAATGGAAGTTCTAAATCAAGCTGAAAAGTTTATATTAATCTAGAAATGTAGTCTGATTATTATTATTTAATATACAGAGTCTAAAGTAGCAAATTCCTTTAGTAGCAATATTTCTTTTTTCTGGAGGGGCAGGGCAGAAACCTTTAGCAGTATAAAAAAGTACTATGGGTAATTATAACATTGTATAATGTGCATCTGTAATTTCAAGCTACATTTAAAATTTTTAGGTATATTCGCCGTACAATGTGCACTGAATTCTTTACAAAGAAATCTAAAAGATAGATGTGCAATGCTCTTATCTATCTCACTTATTCGAAGATTTGTCCTAGCTTTTCGAATAGTGGTATACCGAATTGACAAGTGATAAGGAAAGCATTATGTATGTGGGTTAAATGCTTGAGGGAGTAAATATTCCTGCAAAGAGAATGGATTATATTCAATGCTATTGTAAAATTTCAAGAAAAGGGGTTATAATTTGGAGTAAGAATGCACTTTCAAACTGATATATTTTATATAATATATTTTCTCTTTCTGCAGTCATCTGAAGCCATGATTTTGAAGTGAAAATTGAAGGCTTTTGTTAATCACATTTGCTGTAGTTGAAGTATAGTTGATCTACTGTTCCTTTTAACCTTTTAATAGTAAATATGGCTCTCATGAAAAGAAAAAGAAACAAAAACAGTGCTGGTTTCAAACACAAAGCCATTCATTTTGTGAAAGAAAATGGACATCGTGCTGCAGCAAAGATGTTTGGTGGTGAAAGCTCCATATGTGAGTGGAAGAAAAATGAAATCACAATAATTAATATGCCAAACTATAAATATGCTTTGAGTAAAGAAATGACCTTTCCTAGGAGTAAGTGTTGCGAACTGAGTCCTAGAAAAGCACCAGAAGGGATTAATTGTAACAAGAAACGGTATATATTTATTTGCTTTAAAGTGGCCAAAAAGAATGCAAATGAAAGTGAAAGCTTTAAAGCAACTTTGAGTTGGTATAGTAGGTTTATAGTATGGAATAATTTTGTTCTGCAAGAAAAAAAAAAAAGGTTTCTGAAAGATTTCGATAGTAAACTGATTAGTTTCCAGAAATATGTTATTGTTTTAGAATGGCATATGATTGTATTAACAGAGAAATTCTCACAGAAGCTATGCATAAATTGAAAATTCCAGAAAAACTTCTTGGACTTGTAGCCTTTCCACGATTCAAGTACCCATATAGGGTGATTACAATGAATAGCTTGAGGTTAAAAAACGGAGTGCGACAGCTGGATGCATTAGCATGCCTCCTGTTTAATATAGCACTCGGAAAAGATATTAGAGACTAAAAGATCAATATTAGGGGAAATATTTTTACTAAGTCAATTCATATGCTGATGACATTGGCATTATTGCCTGAACTGCACCAGCTCTCAAACAGGCATTTATGGCATTGGAACAAAGTGCTAAAAGAATTAATTTATTTGTAAACGAAAATAAAACTAAATATTTACCTTGTTTAAAGTCTGACTTACAACTTAGTAACTTATAAATTTGAAAAAGTTAACAGCTGTACTTATTTGGGAATGGAGATAAATAAAAATTTGTTGGCCACAGGAATATATAAAAGAATCATTGCTGGAAATAGATGTTTTTATGCCCTGAAGAGTTATTTAATATCCTGCTTTCTTAAATTAAGAACTAAATTGCTTCTTTATAAATGTCTTATAAGATCTGTCTTGACTTATGCATCAGAGACTTGGGCATTGACTTTACTTGATGAGGAAGCTCTGGGAATTTTGAGAAAGATTTTGCATTGCATTTTTGCTGGGATCCAAGTGAATGGATCACAGACAATATCTAATTCAGAACTCTCTAAAATTTACAAACAACTTGATATTGTAAAATTCATCAAATTACAGAGACTTAAATGGGCTGGCCATCTGGCTAGAATGAATGAAGATTGTTGCTGCAAGAAAGACTTTCTGGGGAAGCCCATGGGAAATAGACCTCAGGGCAGACCCCTACTAAGATGGATTGATTGTGTCGAAAAAGATCTCAATATTTTAAAGGTTAAAAACTGGTACTTTCCAAGTAGAGATGCCTGGAGAAGGCCAGGGCCCACCCACAGTTGTCGAGTCATTAAAGAAGAAGAATATGTTATTGACCTATGAAAGGAAAAAAAAAAAATTTACTGTCACATGTTGGAAATATGGATGAAATTCCAGTAATGTTTGATATGATAGGAAATAAAACAATTGATGTGAAAGAAACAAAAATGGTTCACATAAAAACAACAGGTCATGAAAGATCTCACTTCACCGTAGTGCTTTCCTGTTGAGCAGATGGTCTAAAATTAAAATCCATGGTTATGTTTAAAAGAAAGACAGTGCCAGAATGTAATTTCCCAAATGATGTTTTCATTCATATTTACGAGAAAGGATGGATGGATGAAATTGTGGGTAAGAAATGTTTGGCGAAAGCGTCCTTTTGCCTTAAAGAATCCAGAAATTCTTTTAGTCTGTGACATGTTCAGATCCCACCTAATGGATAATACAAAGAAATTATTAAAGAGTATATAGACATGACAGTTTTTCCAGGCAGATTAATGCCATTAGTTCAGCCTTTAGATGCAAGTATTAATAAATCATTCAAAGAAAATTTAAAATGACAGTGAAGTACATGCATGTTAGAAGGTGAAAAACATTTACAAAAGAAGGGCAAATGCATCATGCCAGTTTAGAAATAGTGTGTGAGCGAATAATTAAAGCATGAAATAAAATTAAACCTGGCATATTCAAAAATCATTTTTTAAAAAGTGCAGCATATCTAATAATCTAGATGGAATAGATTATCTATTTACAGATAGAGTAACAGTGATTGTGAAGATGAAACAGATTTCGATGATGTGCCTGAAGATATAGCAAAGATGAATATGATGAACTTTTCATGTTATCTGATAATGAAAATTTTTAAGTTCATAAGGTATGCCATTTCTTTTAAATAAATAGCATTTAGGTACATATAGCAATCTAATTTTATTAATGCTCATTTCCTATTTTTAAATCTATCATCTCTCCTTGCGTATAATGTGCACCCATAAATTTTGATCTTATTTTTTGTATTAAAAGTGCACATTATACACTGGAATATGGTATATAATTTTTAATGAGCAATGATATATTTATTAACTTGGTATAGCTTACCCTCCCGTCTCTTCCTAGAAAAGTCATTCATCTCTTTTTATATGTTAAACATCTTTTATCAAGAAAAGAAGTTTATTATAACAGAACTGTAAGTATTTAAAAAATCTATTCTTGTTTTTGAATATGTATATCAATTTGTATTAAGTAAAATATTAACAACTGATCTCAGTTATTTTATTATTAAGAAAGAGCAACTGCTTTTCAAAGAAAATCAATTCCTGTCCGAAAAGGAAGCTTTTCTCATCACAGAAATTAGAATATAGGTTTTGACCTAAGTAACACAGTCATCTAATACAGTTTCATTTTTCATAGATAGTGGTAAGAATACATTCTGGTTGCAATTTAAGTATCAGGGAAAATATTTTGATGTAATGATGTTGTGTAAATAGATTTATAAATAAATCCACTTTTATTATACAAGGAAAAGTGATTTCTATTGTAAATAAAAAAACTGTTTTCATCATGGAGATTAAAGTACGAGGACTGAATGCAAACATTATATCTTTTTTTCTCTACACAAAATGAAATCATGCTGACATAATGACCATATTACTTTGATCAAAACCATGCCACGAAACTGAAGAAATGTATTGACTTCAATGATGTAAAAGCAGATTTATAATCAATAAGCTAATGAATTGGTTTTGGTTTACCCCCTGATTCCTGTAACATTATTTATAATATCCAATTCTCTGTTTACAGAAACCCAATTTATGGGTTCAATATGCAGAAAATTATTGGTAAGAATTGCCAAACACACACACACATAAAACAAAAACAACAACAATAAAAAGAAAAGAAAACCCTCCAAGGTTTCTGCCAACCAGTTCATAAATGAAAATAGCATATTTTTAGTCAAATATTTTGCTAAGCATCCACAATCAATAATTGATTGGGACAAGACCAAGATCCTCGCCAAATTCTGGCATAAAAAAAGGCTCAAAATTAGAGAATTGACTGAAATCACCACCAAGCTTCAATGAACTTCAAACGAGCTCTTTTCTTTAAATAATCATGTACTATGTTTTTTGGAATATATAATTTGTCTGATAGTTTCTGAACTGTATAACATGGATTTTCAATGATAGCTTCTTTGAATAGGTCCTTTTTTACAAAGGATAGTTATCTAGAGGAACATCATCCTCAAGGCTGGAATTTCTGCTCTTAAATTTATCAAATCACCTTCAGACTGTGCATTCAGAAACAGCACTTTGTCCATATATAGCACAAATTTTATAAGCAGTCTGATTAGCATTTTCTCCTTTTTTTAGAAATAAAAAAGCATGAACTTTTGGATTCTTCATTCTTTGCACTGCATTGCAGCAAAAATTATTCCATAACGCATGCTAGAATTATTCATCGTGAGTAGAAATAACTATTTAAACATCCACTTTGATCAAAGTTATTTCTTATCAAGGGCACTCTTATCAGCAGTAACAAAATGATTAGCAGAAAACAGAAAATCACAGACCCAATATATTTTAAGCTTTTATTATCTGCTAAAAAAGTTCAAAAATTAGAATAGTTATAGTAGTCACACTCTACCTTTACTTATTAAAAATCTATTTCCCCCTCAAAAAGGATGGAAAAAAACCTACTTCCCCCCTCATATACACTTCAGTAAAATTCCATAGTGATTCTATTAAGTTAATCGCATACATTTTGATGAATTTAGTCTTAGCCAAGATATGAACATCCACTGTTTTACTGTTTTATGATTCACAGAAAAAAAAAATTCTCTTCTTATTTAGTTAATAAATCAAAATGTATCAAATGAAGATATGAACAGATACACTTGAGAATTTTTTTAACATGAATAAAAAATGACAAAGTTAAATTACTCTACTACATAGATACCAATACATTCATCATCTAAGGATGATTTGATCAATGTAATCATTCTTGAGGAGAATAAAAATTCATTTGTAACAACTCTTTCAATGTGTATAAAAATCTGTCATAATCAGTTACTCAGACAAATAAGTGTCCTAATTTTACATCAACTTGTCATTTTTTGAGTTCCTTGTCAAATCTTGGGGTTCGATGATTTGGGAAACTTCAACCAATTCCGGGAAATTTTGATTTTTCTCTCCTGAATTTTCAGCAATCAAAAGAAAATAGTGAAATAATGATGGATAATCTTAGTTAATAAATGCAGTAGAAATTATCACTAGTTCTATGGAATACTTACGAGATTAATGAGATAGTTCATAAAAGCACGCAACTTGTAAATTGGAGGTTTTTAACAAAAATCAATCATTTGTTTATATCATAAGTAAATATACCTCTTCATAAAAAAAAAAAAAAACTGGTTTGGATATTTTGACATACTTGCATATTTCACACTACAAGAAAATAATGTACAACACCCTTTCAGTATCAAAACAGAAGCAGAAGAATCAAACAGCAAGGCATTTTTTTAATTACACTGCTGGCCACCCAAATTGCAACACCAAGAAAGACAAGAGATATCACAACAAAATTTATTTACTAGATAACAAGTTGACAAAGTATCCAATGATTAAATTTGTAGACTTCTGTGAAGTGTGGTTCCTTCTAGAATCAGTAGCCGCCATTGTTGGAGATCACCGCTGCCACACGCCTCGGCATTGACTCAAAGAGACTTTGGATGTGTTCTTGGGTACAGCAGACCAAGCAGCTTCCACACGTTGCCAAAGTTGACTGGAGTGGCAGCTTGGGATGTAATCTGGGTCAATCATTCAGCAACCATGGACCACATGCTTTCTATCGGCGAAAGATCCGGAGAGCGAGCCGGCCAGGGAAACAATTCAATCTGGAGATTGACGAAGAACCCTTGGACAATGCGTGCCATATGTGGTCGCGCATTATCCTGTTGAAATATGGCTGTGGGCAAGCCCTGAAGGTAAGGAAGGACAACTAGCTCCAACACCTCGGAGATGTACAGCTGGCTGTTTAAAGTACCGGCAATGTGTACTAGAGGGAAGTGAGAGTGATATCCAATACACCTCCATACCATAATATCCGGTGCAGGACCAGTGTGACGGTGCATAACGCAGCTGTTCAGCATCCTCTCTCCACGGTGTCTCCAGACATGAATCCGACTATCGTGGTGTTGCAGACAGAAGCGTGACTCGTTACAGTAAAGACAATTTCATTCCATTCTGCCTATGTGCGTGATGCTGAAATCCTTCTTTCATCGCACCATTGGCGGCGGAGACATCTGTGATTCTGCGTCAAGGCTAGACGAAGCAATGGACGTCTTGTGGACAGATTACTCTGCTGTAAATGGCGTCGAATTATACGCGCAGACACTGGATCATGCGTTACAGCCTGAATGTGCTGTGCTATGTTCGTGATGTGACTGAGCGATCCGTCATTGCCATGCGCACAATGTTCCTGTCATCACGTGAAGTGGTGCACTGAGGTGGATGCGATCGAACACGTCGGTCCGTCGTACTCTCTTGCATCCAATAATCACATATCCTCATTGCAGTTGTTTGGTTTCGTTCAACACGACTACCGATTTCGCTGAAAGATAATCCAAACTCTCGGTAGGCCACTATCCTTCTTCTGTCGAACTCGGATACTTGATCAAAAGATGATCGCTGTTTACTGCGAGGCATAATTGATCGTTTTTTTTTTTGAAAAAAACACAATTGCCGAACTTGAAATCGTCGCAAACTCTAAGCCTTAAATAGCGCTT
Source organism: Stegodyphus mimosarum (assembly GCA_000611955.2). Lineage (NCBI taxonomy): Eukaryota > Metazoa > Arthropoda > Arachnida > Araneae > Eresidae > Stegodyphus > Stegodyphus mimosarum. The sequence continues at coordinate 132,839 of KK113775.1, forward strand.
TGAAGTGGCACCACAGGCGCGCGTGATGCTGAAATTCTAATAATTTGCATATCTTACCTCCGCTAATGTATGTTGTAAATTTCATGTTATTTGCATGCTTCCTTCATGGTGTTGCATTTACGGTGGCCAGCAGTGTACTTTGTAGAGACATAAGGTTATTAGAAGCAGGAGAGATGAAACATGAACAACGCCTTCACCGGGAATCGAACCAGGGACCTCTCGATTACGCGTCCAGCGTGCTGACCACTACACCACGAAGGCGGGAGAAATACCTTATATACTCCTCTTTTAAAGGGCGACTGGGGTTTGGGGGACCCAATCGCCAAATACCGGTAGTGGAGAATCATCATCCACCACCTTTTTAGTTCGGGCGTCAGTGTAGAGACATTAGGCTATTAGAAGCAGGAGAGATGAAAAATTAGCAACGTCTTCGCCGGGAATCGAACCACGGACCTCTCGGTTACGCGTCAAGCGTGCTGACCACTACACCATTAAGGCATGTAAAGAAGGTGGAAGAAATACCTTATAACTTAAATAAATTAAAGGTGTTTTGGGAAATGATGCAGTTCAATCCAGGCTCGAAACCTGGCAAATGGGCAGATTTCATGATTTTTCCCATGTCCAACGTAAATATAAACCAGTTTCTATCAGAAAAATCTCCATGAAAGCATGCCCTGTTTTAGGCATATATAACTCTACTGTGCTTTGCTGTAAAGCAATAAATCCTAAATCCTTGAAATAAATTTCGCTAACACAGAATAAAATGAAATAACGTTTGAAACAAAAATTATAAAATACATGAAATTAGAATTTTAAAATGATTAAATTATTTCAATAAGTGTCATGTTTTGGTTAAAAATTATTAGCTTAATAAAGATAAATATTTAGCATGCAAAGGTAATTTACATTTAATATTAAACTGCATCAAAAACTCTCAATTTAATTCTTCTAACTCTTCAACTCTATAAACTCTAGAGATAGCTTTCCTATATCAAATTTCAGTTTAATCTTAAATTTTCAGCTTTTCAAGACAATATGATGCAATATGTTTGAATAATGTTCAATACAAAACCATAGATAAACTTTGTTCTTAATTACAGGGGTAATGAACACATGCAGATAATATTCAAAATAACAAAATGGGTGATATAGTGCATTCAGGATCTGTAATTAAGGAAAAAAAATTCCCGAATCTAGTAATTAAAAAAACAAAAATCCTGAATCTAAAAATACATAAAAATATTTAAATTTTGCATGAATATTAATTTCAGCATTACTCAGCCTTTCTAAATATTATAGTAGCTTCTAGGAACATCCTCTATTTTTTCTTAGTCAGCTATGTGACATTATACTTTCTTAATAAAACAAATTTAGTCCTACAATTAAATTCTTAATTTGTATTGAAACAAGAATAATGATAAGAATTTAAAAATTACCTAATTATGAAAAACAGTATGAATTTGATGGAGGAAAAAATTTTTTAAATCAAATGTAGAAATGATGAAGATATTGAATGCTCTGATTAGAAAAACAGATGGAAATATGGGTGTGAGAAGATTATACATTTTATATTACATGAAAATATATTCCAAAAGAAAGTATGTTTGAATTATACTTACCATCATGGGAGTAATTTTTTTCTTTTTAAAATATTCATTTGCTTTTAGTTTCTTAACCATACCTTTCAAATTAGAAATTTCTGCTTGATAACTAGCCATGTATGTTTCATACATGTTAATCTCAAAGGACAATACCTGAAATTTTAAAAGTTAAGCATTTTGAAAAACTAACATAAGAGTCATTATTTCAGTAAAATTTTATTTTAACATGGATTGCAGTTCCTACATATCATTAAAATTTTATTTTAATAAGTTACAATTTCTGCATATTATATGTGAGGGGGAGAAATAAAAGTATCTTGTAAATTCACATGGAGAGAAATTTATCTTAATTCATAAAAAAATTATTATTTTAAATGTATATGATTATGAAGGAAAAGTATTCATACCTTTAGCTTCTCGGTTTTTTCACTTGATAACTTTTTTTGTTTTATGCCTGTAGAATACTTTTTTTGAAATTCTTTTTGCTGTGCAGTTAGATTTTTCATGTGATGAATTAATTTAGACATATTAGAAATTTTGTTGTCTTTACTTTGAACTTCCTTAGACTTTTTCAAAAGATGTTTCTGTAGTGTTTGATATTTTTCCATAATTTCATATTTTTCAGGATCAGTTCCCTAAAAAGTTTTATAAAAAATTTTTAATAATGCTAAATGCAATATTAAAAAGCAGTTTAGGTAATTGTGATAGAAACAGTGAATTTTCATACTGCATCAAATATAAAGGTTTATCACATGTACACTACAGCTCCATTAAATGATGTGACAGAATCGGCAATTCTAATCTAGCTAGATAATGATTAATTTCACAAGCTTTTACACTTGCAGTTCTAATAGAATAGCTTGCTATAGTCAATATATATATTTTAAATTCATTACACAATTAATTTTATAAGCTTTCGTACTTGAAATTAATTAGATTATAATTAGAAACTAATTAGATTATACACTCATGTCCATAAATTAAGGATAATTCGGAGTCACGCGGAAATCGAACTCTAAAATAAATATATCACCTGTACTGCAATAACCGAATAGTTGTGACACAAAGGACGCATTTGGATGATTTTTTACGTGGTAGAGTGATCGGCCGTCTGGAATGTGGGAGTACCCAACTGGAAGTATCAGACGAACTTGGAATTGCCCAGAGTGTCATCTCCAGGCTTTGGCAACGATTCCAAGATGATGGTAATGTGAGTAGACGTTACGGCACAGGTCGCCCTAGAGTTACAACACCGAATGAGGACCGGTATTTGGCAGTTACTGCCAAAAGAAACAGGCGGAGCACAGCCTCCGACCTGTCTCGTCGGCTCTCTTCAGCCACTGGTGCGACAATTTCAAGGCAGACCGTGTACAGACGATTAGGGCAGATTGGCCTATATGCTCGTAGACCTGTCGGATGCGTTCCACTTACTACGATTCACTGTCGCCTGCAGTTAGCCTGGGGTAGAGAGCATGCATTGTGGACACCGAAACATTGGGCTTGTGTGATGTTTTCCGACGAGTCTAGGTTTAGCTTGCAGTCTGATTCTCGCAGTAATTTCATATGGAGAGCTCCAGGTACCCGTTACCACCAGGAAAACATCATTGAACGACACCGTTAAGGTGGTGCAGGAGTGCTCGTTTGGGGTGGAATTATTCTGTTTTCCAGAACTGACCTGCTTGTTCAAATTAGAACCATGACAAGCCAAATCTATCGGGACGTCATTCTGGAACAACATGTGCGTTTGTTTCGGGGCACCATGGGCGCACATTTTGTGTTTATGAACGACAACGCCCGTCCTCACCGTGCGAACATCGTAAGCGAATGCCTTCAATCGGAGGATATTACTCGTATGGACTGGCCAGCATTCTCACCGGACTTGAATCCAGTACAGCATGTGTTGGACATATTTGGCCGACGAGTTGCAGCCCGTCAACCTCCTCCTACATGTCTACCGGAACTTCGGAGAGCATTGCTTTTTGAGTGGTGCAATATCCCCCAAGATCAGATCGATAATTTGATGCTCAGCATGTCTAGACATTGTACGGACTGTATTGCATCGTCTGGGAGACATACAACGTATTAACAATCATACCAACCGTGTAATATTGGTTTTTTGTAAATAGGTCTTTTTTTGTAATTTGCTCCAGGGAGAAAAATTCGCTAATTTTTTTAATAATATCAAACATATAGCATCTTTTTTTGCTCTTTACCTTTTGTTTAATAAATAAGCTTTACAAATAAGTCAAATTTTTTTGCTCCTAACTCTTCCGTTGCCTGATTTTGCATTATCCTCAATTTATGGACATGAGTGTAGTTAACTTCATAAGCTTTCACGCACACAGTTCTAATAAAATAGTTTGATATACTAAGTATAAATACTTAGTAGTATTTATACTAGTTAGATAACAGTTAATTTAAGCTTTTAGACCACATTTGTAATAACGCAAAATTCTCAGAAAATTATTTGTGCAGTTATAACGCATCAAAACAAAGCTGTTTCCAGTTAAAAATGAAGTTCATTAGCCCACAATTTCTTCTATCTCACCCAATTTTATTTCTAATTATTGTTAATAAAATATATTTACCTTGCAACATATTTCAGAAAATCATTGAAACAGTTTATATATTACTATAAATTTAGATATTATGTCCTAATTGCTTGAAAACAAACAGTTTGAATAAAGAGAATACAATCATTCTATGTTTAAGGTAGGTAAATAACTTCAGCAATTCTGTACTTTTTAAGCTGATAAAATGAAGATATCTTTTTTTTTCTTTGCTTATGTTTTTATATAAATATGTGTCACTTAAGTGGAAACAGAATTATGTAATCAAATAAATATTCATACTGACATAAGCATATCTTTAACTCCTCTTTCATCATTTTATACACTTCTATGCTAATTAGATCTGCTTCTATGCTCTAATCCTAATACATTTGTTAAATGGAAACATTTAAATTGTAAATAGGAACCAAAAACATAATGTTAACCTTCTTTGTTCAAAGCTTCAGGCAGAACTTATCAAGAGAAAAGTATCTGAAGCCTTTAGTTTATATGTATATATGCCTATTTAAACAGCAGGTAATAAGGGCATTACTATGCAAAACTCATGAACGTTTTGCAATTATTTAAAAATGCTCACTGGAAGCATTTTTTCTCATAAACATCTCTTAGCTAAATGATATAGTATCTTACATCATTGGACATTTTTTCAGGATTTGGTCAAATAAGCTTCTGTGACAAATATCATCTGGCTGTAATACACACAAGGCTTCAGACATTATAACTGTCGCAAAACATGGTTAAAGCACTCAGTTTAAAACAGATATGTCTGTTCTATCGCATTATTAGGCATTAAAAATTCAATATAATACAAATTTTGCAAAGCTTAACCGACTTTTCAATTATCTTGCAATTCAGTTAGACTGTATAGAAAATATGTTTATTTTTTTTCTTCATTAAACTAAAAAACTAGTTTTTTACACAAAGAAATAACTTTAATGGACAATATATTGACTGTTTTGTTCAAAAACCATTTGTAATTGTTATGTCAATTTTGTGATTCCATTTTTTAAAAAAATTTATCTTTTTTTAAAAAAATTGAGTAGAATTTTTCGTTTTTAAATGAGATAAAGATTTTACCTGAAACAAATGGTAGTCTAATGGTACAAAGGTACCCGTACGGTGAATGGTTATACATTCCAACCAAGTTCTAAAAATTTATGAGGAATAACAATAACTAAAGATATATGTGGTTTGGCATTATCATGATGAAAGACAACACTCTCATGATTCACTAATTGTTTCTATTTCAAAGCATCTTTCTGTTTCATTAAGGGTTGATAATACACACTGGAATTGATCGTTTTCTTCCTTGAGAAAAACTCTAAAGTAGCAATACTGTTATAATCCCGCTAAACAGATAGTAAAATTTTTCTTTTGATGAATACTTTATTTTTGTATTTTTCTTCTTTGGTTTTTAAAGCAAGATTCTCAACATTTTCCTCAGTTGATCTACTGTAATTTTTCCTTTCCTCAATGCATTCAGAAAATGAGTTCTCCAAAATTTTAAAATGGATTCATTTGAATAATGGTTGTTTAAGTCTTACTAAATAATTTGCTCTTATATTATGGGTACATAGGTTCTGATTGATGAAGCAATAATAGACAACAGCTTGGAATACACAGACAGCAGCTCCAGCACCACTAAATGATTTGATGCCTAGGAACCAACAGTGGACAATAAGATCAAGTGAGATTTAAGATACAGGAAAGTAGAAATGAAGATATTTTATTAGATATTGTAATACTAATAATTCTGCATATCATTATTAGAATGTAAGTTTCTTTTGATGAGCTAGTTCTTGGGTTAATATTGATACAGTTTACCCATGAATACTTTAAATTTGTTATGTTCTTAGTGTAACTGTGGCCTTCAGAAATAAAATTATTCACATAACCTTCCCCTTCCGATTCTTGTATGATAAAATTAGTAAAAAAAGGGAGGGATATGGAAGTAAATACAGTATCATTTTTGGTATTGCTTAAGCTGTCTCAACAGAACCATGAGATTTTGCATTCAGTGGTACTGTAAGTAATTTATTTTTCATCACCAATTATCAATTTTTTCAAAACTGGATAATTTTAATTACATTTCAAAACCAAATCACATATATTGATATGATGTGTTAAATGAATCTGTTTAAGTTTATATGATGGTAAGTTTCAATCAGTGCTTTTGATTTGTCCTCTTTATTTTCAGTCGACCTATTGAATCATGGTGCTTTTTGATCCAGTTTTGAAAAAACTCCACACCAAAATGAAATTTTGCAAACCAATTCTTGTATATACATGCTCTTAGTGCATCATTACCATAAACAGGGCAAATAATTTTATTTGCTTTTGCAGCTTTTTCACACTTGCAGAAATAAAAAACTAAAATATGGCAAAAATATTGATTTTTTTCCTTCCATTCTTCAACATAAAAAGGCCTATGTTAATATTCTATAAATCTGGCTATTTTTGTTTAAAATACATGCTGATACGTTCAATGACCACAATGCATTCTCAAAAAATTTTCAAATAACATAAAATCATTTTGTGGTACTACATTTATATTATGGAAAAGTTGAAACTAATTTTTGGATAACACAAGAGACAAAGATTCTACAAACAAAAAAGAATTTAGAAAAAAGCTTTTTTAGGTCCTAACAATGGCCTAGTGGTTAAGAAAGCTGACTACTAGAAGTTCAGTCCAAGTTGATCTTAAGCAAACAGTATGGCTGCATGACTGGTTTTTATGATTTTCACTGTGTGTAACATTAATATCAGGCAGCTCTCCTTAGAAAGTCCTCCACTAATGCATCATTTCCTTTAAGCAGACAGTCCTGCAAGCTTTGTAGATGCCAATTCAAATATTATCATTGATTTGCTGAAATCCTACCTGTTTGTATACGAACAATTTAGTAATTAATATGAACAAACTATTATAGATTAAAATAATATCATTAAATAAAAAATAAATTTACAAAATGATGTCAAAAAAGATTATAAAAATTACTAAGTGAAGGGTTAAGTCACCAAACAGTTTGGTTTAAATTTCAGTCTACCATTAAAAATTTGGCAAAAAATAAACCTTAGTTGGACATACATTTTGAAGGCGATCAGACACAAATCATTTTCTTCAAGAAAAAAGAAATTCTGCAGAATTTTTTTTCCCTTAAAAAAATTGCCCTAAAACACTACAATAAACTAAAATTGCCTTTCTGCTTAATACATTGGCATGTTTTCTTCCAATGAGCAATGCCTTCCAAATATTAAGATTAAGGATACAGTATTAGTCAAATAATTTCCAGAAATTCTATGTACAGTTCTTAAATGCATTTTTTTATTTAAAGATGCTATGAAAAGTTCATAAACAAATATTTGCATTATCCTAATTAAAATGCTGTGAAAATAGCTGTTTGTATATTTCTAGTAATATTTATATTTAGTTAAATTCCATCCTTATTTTGAAGCATTTTTTTTTATTGTTTAATGTTATCAAAGCAGTCATGGACAAATGTGATCTCATTAAGTAGTGCTTTCTAAATTCAAATAATATAACCTAGGCAAAAAAGATTTTAAGTCTATTTTTGTGACATTAAACTTTTTATATATTTTAAAATACATTTTTTAAACATTTTTATGCTAAAAAAAACTGACAGTTACTTTGAGCAGTCGCCAACGGTGAATATTTGTTGGTCTTTGTATTGTTCTTTCTAATGCAGAGTTTTTAAATCTTTCTTTGTTGAGCTCTTGTTTGGCATACGTGAAACTTTCCTTTAGTTTTTCTAAGTCATTTATTTTGCATGTTAATGAATTCTTCTCTCCAGTCAGTCGTAGTATTTCTAAATGTAACAGTTTTGTAGAATTCTCAAGATTTAAATAGGCCTCCTTTTCTCTTTTAATTACTTTCTCTGATAACTGTATTTTTTCTTCAAGATCAGAAATTTTTGCTCTTTGACTCTGCATCTGTGAGCGCAGTGTAAAACATTCTTCTGTTTTCTAAATAATAAAAAAATAAACTGAATATATAAATTTTTCATATGCTCAAGGGGGAAAATGATACAAATGCACATGAAATAAATTAGTTAAAATTCTATATATCAGACATACAATTTTTAATTGATATGCTCTTCAAATACGAATAAAAACTTGTAAAATTATTTTATAATATAAAAGGGATAAAACAATGAAATAAAATGAAAAAATAATGGCAACGTGCTGTCTTTTAAAAATATATCACCTTTAAGAAAATTGTCTGCACACATGCAATGACTGTGCATTGAATTTTCAGTTTTTCTTTTATTGGATGTAAACAACCATACTTTGCTCTGAGGAAAATAAACAAATCAGTTACTTAAGATGTTCAAAAATAAAGAAGCCCTGATATAAGATTTGCTTGCCAACTATTTTTTATAAATATAGCTAATGTATTTATTTTCATTTTTTTTAAATTTCTGCTATTTAACAACAGTTTTTCTTTGTTTGGCAGTGACTTTAATGTCAAACAAGAACCAGTTATTGAAGAAGCCATTATTCAATGCCAATTGTTAAAAAAAGTTTCATTATTTATGAGAGTATGATGTGGTGAAAGTGGGGTAAGAATTAAGTATTATTTTTGGAACTTGAAAATATTAGCTAAAGAACAGTTAAAGGGATAAAATTAAAGTTACATTTCTGCAGCATATTTGTAGTACAAAAGAAGTTACACTCATTCTAATAATAAGTTTAGATTGAAGATAGCACACTGTAACTTAAACACAACTAGAATAAAACAATAAAATTATACCCTAATATTATAATATATAATGCTAGAAAAAGGGTGACTTAACCATTTCTTAAAAAGTAAATATGGTAATAAAGTATAATATGTTAATAAAAGGCATATGTAAAATATTATAATTTTATAATAAGAAGGTGATAGTTTTAAAAATATGCAGAATTCAACTTTAGGCTGATGCTAATCTTAATCTTCTGACTACTAACGGGACATCTATGTCCCACTAAAAGTTTAAAGATTATTGCTGGGTTAAAAAATACTTAGAATCTCCTGAATGTTGGGATCATCTTCCAATAGTTGGAAAATCAAGATGCTGCTGTGCTCATTGTACACAAATGAACATAGCGAAAAGAACAAATATAAGTTGTCCAATGTGTAATGTTGGGAGAATGCTTTACCCTGTAAAAATATAAATATATAATAAAATGATATAAAATCTATTTCGTATAATAAAGTTTTCCAGAATAATAGGTGTGCTTATAATAAGCCGATTGCTATGTGTGAGACATGTGTATTCCACTATTAACTACTGCTAGGTCAAATGCGTCCCAGCCTTTGGCTTGAAAACCCGTTTGTCAAAAAAATAATTACCTTATTTATGACACATTTTGTTCACTTGGATTAAAAAAGGGGTATTTTTTAAAAAAAATTCGTAGTCAACGGGTTAATGAAAAGCCGAATGCATTTTGGAGAGATGATACAGAGATTTCTTTTCAAGAAGCAAAAACATTCAGCAATATACTACAGCATATAGATTTAAAAAAAAAAAAAATTCAGTAGACAGGGAATCCCCCTCCCCCCCCAAAAAAATTATGTTTTTCCACTAAACTCTTTCTTTGCTTTTTCTTCTTTAGAATGACTGACCACAATATTTTTTCAAAATTAAGATATTGAAAGTGCTTTAAACAAATCCTCATACTGTAAAACTTTAAAGTTAAATTATTCAATTACTGAAAATATGCATAATTTTTAAATCTTTCATGATATTTTCTCATCATTTTTTGCATTAGTTATTCTATATTTCATGTTGTTAAACACGGAATTTAAGAAAATTTTGCATTACATTTTAATATGTACACTGCGAAAAAAAAAGGGGGGGACAGTTCCATATCTCCCGTTCTACTGGGCCGATTGACGAAATTCAACTTACATTTTTCATATCTCGAAAGCGCAACTTAGGATACGTATTCGATTTATATATAGCATCATTCTACTACAGGTATTTTAATAATAAAGCGGACTTTTTTTATTATGGCATGCCAATTTTTCCCATATTTCGATTTTACGACTCAAAATATGCCAAACTGCCAAGTTTTGTAAAAATCGCAAGAGCAGATTTAAAAATAATTATCTCTCAAAACTTTAGTTCCTCAGTGTTAATTGAATTTGGTAGATATTTGTTAATATCTCTTTTTTTATTATACTTATTTGATTCTTCCTTTCACATTTCGGAATTTAGGTTCATTCCAAATAAAATTCGCCCATTTTTATGATTTATTTTTAAAATTTGTATTTTTAAAGAATTTTTATAAATTTTTCGAAAAAAATTTTGAATCGTATCCTATAAAATTTTTACTATCATCTTAAAGTAAATGTATTTCTAGGCACATCTGCAAAAAATTAATTTTTTATTCAAAATTTTCGAAGATATGCATGAATTTACATATTGGCACGTTTTTGAAATTTGGCATATTTGTTGTAAGCGATAAACTCCAAATTTGGTTTATCCACTTCGTTAAAATTATTTGAAAGTATGAACGTTGACTTTTTTCCGTTCGTCTGCAATGAAACAAAGGAAAGGAAAATAGGCTGCCATATATTAAGAAGTTCCCCAAGTGAATTATTCTTGGCGCAAGCTGAAAAAAATGCGTCAAAATAAATTTTTGAATTCCTCCGTAAATTTCGCACTAAACTTTAAAAATTTAATATTTAGGCATAATTTGAGTCGTAGAATCGAAATATGAAAAAAAAATTGGCATCTCATTTCAGAAAAAGTCCGATTTTGAGTCAAAATAACTATAATAGAACAATGCTATATATAAATCTAATAAATATCCTAAGTCGCACTTTCGAGACATGGCAAACGCAATTTGAATTTCGTCAATCGGCCCACTAGAACCGGAGATATAGAACTGCCCCCCCTTTTTTTGCGCAGCATACAATTATCTTCCCCCTGCTCAGCCAAATACAAGTATAAGCTAATACAAGTCCTGTCCACTAGTTGACAGTGAGACAAATGGTCAGACATAAATTAACTATTAAACATACTGAATGATTTTTCATCAGTAATACAATTTGATTCAAAATTTGCCTAGCTCTCTCTAAGCAAAATCTGCTTTCACATCCTTATGGTATTACATGTATGTACAAATATCTGTGTCTTGAATCTAAAAAAAAAGGCTTTACTCTTCTGTTATTGGGACCAGATTCAGAAATATATATATGTTTGCATGTATGTATGGATGTATGTGTTAATATATGCATGTATATATGTATGTATACACACACACATATAAACATATAAGCATACATACATACCTTTCTGAATCCGATCCCAATAACAGAAGAATACCAAAAAAAGTTCTAATAATTTTAACTATTGTGCTCAATGGATGAAATCACTACACAACTTTCCAACTTACCAAAGACAAATTAATCATAAAATGTTTACTATAATTATTATGAATTATTCTAATGGGAATACAAACATAGATTAGCTTTCTCTGCAGTGTTTCTATTTCCTTTTCTTTTGTAGCTATGAGCTGTAAACGCAAACCATTTTGATGTTCTTCATGCTTGAATTGTATTTCCAGGTCTTTGTGATCTGACACTTCTTTTGCAGTTTTTGAAACTAATTTCTTATTTTGAAAATTAAGTGATTCCCATTTATTTTTCCAATTAATAACTTCTTCATTTTTAGAATACAGAGATTCTTTTAGTTCATTGACACAATTATCAAGGATGTTGATTTTTTGTTTCATCTGATCTCGGCTCTCCTGTAAAATAATAGTATAATAATGAATCCTAAATGTAATACTCATTTGCATGCATATATTCATTATATTTCTATAAAGTAGTGAGTTTACCTCTGCATCTTTGTATTTTTGGCAAAATATTTTTCTATCACAAATTGCAGCACTAGTTATTTCAGTTTGTTGGCTAAGTTTACTTGTTAATTCAGCAATTTTTACTTGCATCTGAGTTGCTTTATCTTCATGATCACACACAGTGTTATTCAGCCCTTCAATCTGCATAAAATAAGGGGAAAATACATTACTCTATTGTGATACAAAATATCATATTTGCTTTTGTACTGCATGTTGTATCTTACATCCAGGATCTTTGAAGACTGCAATTCCAGTTTTTATAATAAAGACAAGAAATGTAAAAGCTCGTGTTATTTAAAAAAAAATAATAATAATAAACATTTCTAATACAGTACAGATTTTGCATAAAGCAGATATCACCAAACTATCTCTCTCTTTCATCTGCATATTATTCAATAAATTAAATTAACAAATTTATGAAAGTAAATAATAACTAATGAATTAAAAAATAAATAGCTAATTATTTAAGAAATGAAATCTAATCATACATAAAAGAGCACATAACTTCACAGTGCATATAACTGTGCAGTTTTGAGCTAGATTTTTTATAATGGGAAGGAAGAACATGCAATCAGTTTTTTAATAAGCTGCTTTTAAACACATTATGTAAAACAGATTTCACTATTTATGTCATTAGAAAAGCATGCAAACACATGCTGTTTACCACATATACACCTCATGTACAACAGTTCTTATTTTCTGATCACTCAACTTTTGACAAACTATTTATAGTTTCATAATATTCTACTGTTCCAATAAAAAAATTGGAAAAAAAGAAAGGAAAATCTTGGTTGAAATATAAGCAAATCATCTTCAATTCCACCTACTGCATCTGAAGTGCCTATTACTTAAAACTTATGCTAATAAAGCCTTGGAACATATATCTATCTCTATGGTGATAATTTCTGTGGATTATATTCAGTTAAAATGGTATTGTAGCCCATGTAACTGTTTTCCTGAACTGACAAAATAACTCCAAATGGTAATTTTTCCTTTACAAAAATGGTGGTGCAGACATTATACGAGTCATTCCCCCCATATCCCTTGCTAAGAATTAAAATGTAGGCATTACATACCATATATGATAATAATAAAATCCATAATAATGCTTAAATACATAACTAATTTAAGACTTTGTCTTCATAAGTAGTCATTATCATCATTTTGGCTTCAAATTTCTAAAAACCTAAGAATCATCAAATCTCTAAATTTTTATGATGCTGTCACCCCCTTAAATGAGTTTTGTTCACCTAAGTATCACACCTTAAAGGAGCTTTGTTACATCAAAATCTGAATAAGAATCAAATTAATTTAATATCTGAAGTACTAAAATTACACAATAAACATGATTTCACATTAAAATAGTCCTCTATAAAATAGCACATTGATGTACACCTCACATTACGTTAAATAGAAATACCTTTTTTGTTAATTCTTTTATGTCATCCAAGAGCTGAACCTTCATTGCCTCTAAAGTAGATATAATCCTATTTAGTTTTTCAATATGTTGTTTAGAAGTCTTAAGATCTTGGCATAAAGTAATTCTTTCTTTTTCCCAAACTACAGACTCATTTGAGTACTTCTCAACCAAAGTTTCCATCTTTAGCACATTCTGTTTGGAAATAAAAATTTAAATTTCAGTATTTGCATATATCTATGTATTACTTCAAAGACCATAGAATGATAAATATACTGTTATTAAGATGATTGGAATTCATAATGCATACAGACTTACATTAAGAGAAAAATCAGGAAATCAGAATAATTACAGCCAAACACCGAAATGTGTTTCTTCCTTTAATAAAAATATGATGCATAAGAGATTTTAAATGTAAATAAGTTTATCTCATTTTAAATCTTTGGAACACTATTCTTGAAAGCACATGAAATTAAGAGCAAACAGCAGTATGAATTATTTTTTAATTTAATAAATCAAAATTTTTAAATTAGTTAAATAATTAATTTCAGGTTGCTTTTTTGGTCTTGAATCTGAAATATGCAGTAAAATCAAGGCCAATTGATCAGAAAAATTGTATATAACTTTTTTAATGCAAAAATTTTTGATTTCTTTTAAATTTCTTATTAATTACAAAACTGTTACAGCTTATTTATTTAGTTTTACAGTTGCTCTTGCTTGTATTAAGTATTAACTTCAATATATGTATACAGCTGATAACAATTTCTTCAGTCTCACTTATTTTCAAATGATGTCAATCTTTTAGTGTGTATGAAGAAATTTAAAAAATACATTTGGCTATAAGAATTTTTGCTGCATTTTATGAATTTACATTTCAATACTTAAATGTACTGGATAATATATTATTATGGCTTATTCAAACATCATTTTAATATTACATGATTACACATTTAACATAAATATTGTGATTTGATTATTTGATTTATGAGCTTTATTTCCTACATTGTAATCATAAAATCTATCAACAGAAATCTGTTTGCCAGATATTACACTATTGAAGAAATATTTTTAAGACCATATTTTATTTCAGGAGATATACATTTCACTCTCTTTTTATTTAATTAAAATAATAAAAACGAAAAAAAGCCAAATGTTTTAAAATATTTCAACATAACATTTTAAAGTATTTGGCATTAAAAAAAGTATAACATAAATTTATCTTTTATGTTCATCATTAACACTTAAAGATGAGAATAAGGAGAAAACTTATGTGTATGACACAAAAATAAGACACAATGATGTGTTTGACATTTTAAATGCAAATATGATTTTTAGAAATTCATAATAAAATGCCTAACCTTTGCTAATAATTCCTTTTCTCTGATTAATGCAGAAACTTCTGATTCATGTTGTGCTTGATATTTTTTCAGTTTCAACATTTCTATAACACAAATAAAATACATTTTCTTCTAAATTTTTTATGAATATAATATAGCATACTGCAATCAAAAGCTTGTACAGAATACAGTTTACCATGAAAAATATAACTTAACATAAACATATGCAATAAATTTTATATGAAACAATTTATTTAATTACTATTTTTGCTACAAAAAAAATTAGAATTATACATCTCAGTTCAAAAAAATTAGAATTATACATCTTAGTTGAAGATAAGTATATCAAAATAACATATTACAATAATTAAAATATTTCTGTAAACCTAATTAAGTATAAATTACAGTAAATTAAATCTTAATACTGTGAGTTAAAAACAAAAATAAATGAAATTTAATGCTTAGAAATGTTGTATCTATTATAATACTTGCCTTGTTTGATGCTTCATAAGAGAACAAGCAAAATATGTTGAAGGCAAAGACTATTGAATAAAAACAATTATAAATAAGAGTGCATGAGGTAAACAAATGTTATAAATAGAGAAACAGAGCAGAAATGAAAAATACAGGTGCAATAAATTCATAGTAGTTAAAGAAATTACAAACTATAAAATTGATACTTAAAATAAAGTAATTTTCGAAGAGGAAAATAAATAAATAAATAAAATTTTAAATAAAAATAATAGCAGGCATGAAAATTAGGTATAATTTAGGCTATCTAAATTAAGAAAAAACAAAGATATTCCAGATTCCATTTGCCAAATGTATAATATATAAAACAAATTAAGCAGTGCTGCACTTAGTCATTTAATTAATTTTATTTATTAATATAAAATCATGTTAACATTAATTTTGAAACATTGAACAAATTTCACACCTATTCTCTTTATTTATAAATTACAGTGATTAATTGCACAGATAGTAACAAAAAATTGCAATTGAAATGCAAATAATAAATTAATAACCTATTAAGAATCTGAATTACCTCCTTCATAATTTAGCAATTGCTTTCTTAGTGATTCATATTTAGACTCAATATTCTGCTTTTGGTTCTGTGCAGTCAGGAATTTCTGAAGTAATGACTCTTTCTCATTTATAATATTCACCAATTTTATGTTTAAATTCTTCATATCATCATCTTTTTTCTACAAAAACAAGTCACTTTAAAGGAAATCTTTTTTTTTTTAAATGACAGGTTATTAAAGACAAAGTAATACAAATTTTAATCAACAAAAATACAGATTAAAGCTGAAATAAATTAAGTAAAATTTCATTAGATAATAGTTCATTCAAACTGGTAAACAGAGAACACCACTGATATTTATTTCAGATATCCAGAAACTGATATCCAGAAAATCCTTGTGAGTATTATGGATTATATAAGCTAAAGAATCATGATGGATCATTAATTTAATTATTGCATTTGGTTTGCAAATACTAATCACAATATAGATTATGTTACTAGAAAGTTTTTAGAAATAATTAATGGCTTAATACATTGAATTCAAAGCTATCAATATATCAATATATATATACATATGTGTATGTGTGTGTATGTATAAATAAATGTGTAAGATAAAAATATGTTAATCAACTTTATAATTCAGTTTAGCAACAGGCTTTTAATTCCTCATTTTAAATTTGGATATTTAATCTCTATATTCTAAAAGTACTAATAACTTTTGTGGACCATGCCATTTCTACATTTAATCTGCATCAGACTGCCTGCATAATGCTGATGACATAATTAACTGGGTATTTCTTCTCTGTATTCTAAAAGTACTAATCAATTTTCTGGACTCTGCCATTCCTACATTAATCTGCATCAGATTGCCTACATAATGCTGTTGACATAATTAAATCAGAAATCAAACTCAAAATTTTGAAAACTTAAACCTTTCTACCCTAAACCAAAACTAACTTCAGTGAGCTTCTATATTGGATTAATGCACATTTTAGCTTCTGCCTCTCCTCCTGTAATGATGCTGTTTTGCTGTGCTCTTTTTTTATTGCAACAGTGAGTATACAAAATATAAATGCTTCGGAAATAAGCACGATTAGAGTGCTCAGCGAATTGTGGGCACAAATGTCAATTTAAATAAAAATGGAATTTAATCTGCCTCGACTACCAAGTTTTTTTAGTTATTATGAATTCAACATTTTACCATTCTATGCAATCAGAATTCTTCTTCTTCAATATGGATCTACTATGTTCTATGAATTCTATGTGCTAAGCCATCAACGTTGCAGCATCTTTTTCTATTTTTTTTTATCACACACACAAATAAATATACAGTCAACTCTCAGTTTAACCAAGATAATATCAAGACTGCCCATGGTTACTGTAAACCCAAGGCCAATCTGACTGTAGTTAAAAATCACAGAAAAGGAGAATAACTAATATTGTAATTAATAATATATAAATAATGTTATTTGTTTGTTTATTATGTAAATTAAATCAGCATTAAAAAATGTAAATAAAGGAAGCATAAACATTATTAGAAATGAAGAAACTAATTTACACTTCAGGATCAGTCTGGAACAGAAGATTAAAGACTGCAATCTTTATTTTTATAACTGAGGAATTTACATTTAATAGATAATTTCAACAATTTTTAGATTATGAACAATTAAGTTACATAATGTTGTGAATACAAACAACTCCCAAACATTATCACATCATGTGCTATCACTATTGTTATGCATTTTTTTTCCTTTTTATATTTTCCATAGAGAGTTTTATTTTATGTTGATGTTCTATGAGCATATTTTATTATTATTCCATAGTTAAAAAACTTTTTTACATTGATCCAGTTAATCTCTGCCCAAAATAAATTACTACTAATATTTCAGTTTAAATAAGATTTCTTCAGATCAGTTTTAAATAAGATTTTTTTTTCATCTTGAAATGATATCAAAACATCAAATAAAAGAATTTCTGTCAATGATGAGAGTAAGGAATATACTAGTTATTTTGGCAAATACTACGCAGTGCATGAAGTAACAACGCTAATGAAATCACAGAGGAACTTTATGAAGTTTTAAGTAAATGCCTCTATATTTATAAATGATTTCACTGATGAAAACTGATGATCAAGAAATTTAAATTTATTATTCTTCCCTATGATGTTCCACCATTCCTAGAATTGCTACATCAAATTTATTCTTATCCCATAAGTTTTTAGCCATTATTTATATAAATTTCAACTTTACTTACTACTCACATTTATTCTCTTATTACCATTTAAAAAA